>NC_069436.1:34109132-34208407 GCF_026875155.1 Cherax quadricarinatus | reverse complement strand
GTCTTGGGTTGTAAGCAAAGTCTTTCTAATGTAGGCACATACTCCACCACCCTTTCTGTTCCTATCTAAGCGTTTTATATTGTAAACCTTCTATTTGACCTCGTGGGTCAGTCACCGTATCATCCAACCAAAGATTAGAGATGGTTATAACGCGCCTAATTTTGTTAGCTAAAATTTCCATCTCTGCCATTTAGGAAGAAGTGATCTTGCATTGACATGAATAAAGTGAAGGCCTGTTTTCATAAAAAAATATAATCATCTTTTATATGGAAATGGGTCATTTGTATTAAAATTAGGTAAATCAATGTCATCACTGCTAAAGGGTAACTGTGCCAAAGTGCATTTGTTACACACACAATGAATTTTTGGCACCGTTGCTATAATTGTACATACTCCTCTGCACCACCCCTTACATATTTTCCCATAAGGTGCCTTTTCTGTTTTTCATGCGTACTTTAGTACAGTGTAAGCACCTGTTTGGTAGTGTTTGAGATGATAATGGCTGTATTGTCTCACATTGACCTATGTATGCATTACATATGGAGTAAAGGTTATCATTCCTAGCTACTAGACCGTCATTATCACCGTCATTTATCTGTCTGTTTTGTCTCTGCACAATAGTTTGAGGTCCTGGATTAATTTGGATATCACCACTTAAGAGCGCTACAATAAGAGCTGTGTGCCACTGTTTTTGTTTGGGTATGCGGTGTTGCCATACCTTGCTAAGTGACTAAATACTAGTTTGTGAGTTTAGCAATGTGAATACTTTTGTTTTGGCACAGTACATAGTTTCAGTATTGGAGTATCACAGGATTCATTATTTTAAGATTGAGATTAATATTTCTGTTTATGGTCAAATGGGTGAGTGAGTGTAAGTGTGAACCACCAGGTGGTATTCGTGTAGTTAGTTGACGGGGTGTATCAGGGAGATAAGATGTTTTCTAATGGTAGTTTTGAAGGTGATGAATGTGTCTGCAGTTCTAGAGTTCCCAGGTAGGGTGTTCCAGATTTTAGGGCCTTTGACACACATTAAATTTTTGTAAAGGTTTAGTCGGAATGGGGGAAAGTTTGTAGAGATGTTTGTGTTTTGGTGTTATGCGTGTGGGTTCTGTCACAACTATCAAGAAAGCGCTTTAGGTCAAGGTTGATATTAGAGTTTAAGGCTCTGTAGATGTAGATTGCATAGTAGTAAGTGTGGATGTACTGAACAGGGAGTAAGTTTAGATCTATGAAGAGTGGGGGGGTGTGTTGCCATGGATGGGATTTAGTGATTATTCTTACTGCAGCTTTTTGTTGGGTTATTATTGGCTTTATGTGTGTTGCTGCAGTTGATCCCCAACCACAAATAGCATAGGTGAGGTATGGATAAATAAGTGAGTGGTATAGTGTGAGAAGGGCATTTTGCGGCACGTAGTATATCTTGGAGAGGATCCCAACTGTTTTGGATACTGTTTTGGCTATATGTTGGACATGGGTGCTGAAATTCAGGTTGTTGTCAAGGTATAGGCCTAGGAATTTGCCCTCATTATGTCTGGTAATTAGAGATTTGTCAATCTTAATGTTAATTTGTGCATCTCCTGCTCTGCTACCAAACATAACATAGTAGGTTTTGTCAGTGTTAAGCGTAAGTTTATTGGCTGTCATCCAAGTCGATATTTTGATCAGCTCCTCGTTAACAATGGTGTTGAGGGTGGCAAGATTAGGGTGAGAGATGACATAAGTCGTGTCGTCAGCAAAGAGAATGGGTTTCGGTGTTGGGATACGTTTGGAAGATCATTGAGTATATGAGGAAGAGCAGGGGACCAAGCACACTTCCCTGCGGAACTCCAGTATCAAGTGGCCGTGTTGTTGATGCTGTGTCTTTAATGGTGACATACTGATACCTATTAGTAAGGTAAGATTTGAAATAAGCAAGCGCATGGCCTCTTATACCGTAAGTTTGTGGAGTAGGATATCGTGGTCTACTGTGTCGAAACCTTTACTTAGGTCAATAAAAATCCCTAGAGGATATTCCTTATTTTCCAATGCTGTGTAAAGCAGATCTAGCATTTTTATGATTCATCATTAGTGCTTTTATTTTTCCTGAATCCAAATTGGCAGGGGTTGAGTATGTTTTGTGCCATTATAAATGAATACAGTCTCCTGTGCACGAGTTTCCAAAGAGTTTGGATAGCAGTGGTAAGTTAGATATTGGCCTATAGTTGTTTAAGTCTGTAGGGTCACCACCTTTATGTATGGTGAAAACCCTTGTCATCGGGAGTAGTTTGGGAAGGTGCTAGTTTCTAGGGGACTCGTTAAAAGTAATGAAAGAGCATGCAAAAGGACATGGGCCGCTCGCTTGTACGTAATGGTGGGACATGAGACAGATTCCTGAGTTATTTTTAGTGACTTTATAATCTCGGTGACTTCCGTGGGCTCAGTTGGTGCAAGATAGAAGGAATTTGGGAAATTCCCATCTAGGTAATCCCCGGCATGGGCATTGGTATGTGGGATTTTATTGGCGAGATTGTCCTATGGTTGAGAAGTTGTTTATCTTGTTAGCTTGTCAGTTTGGGGTGTAGTGGTGTTTCGTTAGGTTTAGTTAGGACAATATTCTTGTTTTTTTTCAGTTTGTGGGTCCCTAGAATCTGAGAGAGTGTTTTCCAAGTGTTTTTTATATCTCCTCTTGTCTGTGAATCTCTGGAGTAGTATAGTTGTTTGGCTTTCTTTATTTCTTTGGTGAGAACTGATGAATGTGTTTAAGAATATCTTTGTGTATTAAGCCCTGTCTATATTGCTTTTCATATTGGTGTTTCTTATCAATGGATTTCAGAATGGTGCTGGTTTGCCATGGGCAACCAAGCCGTTTGTTTTTGATCTGTTTCATTTTTATAGGACAATGTTGTTGTATCGTCTAAGTAATTTGTTAAGAAAAATGTCTCTCCAGTCATCAATACCATTGGGCCTTGGAGAATTCTGTAGGCCAGTCAACAGTCTCTAGGTCAGTGTGAACTTCCTTATTGAGCCTCGTCATGGAGTCTAAATGAGATTTTGTTGTATTCAAGTGGTGGTTTACTTAATGTTTTTTCAAGAGGAAGGTAGGGTAGTGGTATGTAGTGCTATCTGTGATTATCACCCAAATTTTAAAGGGGGGGTAGTATATTGGTCCATATGGGTCTTTTATGGTTGCACTTGTCTCAGTGAGCCTGGTTGGTTTAGTTTATTGTTGGTATGAGAAGTGTGTTGTTCATATTGTTGATGAAATCAGTTACAAAATCTAGTAGGCCAAGGTTGATGTTGAAGTTCCAGCTAAGAGAAGGTGGTGCTTATTCACTTGTCTGTTTGTTATTGTGACTTTAATTTCTCACTGAAATTTGGGATGTTTGTGGAGGTATCCGGTAAATGGTGTCTTAAGGTTTTTTACAGTAAAATTAGCAAAAATGTATTCCCATATTCACCACTAAAGCAAGTGGTGCTAATACAAGATAATTGGTTAGAGTAATAGATTGCAATACCACCCCCCCAAATTGGCTTTTGGGCTGCAGTTGTGACTGCTGTGTATCCTGGTAGAGGGTAAAATATCTATTGTGTCCCGCTTAAGCCAGGTCTCAGTAAGGATAATGCAGGAGAAGGGTGTCTTTAGTGATTCAAGGAGTGCCAGGAGGTCATCATAGTGTTTGGCTTAAGGACCTGATGTTGTAGTTAAGTACTGATAGATTTAGCATTCTTTAGGATAGTGTTGGCTTGTGATGCTGTGTAATAAAGGCAGTTACTTAACAATAGGTTTTCATTAGGTGTCAGATTATGGAGGTTTAGATCAGGGTCAACGTGATCAATCATCTTCTAGGTTTAAATTATGGTTATTTATATCCTGAGTTGTGTGTTGAGTTCTAGTACTGATATCTGTAGTGGTAGGAAAGTTTGGACAAGTATATAGCTAGAGTATTTTGGGCATATAGAGTATAGGCACTACTACACATAATGAAGTTGATGTTGTCTATGTGTTGTGCTGGAATGAACTAAAGTACAACTAGGTATAAACTAGTAAAATAAAAATACAAATTATAAATAGAACAAGACTCTCACTTGTAATTGCACTAAGGTTAATAATGACTTTTGTGGAGTCTATGTTTTGAGCTAGAATTTAGCTATAGTACAACTAGGTTTAATCTAATAATATAAAAATACAAAAATTAAAAATAGCACCAGTCTCTCACTAGTAATTGCACATTGGTCTAATATAGTGGAATTTGGTATTGACATGTATTTAGCTAGAATGAGCTATAGTACAACTGAGTTTAATCTAATAATATAAAAAAGGCACAAGACTTTCAACTATAATTGCACTAAGGTCTTATACAAGTTGTTTACAAAATAGAGTATAACTAGATTTAAATTTTACAGGATAAAAAACACAAGTTAAGGTAGCAAAAGAATAATAAAAAAAATGATAAAAATAAAAATGGCAATGACTTGGTTATAATATGCTAGTAGAAAGGTAGACAGGATAATATAAAAGTTGTAGTTGAAAATACTAGTATAAAAAAGTATGGAATAAAAATGATCAATAAAAGAAGTTTACAATAAGTTTGATCAATATAGTTTAAAGCAAAATTGGGTAATAATAGAGATTTTAGAATAAAATTGGGCAATTGAGTATTTCTTAAAGTGAGGTAGAATTATTGAGGACAAGTTATGGTTAATTTATAATAAAATAAGATGGAACAGTGATGTGGTAAGTTGTAAAAAAGGAGATAGATTCTGTAGATATTAAACACAATTAAGAGTATGAGGTAGAATGGTCGTTGAATACAACAATGACAATCAAAAGTAGTTGGGGTATTAGAATTTAGGGGGAACAAATTTATGACAATATAACACTAACGGTGGACTGTGGGTATTATCTGCACTTTACTCTGATTCTGTTAGTCCAGCCTCACTTAGGAATGTTTTAAGGTCGTGTTCTGTAGAGATGAAGTCTATCTTCCCATTGGGCTGCTTCCTAACTGCGATTTTTCCATCCCTCACAAAGCACTTGTGGATTTTTTGGGCATAGCGTAATTTTCTTAGCCGATAAAGAAGGTTTTGTCATGTTTTGGCAAGAAAAAGATATAAAAAACAAGGAAAAAATTACAAAAAGTATGTGGGCTGTGAGCAGACTCGCTACCATATCGCCGTCACCATACCTGATATAAATGACTATAATTTCTTGTAGAAACGTCGTAGAACATTGACTTTGGTACCAGAAGCGACACGACAATGGCACCGGCAACAGGAACCTTGTCCTCTATTTTTACTTCTACCTGAGGTTCCCAGCAGCCCAGTGATGGCCTAATCAAGACCCACATAACAATAAAATGTGTGGATACCCAAAATGATATAAATCAACTGCAGAAATCACCCAAAAGTACACAAATTACCAACTAATAGGACTCGTATTACCGCCTCCTACCCCGCTGCCACTGAAGTGATAACTCCACAACATTCACCCATCACCCATCGCCTACTATACACCCGAAGCCAGAGCCAATGGACAAGGGTCAGAGCAATAAAAGAAGATCCAGTAACCAGATAAGGACTCCTAACATCAAAGGTGAGACCAGTAATGACACGAGGAAAACTTCTGGTACTGCCAGCCAGAACACAACCCTCATCACCCACAGGCATCACCACAACACACGACAGACAACAACAAACATGGCCGCCACCACAGTCCAAGATAACTTCTTCTTAGGATTTGATGTCAAGAAGATCACCGACCCAGAAAGAGCTAAACTCCTTACGATTCAGAACCAAACGATCACCAAACTAACTCAAGAAATGCAGGAACTAAAATCCAGCAATGCAGAGTACCTCAGCAAGATCACAGCACAACATAAACTAGACACTCTGGAACAACAAAGCAACACCCACACCCAGTCCCTAGACACCATCAACACTCTAAAAGACCAAGTCACCCTCCTTACTACCAACATTATAGAGGAAAATCAAGAGTGGACCAACAACCTGCCATGTCATAACCAATTTCCAAGACCATAATGACCAACAGCAGCTATCTGACACTGTTGTAGTTAACAGCAAACATCTCCCCACCCACAGTCACCCAAGAGACCTGCAGGAAAACCACCCTACAACTTATCAAGGACAAACCCTTCGCCTTAACATATGTAGTGATGACCTAAAGGATTGCAAACTGATGGCTACCCAAACGGGGAAAAGACGTGCTGTTAAAATTCCAAACTAGCCTACAAAGAAACAACCTACTAAAAAAATCTATTTCTATGAAAAATGATGTTTACTCAATGATGCCTTACCAAAACAAGACAAAACCTCCTTTATCGGCTAAAAAATTGCGCTATGCACAAAAAATCCACCAGTGCTTTGTGAGGGATGGAAAAGTCGCAGTTAAGAAACAGCCCACTGGAAGAAAATACTTCATCTCTACAAAAAACATGACCTTAAAACATTCCTAAGTGAGGCTGGACTAACAGAATCAGAGTAAAATGCATATAATAAACCCACGTCCCCCAGTTAGTGTTACATTGTCATAAATTTGGGGAATACATTTTTGCTAATTTTACTGTAAAAAACCTTAAGACGCCTATAACATGGTGCCATTTACTGGATACCCCCCACAAACATCCCAAATTTCAGTGAGAAATTAAAGGCACTAATAACAAACAGAAAAAATGAATAAGCACCACCTTCCCCTTAGCTGGAGACTTCAACATCAACCTTGGCCAAATAGATGATCAGCCTGTAACTGATTTCACAACAATATGACAACACACTTCTCATACCAACAATTTAAATAAACCAACCAGGCTCACTGAGACAAGTGCAACCACAATAGACCACATAGGACCAATATACTAGCCCCCCTTAAATCAGGGGTAATCACAGATGCACTACAGACCACTACCCTACCTTCCTCTTGACAAACATTAGTAAACCACCACTTGAATACAACAAAGTTTCATTTAGACTCCATGACGAGGCCTCAATAAGGAATTTCACAGCTGACCTAGAGATTGTTGACTGGCCTACAGAAATTCTGCAATGCCAATGGGATTTTTACTGGACAGACATTTTTCTTAACAAATTACTTAGACTAATACAACAAACACTGTCCTATAAAAACGAAACAGATCATGAACAAACGGCTTGTTGCCCATGGCTAACCAGCACCAAATTTTGAAATCCATTGATAAGAAACACCAATATGAAAAAACAATATAACAGGCTTAATACACAAAGTATTCTTGAACACTATTCATCAGTTCTCACCAAATTAATAAAGAAAGACAAACAACTATACTACTCCAAACAATTCACTGACACAAGAGGGGATAAAAAAAGACTTGGGAAAAAACTCTCTCAGATTCTAGGGACCCACAAACTGAAAAAAAAACAAGAATATTGTCCTAACTAAACCTAATGAAACACCACTACATCCCACTGACACAGCTAACAAGATAAACAACTTCTCAACCATAGGATCTAATCTCGCCAATAAAATCCCACATACCAATGCCCATGCCAGGGGCTCCTAGAAGGAAATTTCCAAATTTCCTTCTATCTTGTACCAACTGAGCCCACGGAAGTCACTGAGATTATAAAGTCAATTAAAAATAACTCAGGGAATCTGTCTCATGTCCCACCATTATTGTACAAGCTAGCAGCTCATGTCCTTTAGCATGCTATTTCATTACTTTTTAACAAGTCACTAGAAACTAGCACCTTCCCGAAACTACTCAAGACAGCAAGGGTTACACCAATACATAAAGGTGATAAGATAAGATAAGATAAGATTTCGTTCGGATTTTTAACCCCGGAGGGCTAGCCACCCAGGATAACCCAAGAAAGTCAGTGTGTCATTGAGGACTGTCTAACTTATTTCCATTGGGGTCCTTAATCTTGTCCCCCAGGATGCGACCCACACCAGTCGACTAACACCCAGGTACATATTTGCTGCTAGGTGAACAGGACAACAACAGGTGTAAGGAAATGTGTCGAAATGTTTCCACCCGCCGGGAATCGAACCCGGGCCCTCCGTGTGTGAAGCGGGAGGTTTAGCCACCAGGCCACCTACAGATTTAAACAACTATAGGCCAATATCAAACTTACCATTGCTATCCAAAATCTTTGAGAAACTCATGCACAGGAGACTATATTCATTTATAACGGCACAAAAACATACTCAACCCCTGCCAATTTGGATTCAGAAAAATAAAATCACTAATGATGCAATCATAAAAATGATAGATCTGCTTTAAACTGCATTGGAAAATAAGGAATATCCACTAGGAATTTTTATTGACCTAAGAAAAGCATTTGACACAGTAGACCATAGCATCCTACTCCACAAACTTGACCATTATGGCATAAAAGGCCATGCACTTGCATATTTCAAATCTTACCTTACTAATAGGTATCAGTATGTCACCATTAAAGACACAGCATCAACAACACAGCCACTTGATACTGGAGTTCCGCAGGGAAGTGTCCTTGGTCTCTTGCTCTTCCTCATATACATCAATGATCTTCCAAACGTATCCCAACACCTGAACCCCTTTCTCTTTGCTGACGACGCGACTTATGTCATCTCTCACCCTGATCTTGCCACCCTCAACACCATTGTTAACAAGGAGCTGATCAAAATATCGACTTGGATGACAGTCAATAAACTTACGCTTAACACTGACAAAACCTACTATATTATGTTTGGTAGCAGAGCAGGAGTTGTGCAAATTAATATTAAGATCGACAACACTCTAATTGCCAGACATAATGAGGGCAAATTCCTAGGCCTATACCTCGACAACAACCTGAATTTCACCACCTATATCCAACACATAACCAAAAAAGTATCCAAAACAGTTAGGATCCTCTCCAAGATACGATACTACGTGCCGCAAAATGCCCTTCTCACACTATACCACTCACTTATTTATCCATACATCACCTATCCTATTTGTGCTTGGGAATCAACTGCAGCAACACACCTAAAGCCAATAATAACCAACAAAAAGCTGCAGTAAGATAATAAACTAAATCTCTTCCCTGGCAAACACCCCCCCCCCACTCTTCATAAATCTAAACTTACTCCCTGTTCAGTTCATCCACACTTACCACTGTGCAATCTACATCTACAGAACCTTAAATTCCAATATCAACCTTGACCTAAAATGCTTTCTTGATGGTTGTGACAAAACCCACAGGCATAACACCAGACACAAACATCTCTATGACATTCCCCGTGTCCGACTAAACCTTTACAAAAATTCAATGTATGTCAAAGGCCCTAAAATCTGGAACACCCTACCTAAAAACTCTAGAACTGCAGACACATTCATCACCTTCAAAACTACCATTAGAAAACATCTTATTTTCCTGATAAAGTCCGTCAACTAATTACACGAATACCACCTGGTGGTTCACACTTACACTCACTCATCCATTTGGCCATAAACAGAAATGTCAATCTCAATATTAAAATAATGAATCCTAACTAGTTATAAGTTGGCCTGTGATACTCCAATACTGAAACTTTGTATTGTGCCAAAACAAAAGCATTCACATTGCTAAACTCACACACTAGTATTTAGTCACTTAGCCATAATACCAACTTACCTCATAATTTTTAATATTTTAAAGTTAAGAATTAATCTAAGTCTGCCCGAAATGCCTAGCCATGCTAGGTGCTATAGTGGCCCCCTCTGTAATTAGTATTTTACTACATGTAAACCACACAATAACCAAATTCTGTAAACTCAGCATTGTAATCCTTATGGAGAATAAACTTTGAATTTGAATTTGAATTTGAATTTGAATTGTGTTGCCAAAGAGTTAAGCTATTTTTCGATATAAATAACTCAATTTCCATAATTTTTCGATTTTTTTTTGAGAGCGCGCGGAAAATTCCCATGCAGCCCCCTTGAGTTGAAGGCATTTGGAGGATGGTCAAGGTGGTGTTTAGTGGTGAACTGTATATAACAGACAATTTTTTTTTTTTTATATTTTATTTATAACCAATACAGTATACATAAAAATAAAAATAAAAGGAAACAGTATGGATCTCTAACATCATAATCCTACTAGAACATCTACATACTTATCCCATATACCAAAATACAAATAAACATACAAAGAAAACAGCTTAAAACCGACTCATTACAGTTACAATAAACCCGTATACAAAAATCTCAGACACAAAAGGAATGCGTCTATAAACTGGCTAGATATATCTGTATACCATACACCCAAAAACTTACGTTAAGAACATAGCATGAAAAACCTATATCAGGGTGCTGACAGTCTATAAGTACATCTTAACATACAAAAACCTAGAACATAACATAACCTAAAAAAAAAAACCCACTTAAATATGGAAAAAAAAAAACAAAACCCATTGTATAATACTATACAAAGTAACATTGAAATGACAATTAAAACAAAGTATCGAAAAGGGAACATACAACAAGCATGTTGAATACCTATAAACCTACACATCACATACACCACAGAATTATCTTTGTATAACACATTTGAGGACAAAAAGAAAAACCAAGCAACTTAGATCATGCCTTGTGTCACCTCAAACCTTCAAAACCCCAAATACTGTGAGATGTACCCTCTCACAATTTACACACAATGTAGTGCAACAACACAAACTTACCATTTTAAATTCAATACCTTCTGAATAAACAATGTGAAAAACATATCTTACACAACAAACCCCGACCAAACTCACATCACAAAAGAAGCTTATTTATTATTACCAAACATACCACACACGCTAACATCCATACACATGTCCATACCAAGAAAACTAGCCCCCCGCAACCCTTACTTGACACTTAAATCTCTTAAATCCTTCAACCTGAATCTACGATAACCTTCAGTAAATGCTGTCTCCCATCTTCCCCCATTAAAGATCCCTTTGCGGCACTTTGTTCTAACATCGTGGCCCCTAACACTCTTATCCTTTCCTCGACTCCCACCTCCCTCATTGCCCAAGATATATAAATAAAATCAGTGACCACATACGAAACCCCGCATTCACCACCTGCTGACTCCACCCACCTATATCTAAACTTAACACCCACAACACCTGTAACCCTTCCCCACCCACTAACCTAACTACCCTACTTAGCCAGACCCTCACATCTTCTAAACAAGTACAAAAGTACACAGCGTGAAATATGGTTTCCGGACATCCACACGCTTTGCACTCCCCACCCTCCCTTAATCTCCAAATTAAAAAAACACAACCCAGACGGCAAAATCCCATGTAAAAACCTAAACATAACCTCCCTGACACTTGGTTTTACACGTAGTTGTTGAAGACTTTTCCATACAGAACCCCATCATACTTTGGGTATGCCCCCTCAACTGCCGCCACCACAGACCCACCCCCCACCCTCTCAAAAACCCTTAATTTAAGCTGTTTCGGATCCCTTACCGTCAGTAAAATTCGCAACATAGCCTCCCCAAACATTAAATCCCTACCCCTCCACCACCGTTGCATATCCATGCGCAGTCTTTCAAGGCCCCCCCCGCTCACCCCCTCCCTCACAAACCCCCTTTTCAGAAACACACTCAACATACGTTTCTCAAGAGTATATAGCCCCAGCCCCCCCTGGCAACGGGAAGGGGACCACCCCTCTACTTAGCGTCACAACCCGATCCCCATATAAATCTGAAAAACTCGCAGTTGCAACCGTTGCACCTCACACCGTCGTAACGGATAAAATTGCCACCACGTGCCATAACTTGCTATACAACAGGACATTCGTGACTATAACCCTTTAAATGCAACGTTAATTGCTCGGGCCCTAAAACCCCCCCAATTTTTTCAAAACCTCCATCCAGGGTGCGCCTCGAATTTGCCTCTTGTGCATCCCTATCATTCCGCATGTACACTATCCCACATATCAACAACTGATCTACCACACGCCACCCACCCTCAACACCCTCACCATTAGTACACAAACCCCTAGATCCAAATACTTGGACTTTACTACTTTAATTTTCATCCCCATACCCTCACCAAAAACGTCTATCCCCTTCCTACCTTATGTAAATCCCTCACATCCCTCACCAGACAGTCGTATCATCCACGTAACCCCTATACCCGCTTCCCCTTCTCGTGAAAAACCAACCCTCGCTCTCGCCATACTCCACCTAACTGCCCTATAAAAGGTTCCTGAAGACATGCAAACAAAATTTTGCGACAGAGGACATCCTGTCGCAAACCCCTTCCCATCTGAAATGCTATCACCTAGTCGTCCATTAACCTGAATTCTCATAACTGGCACCCAGATACAAATTTTTTGCCCAAAAACAATTTCCCTCCCGAAACCCAACCAACGCAAAAAAACTCCATAATGCATCCCTTTCTACGCTATCATAAGCAGCTCTCCAATCCAGAGCCAAAACACCCCCCTCCCCCCTCCCCCTATGCTCTATAAAACTCCAAATAACTCCATGCCCTTCATACATTGATCTCCCCGGGTATGCCATATTGTCCTCTATCAATTACTTTACCTAAAACCTGTTTGATTCTGTTCCCTAATACCCTTGCAAATAACTTATAATCACCGCACATAAGTGATATTGCACGGTAATCTTCTACCGTGTCTGTCAACCCTTCGGCACTAAAACAACAACAGCAGTCCTTTGCTGCTCACCCCCATTGCCCCATCTTCCTTCATTACATTGAAAACAATCTGACAAAAAAATCTCCTAAATTTACTTCCCAATTCTTAACATAAAAATCATTAGCAACCCGTCTACACCGGTGCCTTACCTAAACTTGCACCTGCTATACTTGCCAAATTTCCCCTTCCGAAATCTGTCCTTCCAAAGTCTCCCTATCTCTACCATCAAGCTCGCATTGCACATAACCACCCATTTCCCTTAAAGCATCATCTCGTATACCCACATTTTTGTGCATATGACCTAAACCATACATCAAGATATCCACTCATACCTTCAGTCGACATCAATACCTCCCCTTTCCCCTATACCTCCCTTTCCCCACATGAACAGTTAATTCCCATCATCTCCGTCGCCCGCTCTCCTCTTACGCTGTCCTCTCAATACACACCCGAGGCCTATCACCCCATAACACCTCCTCCAACCCCGCCAAAACGCGTGCAACCATCAAATCTTTCATTTTGCAAACCCCTAATGCTCTCCTTTAATCCCTCAATACTCCCCCCGGGGTAACAACCCTCCCTCGTTCGTAGCAGCTCTTAACTGCCCTCAAGATAAGATTGAAACCCATATTTTAACCCTATTATATTCCCTCCCATTACGTACATAAAAAATCCTTAATACCTGATTTCGCCACCGAGTCCCACCATCTAACCAGTCACCATTCCCAGGCGCTTCTCCCCTCCAACCCCTCCCAAAACTGTTTTAAATGACTGTCTTATTCTTCTTAAATGCAGCAACTTTACATTTAACTTCCAATGCCCCCTACCCCTTCGTGGCAACCCCTCCCAACCCAAATCCACCATAACACCCCTATGATCAGAAAATACCAAACATCCAACACCCTCACCCTATGTATTACTACCCTTCTGGGGACGTACAAACGATCGAGCCTAGCAGCATACCCACGCCTAATAAATGTATGCCTACCTCCCCCCCCCCACAGATATCGATTAAACCCACCCCTGATAACAATTCCCCCCAATGTTCCCATACAATGCCCCGCCCCCCTGGGTTTTCCACATCCTTACCCTTATCACACAGTTCCAATCACCTCCTATCACGGCTACCCGGGCAACCACGCAATTTAGTAAACCCAAAACACGCCCCTCACAAATTTATTCTTAACGCGTACGTCTCCCTCTGCCGGCCATACACACACCCAACGTCATCTGTACCTGACCCCATAATCATCCACACGTATCCCCCTCCCCCCCCCCCTTCACAATCCCTGACAACCAACGGGCTAGTTTCCTTTCCCAAATATAGCCACACCGCCTTTCAATCTGACCCAGTTCAACATACACCTTATATCCCTCCACCTTTCAACTCATAACCATGTCTATAATTATGTTCCTGCAAGAACACAACGTCAACACCATGACGCTCCAAAACTCCCTAAACCACTCACATTTTCTCTGCGACCTCAAACCTTGATGTTCAATGTCAAGCACTTAAAACCGACAAAGGTGGTTTCCCTCTTGACACAACCTTTCTGTCACCTGATCGCCTCATTGCATCTTATCCCTCCCCCCCCCCTTTTTTGTGCACTCTTACTCGATCCCTGTCCCTGAGTGTCTTTTGAAACCCCCCTGCGTGACATCCACCCCTGTTTTCTTCCCGAACGTTGTGCGGGCGTAAGCACTTCATTGAATCATAAAGCACTGCTGCGCGCTTTCGCGTCGTACCATCGACCTGCATCTCGTTCATCAAGCTCATCACCACGATGGGAAACCTCAACCACCACCGTATTTACCGACAAGACAGCCTTGTCCCCACACCTTAGGACAACTACCTTCGCCCCTCCGTCCTCCATAATAGTCCCAAGATCCAGGATCGTGCCTTCTTCCTGATACGGGCCCCGTGCCCGAAATATCCACAAGCGTCGTCAATGCTTCCTCCTTGCTATCTTCACTTTCTGCGATGATCTCCTCCAATGCCTGAACCACGTCCAAGGAAGGGGAGTCCCCCCCCACTCGTAGCACCTGCCATCTTCTCTGCCTTCCCCAACCTCCTCACTCCATGACGCACTCTGCGGAGTCAGTGTCGAAAAAGGCTGTTCTTGCTCCACTCTCCCACCTCTACGTTTCTTCGTTGTTGCAGGTCGTTGTCTCCACGTCCTCCCAAACCCCATTGCGCTGCCAGGTGTTCATTTCGACCCCACACAAACGACAAGTGCGTCGTTGCCCTGCGTATGTCACAAAACCTGAGTTCTGAATTCTTTCCCTCACCACATACACGGTATAGGATGTCGTATCGTCATCTTTGCAGAGTACGTACCCTCAGGTATTCCCATATACTACCAGCTGACCATCTTCCGGCAGAAACCGTGTGTACCGTCCCATATTTACTCATGGCAAACCTTATGTCAGATGCATCCGCCTCAAATGCACATTCCTGATCTTCACCCCCAAGTGAAGTAACTTGAACATCATGCATCCTCACCGTGACAGCATGATTCACAGGGATGGCCACTTCCTGAAACTTGTTAACCACTGTCCCCATACATACTCGTCGAATTGAACTTAAGAAAAATCCTCTTCGTTCCATTCAAGCAAGTCCACAAATCTCTTCAGTAAACTACGGGCCCTAGGTGTCTCTAATTATTGCTGGTAGAAGTAGCTCCATAGACGGCCCAGTGATAGCTCCACTGGTTAATTTCAATACAGACTGTATTGACTCCCGGCACAAGCCCTGCGCCATGTTGTGAAAATATTAAATGCACCCAGTCAACACCAGGGGGGAGCAGCAGCACACGTCCTCTCTACTCAGGGCTGAGAGACGAAAAATAACAGACAATTGTGATGTAAGTTGGTTGGGTTTGAAGGTTCATTGGACCTCGTTTATTATTCTGTGAGAGTTACGATACAAGGGAAATTTTAGTCCAGGTTTAAAAGGATGCATGTTTGCATGATAATTATATTATTTGTGTATTGATGTTTTGAAATATTTTTTTGTCATAATGTTTTAAGTAATATAAAATATGTTCCTAAACATAATATGCTATAGGTCAGCTATGTGATTATATAATATCTATTGTGGTGGAGGAGATAGTGGTATATGATTTATTATAGCATTCTTTTAGTGTATTTTTATGGTAGGATGGCATATTTGGGCCACAAACCTCTTATCTGATGTTTACTCCCTGCATGATGAACATCCTAGGTGGCTCGATGTGTATATAGCGACGTCAGAATGTTTGCGTAGTTCATACGGTGTACTGGCTTATGAATTCTGTTTTGGATACCTGTTTGTTAAGGGGTGGTGGTTTTCTATATATTTTTTTTTATGTTGTAATATTACCTTTTAAATAAAATATAAGAAAAAAATGTGTACAGGGGAGTTTTGTGTGTGTATAATGTGTAAAATATGTGTATATATGAGTGGTCTATATTTTTTTTGAGTGTGTATTTAGGAGAAAGTGTATTAGTCTGTGTTTAAGAGTACATTTATAAGTGTACATTAATGTGTATAAGTGAGCTTGAAAGTTTTGGGTCTGGTAGTGGAGGGAGACAGGAGGGAGGGTGATGGTGAAGGATATGGTTGATGACGGGTGAGGTAGGGTGTGGGATCTTTTTCCAAGGAAAAAGAAGATGTGATGGAGAGGGTGATTTTAAAAATTTTAAGATATTGTAGAGAACTAGGAGCGTGGCTATATACCGGGGTAGTACACCAGGGTCGTATACCGGGATAGTATACTGGGGGCGTATACCGTAGTTGTATTTTGGGGAAGTATAAAAGTTCTTGTATACCGGGGTAATATACCGAGGTAATATACCGTGATTGTATCCGGGTAATATACTGGGCTAAATACCAGGGTAGTATTCAGTGGTTGTATTCCGGGGTTACTATAACGGGGTGGTATACCGTGGTTGTATACCGGGGTAGCATACCGTGAATACATACCGGGTTAGTATACAGGGAGTAACCGGGAAGTGGTAGAAGCGTCCTTAACATGTAATGCTCTCTAAATACTTAAGTGTTTTGTCGGTGTAGGAGAGGGTGTGAGTGAGGATGAGTGGGAGAGAGTGTGAGTGAGGGTGATAGGGGGGGGGAGTGAGGATAAGTAGGGAGAAGGTGTGAGTGAGGGTGAGTGGGAGAGGGTGTGAGAGAGGGCGAGTGGGAGAGGTGTGAGTGAGAGTGAGTGGGAGAGAGTGTAGTGAGGGGGAGTAGGAGGGGGGTGAGAGTGATGACGAGTGGGAGAAAGTGTGAGTGAGGGTGAGTAGGAGGGGCTCAGTGAGGATAAGTGGGAGAAGGTGTGAGTGAGGGTGAGTGGGAGAGGGTTTTGAGAGAGGGTGAGTAGGAGAGGGGTGAGTGAGGATAAGTGGGAGAGAGTTTGAGTGAGGGGGAGTGGGAGAGGGTTTTGAGTGAGAGTGAGTGGGAGAGGGTGTGAGTAAGGATTAGTGGGAGAGAAATGTGAGTGAGGGTGAGTAGGAGGGGGTAATGAGGGGAAGTGGTAGAGGGTGTGAGTGAGAGAAAGTATGGGAGAGGGTGTGAGTGAGGGTAATGGGAGAGGTGTGAATAAGGATTACTGGCAGAGGGTGTGAGTGAGGGTGAATGGGAGAGGGTGTGAATAAGGATTACTGGCAGAGGGTGGGGAGTGAGGGTGAGTGGAGAGGGTGTGGGGTAAGGATGAGTGGGACAGGGTGCGAGAGAGGGTGGTGGGAGTTGGTGTGAGTAAGGATGAGTGGGAGAGGGTGTAGTGAGGGTGAGTGGGAGGGAATGTGAGTGAGGGTGAGTGGGAGAGGGTGTGATAAGGATTATGGGAGAGGGTGTAGTGAGGGGGTGAGTGAGGGTGAGAGGAGAGGATGTGAGTAAGGATGAGTGGGACAGGTGTGAGAGAGGGTGAGGGGAGAGGGTATGAGTAAAGGGTTAGTGGGAGAGGGTGGAGTGAGGGTGAGTGGGAGAGGGTGTGAGTAAGGATGAGTGGGACAGGGTTTTGAGAGAGGGTGAGTGGGGGAGGGTGTGAGTAAGGATACTAGAGAGGGTGTGAGTGAGGGTGAGTGGGAGAGGGTGTGAGTAAGGATGATGGGACAGGGTGTGAAGAGGGTGAGTGGAGTTGGTGTGAGTAAGGATGATAGGAGGGGTTTGAGTGAGGGTGAGTGGTAGAGGGTGTGAGTAAGGATGAGTGTGAAGAGGGGTGAGTGAAAGGGGGAGTGGGGAGGGTTGGAGTAAGGATGAGTGGGAGAGGGTGTGATTGAGGGGGGGTGGGAGAGGGTGCGAGTAAGGATTAGTGGGGGAGGGAGTGAGTGTGGGGAAAGTGGGGGAGGGTTTAGTGAGGGTGATGGGAGAGCGGTGAGTAAGGATGATGGGGCAGGGTGGAGAGAGTATGATGGGAGAGGGTGTACTGAGGGTGAGTGGGGGAGGTGTGAGTAAGATTAGTGGGAAGAGGGTGAGTGGGGTGGTGAGAGGGGTGTGAGTGAGGGTGAGTGGGAGAAAGGGGGTAAGGATGAGTGGGACAGGGTTGAGAGAAGATGAGTGGGGGAGAGTGTGAGTAAGGATGAGTGGGGGAAGGGGTGAGTAAGGATTAGTGAGAGAGGGGTGAGTGAGGGGGAGTGCAGAGGGTGGATGTGAAAAGAGGTGGGGTGTGAAGATGATGGGAGAGGATGGTGAGGGGTGAGTGGGAGATGTGGGTGAGGGTGATTAGGGGGGATGTGTAGGGTGAGCGGGATAAGGTTTTGTGAGGTGAGTGAGAGAGGTGAGAGCGAGGGGGTGTGGGAGAGAGTGTGAGTGAGGAAGAGCGAGAGAGGGGTTAGTGAGGGTGAGTGGAGAGGGTGAATGAGGGGGAGTGGGGGAGGGTGTGAGTGAGGGGGAGTGGGAGAGGTGTGAGGGTGAGTGGGAGTAGGTGTTGAGGGTGAAGGAGGGTGATGGAAGAGGGTCTGAGTGAGGGAAAAGCGAGAGAGGGTGCTAGTGAGGGTGCTAGTGAGGTGAGTGGGAGAGGGTTTGTGAGGGGTGAGTGGGAGTAGGTGTGTGAGGGGGAGTGAGAGAGGGTGAGAGTGAGGGTGAGTGGGAGAGGGTGTGAGTGAGGAAGAGCGAGAGAGGGTGTTAGTGAGGGTGAGTGGGAGAGGGTGTGAATGAGGGTGAGTGGGAGAGGGGTGGGTGTGACGGTGAGTGTGAGAGGGTGGGTGTGAGGGTGAGTGGGGAAGGGTGTGTGAGGGTGAGTGGGATAAGGTGTTTTGAGGGTGAGTGAGAGAGGGTGAGAGTGAGGGTGTGTGGGAGAGGGTGTGAGTGAGGAAGAGTGAGAGAGGGTGTTAGTGAGGGTGAGTGGGAGAGGGTGTGAATGAGGGTGAGTGGGAGAGGGTGTGAGTGAGGGTGAGTGGGAGAGGGTTTGTGAGGGTGAGTGGGAGTAGGGTGTGTGAGGGTGAGTGAGAGAGGGTGAGAGTGAGGGTGAGTGGAAGAGGGTCTGAGTGAGGAAGAGCGAGAGAGGGTGCTAGTGAGGGTGCTAGTGAGGGTGAGTGGGAGAGGGTTTGTGAGGGGTGAGTGGGAGTAGGTGTGTGAGGGTGAGTGAGAGAGAGTGAGAGTGAGGGTGAGTGGGAGAGGGTGTGAGTGAGGAAGAGCGAGAGAGGGTGTTAGTGAGGGTGAGTGGGAGAGGGTGTGAATGAGGTGAGTGGGAGAGGGTGTGAGTGAGGGTGAGTGGGAGAGGGCTTGTGAGGGTGAGTGGGAGTAGGTGTGTGAGGGTGAGTGAGAGAGGGTGAAAGTGAGGGTGAGTGGAAGAGGGTGTGAGTGAGGAAGAGCGAGAGAGGGTGGTAGTGAGGGTGAGTGGGAGAGGGTGTGAATGAGGGTGAGTGGGAGAGGGTGGGTGTGGCGGTGAGTGGGAGAGGGTGTGTAAGGGTGAGTAGGAGAGGGTGGGTGTGAGGGCGAGTGGGGCAGGGTGTGTGAGGGTGAGTGGGAGAAGGTGTGTCAGGGTGAGTGGGATAGGGTGAGAGTGAGGGTGAGTGGGAGAGGGTGTGAGTGAGGAAGAGCGAGGGAGGGTGTTGTGAGGGTGAGTGAGAGAGGGTGTGAGTGAGGGTGAGTGGGAGAGGGTGTGTGAGGATGAGTGGAGAGGGTGTGTGAGGGTGAGTGGGAGAAGGTGTGTCAGGGTGAGTGGAGAGGGTGAGAGTGAGGGTGAGTGGGAGAGGGTGTGAGTGAGGAAGAGCGAGGGAGGGTGTTGTGAGGGTGAGTGAGAGAGGGTGTGAGTGAGGGTGAGTGGGAGAGGGTGTGTGAGGGTGAGTGGGAGAAGGTGTGTCAGGGTGAGTGAGAGAGGGTGAGAGTGAGGGTGAGTAGGAGAGCGTGTGAGTGAGGAAGAGCGAGAGAGGGTGTTAGTGAGGGTGAGTGGGAGAGGATGTGAGTGACGGTGAGTGGGACAGGGTGTGAGTGAGGGTGAGTGGGAGGAGACTGCAGGTGTTTCAATGTGGTCAATGTCTAATGTATGTGTAGACATGTGTCGAGAGATGGAGGTGTTAAACTATGCTGAAGCATCTTGTAAGTTAGTTAAGTCCGGGATATTCTTAATACAGTTGATATGGAGCAGTTTTTACCTGAGGTAAAAACGAATTAAGTTGGTTGAGGAAACGGAGGTTGGAGAGGTAGTGAGGTTGGCAGGGCTCTTGTTCCCAGGAATGGGAGATTAGGTTGGGAAAAAGATGGATGATTTATTTAGTAAATCTATAGAAAAACTCAAAGAAGTTATGAGGAATAAATAAAAATAAATCAAATTAAGAAAGATTTATTTATGAGTCTTTTAAATAAAAAATATATCATATACTAGACTTATTAAGAAATTTCATGAAAAAGAATGACGAATTTATGTAAAAAGTGACTATGTGAAGAAAAAATCCGTATCCCCTGACTGGACATTGTCCAGGATGTGTAATGTTATTGTCTACGAGGTGGAACATGTGGAGAGTTGTGGAGTGCTGGTGGAATGTGGATAGTAATCGGTGGGGGTGGTATGTGGAGGGTAGTAGGAGGGACATAGTATGGAGGGTAGAAGGTGGGAGATAATATGTTGAGGGTAGTAGGTGGGAGATGGTATATGGTGGTAGTAGGTGGGAGATGGTATTGGGAAGTAGTAGGTGGGAGTTTGGTTTGTGGTTGGAGTAGGTGGAGAAGGTATGTGGAGGGTAGTAGGTGGGGAGATGGTATCTGGGTGCTAGTAGGAGGGAGTTGGTAATGTGGATGGTAAAGGGTGGGAGATTGTACGTGGAGGGTAGTAGGTTGGTGTTGTTTTGTGGATGATAGTAGGTGGGGAATGGTACGTGGTGGGAGTAGTTGTGAGAAGGTATTTTGGATGGTAGTTAGGTGGGTGATGGTTGTGGAGGGTAGTAGGCGAGAGTTGGTTTGGTGTATGGAGTTGGTGTGGGAAGGTATGATTTAAGGTTGGTAGTTGGTGGGAGATGGTATATGGAGGGAAAATAAGAGGGAGATGGTATGTGAGGTAGAGGTGGGGAGACGGTATGTGGATGGTAGTAGAGGGGAGAAGGTAGTTGGAGGGTAGTGGTGGGAGATGGTATTGTGAAGGGTTGTAAGGTGGGAGATGTTATGTGGATGGTAGTAGGCGTGAGATGGTTTTGTGGGCAGGGTAGTACGTGCGGAGATGGTTTGTGGAGGGTTAGTAGTGGTGATGGGATGTCCGGATGGTAGTAGGTAGTAGAAGGTTTGTGAGTGTAGTAGGTGGGGTATGGATGTGGATGGTAGTAGGTGGGAGTCGTATGTGGAGGGTAGTAGGTCGGTGATGTATGTGGTGGGTTGTAGGTGGGAGATAGGGTTGTGGATGGGAGTAGATTGTGAGGAGGGTATGTGGTTGGTAGTAGGTGGGAGGATGGTATGTGGAGGGTAGTAGGTGGGGAGATGGTACTGTAAGTGGTAGTAGGAGGGAGATGGTATGTGGATGCGTGAGTTAGCGTGGGAGATTGTATGTGGAGGGTATGTAGGTGGGAGATGGTATGTGGTGGGTAGTAGGTGGGAGTTGCTAGGTGGAGGGTAGTTGGTCGGGAGAAGGTATGTGGATGGGGTAGTAGATTGGGTGATGGTATTGTGGATGGTAGTTTGAGTGGGTGATGGTATGTGGAGGGGTGTAGGTGGGATTTGCTATGTGGTGGGTAGTAGGTGGGAGTCGGGTATGTGGTTGGTTTAGGGGGGATGATGGTATGTGGAGGGTAGCTAGGTTTGGGAGATGGTTTGTAAGTGGTAGTATGGAGGGTGATGGTATTGTGGATGGTTGTAGGTGGAGATGTATTGTGGAGGGTAGTAGGTTGGGAGTTGGTATTGTGGAAGGGAGTAGGTGTGAGATGCATAGCGATGGTAGTAGGTGGGTGTGGTATATGGTGGGAAGTAAGAGGAGATTGGTATGTTGGAGGGTAGAAGGTGGGAAGAACGGTTATGTGGAGGTAGTTAGTTGGGAGAGGTAGTTGGAGGAAGTTGGTGGGGAGATGGTATGTGGGTGCTAGTTAGAGGGAGATTGTTGTGGATGGTAATACGGCTGGGAGATTGTTAAGTGGAGGGTAGTAGGTGGCGAGATGATATGTGGATGATAGTAGGTGGGGGATGGTTCGTGGATGGGAGTAGTGTGAGATTGTTATTTGTGGTAGTAGGTGGGAGATGGTATATGGATGGTAGTAGGTGGGAGAAGTTTGGGAAGCCGTGTAGGTGGGAGATGGTATGTGGATGGTAGTATGTGGGAGAAGGATGTGGAGGGCTAGTAGGTGGGAGTGGTATGTGGGGGCTAGTGGAGGGAGATGGTATGTGGATGGTATAGGTAGGAGATTGTCCGTGGACGGGTAGTACGGTGGGAGATGATATGTGGATGATTAGTAGGTGGGGGGAAGGTACGTGGATGGGTGTAGATGTGAGTTGTATTTGGATGGTAGTAGGTGGAGATGGTATGTGGAGGGTTAGTAGGCGATGAGATGGTATGTGAATGGGAGTTGGTGTGAGAAGGTATGTGGATGGTTGTAGGTGGGAGGATTGTTTTGGAGGCAAGTAAGAGGGGGATGGTATGTGGAGGGTAGAAGGTGGGAGGACGGTATGTGGATGGTAGTAGATGGGAGAGGTAGTGGGAGGGTAGTGGTGGAGTTGGTATGTGGAAGGGTTGTAGGTGGAGATGTTATGTGGATGGTAGTAGGAGTGAGAAGGTGTGTGGGGGTAGTTCGTGGGAGATGGTATGTGGAGGGTAGAAGTTGGGTGATGGTTATGTGGATGGTAGTAGGTGGGAGCATAGTATGTGGAGGGTAGTTAGGTGGGATAGTATGTGGAGGGTAGTAGGTGGGGATGCTATGTGGAGGGTAGTAGGTGGGTGAAGGTATGTGTGATGGGAGTAGATGTGAGATTGTATGTGATGCGTAGTAGGTGGGAGATGGGTATGTGGAGGGTAGTAGGTGGGAGATGGTATGTAAGTGGTAGTAGGTGGGAGATGGTTGTGGATGGTAAGTAGGTGGGAGATTGTATGTGGAGGGTAGTAGGTGGGAGATGTTATGTGGAGGGTGTAGGTGGAGATGCTATGTGGAGGGTTGTAGGTGGGAGATAAGGTATGTGGATGGGAGTTAGATGTGTGATGGTTATGTGGATGTATGGTTGGTGGGAGATGGTAAGTGGAGGGTAGAAGGTGGGATATGCTATGTGGAGGTAGTAGGTGGGAGAAGGTATGTGGATGGTAGTAGGTGGGAGATGGTTTGTGGAGGGTAGTAGGTGGGAGATGGTATGTAAGTGGTAGTAGGAGGGAGTTGGTATTTGGATGGTATGTAGGTGGGAGTTTGTAGGTGGGGGTAGTAGGTGGGTGAAAAATGGTATTGTGGAGGGAGTAGGTGTTGAGATGGCATGAGGATGGTAGTAAGGTGGGAGATGGTTTATGAGGGATGTAAGAGGGAGATGGTATGTGGAGGGTAGAATTGGGAGACGGTATGTGGTTGGTAGTAGATGGGAGAATGTACGTCTGGAGGGAAGTAGGTGGGAGATGGTATGTGAAGGGTAGTAGGTGGGGGTTGGTAGGTGATTGTAGTATGCGTGAGATGGTTGCAATCGTGTCATTACGGATTTCTTAAGTCTTGGTTTGAAATGGGTGTGTACGTGGGAGAGGGTATGTGGAGGGTAGTAGGTGGGAGATGGTATGTGGTGGGTAGTAGGTAGAAGAAGGTTATGTGGTGGGTAGTAGGTGGGAGATGGTAGTGGATGGTTGAGGTGGGAGATGGTATGAGGATGGTAGTAGGTGGGTCTATGGTATGTGGAGGGTAGTAGGTGGGGAAGAATGCTATGTGGAGGGTTGTAGGTGGGAGAAGGTATGTGGATGGGAGTTTGTGGGGAGTGGTATGGTGGGAGGGTAGTAGGTGGGAGATGGTACTATGGGGGGTAGTAGGCGGGAGATGTTATGTGGCATGGTAGTTGGTGGTAGATTGTATGTGGAGGGTAGTAGTGTGAGATGGTATGTGTATGGTAGTAGAAGTGGGAGCAAGGTATGTGGATGGAAGTTATGGGAGAAGGTATGTGGATTGTAGTAGGTGGGAGATGGTTGTGGAGGGTAGCAGGCGGGAGGGATGGTCATGTGGATGGGGTAGTTGTGAGTTGGTATGTGGATGGTAGCAGGTGGGAGATGTAGGTGGACGGGAGTAGGCGGGAGTTGGTATGTGGAGGGTTGTAGGTGGGAGATGTTTTGTGGATGGTAGTTGACGTCAGATGGTTTGTGGAATGGTAGATATGGGGAGATGGTATGTGGAAGGTAGTAGGTGGGAGATCGGTATGTGGATGGTAGTAGGTAGGAGAAGTTTGGGGTGGAGGTAGAAAGGAGGGTGATGTATGTGGAGGGTCGAGTAGTGGGAGATGGTATGTGCAACGGTAGTTGGGTGGGAGAAGGTATATGTGGAAGTGTAGTTGCGAGGGAAGGTATGTGGTTGGGAGAGATGTGGGATGGTATGTGGATGTAGTAGGTGGGAGTGAAAAGTGGAGGGTAGTAGGTGGGAGGATGGTTTGTGGGTGGTTAGTAGGAGGGAGGATGGTCTGATGGATGGTAGTAGGTGGAGATTGTATGTGGAGGAAGTAGGTGGGAGAGGTAGGAGTATGTTAGTAGGTGGGAGAAGGTATGTGGTTGGGAGTAGATGTGAGATTGGTATGTGAATGGTGTAAGTGGGTGTTGGTATATGGAGGGTAGTAGGCGAGAGGTTGGTATGTGGATGGGAGTAGGAGTGAGACTGGTGTGTGGATGATAGTAGGGGGTGATTGGTAGGTGGATGGTCGTAGGTGGGAGATGGAGGTGGAGGGAAGTATGTGGGAGATGTAGTGGAGGGTAGTAGTGGAGATGATAGGGGATGGTAGTAGGCGTGAGGATGGCATGTGATGGTAGTAGGTAGGAGATGGTAGGTGGGCGGTAGTAGGTTGGAGATGGTATTGGGATGGTAGTATGTAGGAGAAGGTTATGTGGATGGTAGTATAGTGGGAGTTGGTATGTGGAGGAAGTAGGTGGGGAGATGGGTATGGTGGAGGGTAGTATGTGGGAGTTGGTATGTGGAGGGAGTAGGTGTGAGGTCGGTGTGTTGGTTGGGAGTTGGTGGGGAGATGCTATGTGGTGGGGTAGTAGGTGGGAGATGGTTGTGGAGGGTAGTATGGTGGGAGTTGGTATGTGGATGGAGAGGTTGTGAGAAGGGAATGTTGAGGGTGGTGGTGGGAGAGGGATGGTCGTGGGTAGTAGGTGGGTGTATGGTATGTGAATGGAGTACGGGTGTGAGATGGTTTGTGGGCAGGTAATAGGTGGAATATGGTATGTGGAGGGTAGTAGGTGGGAGATGGTATGTGGAGAGTAGTTTGTTAGGGATGTATGTGGATGGTTGTAGGTGTGAGAGGGTATGTGGATGGTTGTAGATGGGAGATGGTATGAGGAGGGTTGAGGTGGGAGATTGTATATGGATGGGGTAGGTGTGTGATGGTATGTGGGAGGGTATAGAAGGTTTGAAACGGCATGTGGGAATAGTAGTAATCTGGAGATGTTATGTGGAGTGTAGTGGTGGAGATGGTATGTGGAGGATAGCAGGCGGGAGATGGAAAGTTAATGGTAGTAGGTGCGAGATGGTATGTGGTAGTAGATGTGGGATATGTAAGTGGATGGGTATAGTAAGTGGAAGAATAGTTTGTGGAGGATAGATAGGCGGGGTAGATTGGAATGCGGATGGTAAGTAGGTGGGAAGATGGTATTTGGCGGATAGTAGGTGGGAGTTAGTATGTGGATGGTGGTTGGGGGAGATGGTATTTGGAGGATAGTAGGTTGGGAGTTGGTACGTGGAGGATCAGTAGGTGGGAGATGGTATGTGGATGTTAGTAGGTGGGAGATGATATGTGCTTGGTAGTAGGTGGAGACGGTATTGGGGATGGCAGTAGGTGGGAGATGTATGTGGAGGGTAGTAGGTGGGAGTTGTAGCTGGATGGAGGGTTGGTGGGAGATGGTATGTGTGATGTTTAGTTGGTGGGAGATGTATGGGGAGATGGTTTTGTAGGTGGGAGATGGTATGTGGATTGTTAGTATGTGGGAGAAGATGGTATGTTGTTAGCAGTGGTCTTTGGTGTTAAAAGATGTATGTGGAGTGTGGTAGGTGGGGTACTTGGTAAATGGAGGTTAGTAGGTGGGAGATTGTATGTGGATGGTATAGGTTGGGGAGATGCATGAGGAGGTAGAGTAGGTGGAGTTGGTGTGTGGGAGGGGTTGTGGGTGAGAAAGATGGTATGTGGATGGAGTAGGTGGGAGATGGTATGTGGGTGTTTATAAGTTGGAATATGGACTCTGTATGGTAATAGGATGGGAGATGGAATGTGGGGGTAGTAGGTGGGAGTGGTATGTGCATGGCTAGCTCCTAGGTGGGAGTAGATTTGGTATTGTGCGAGGGTAGTTAGTATTATTATGGTATGTGGTAGGGTAACAGGTGGGAGATGATATTTGGATTGTAGGTAGGTGGGTGAAGATGGAATGACTTTTTTTTTTTGCCCCCCCCCCCCCCCCCCCCCCCCCCCTTTTTCTGGATGGTCGTAGTTGATAGATGGTCTGTGGATGGTAGTAGGTGGGAGATGGTATGTGGACGGTAGTAGGGCGTGAAATGGTTGTGTGGGTGGTATGGTAGTAGGTTGGAGTTATATGTGGGGGTAGAAGGTGGGGATGGTAAGTGGATGGTAGTAGAGTATGGTGGAAGGTATGTGGAGGATAGAAGGTGGAGGAGTAGATGGTATGGATGGTAGTAGATGGTAGAATGTATGTGGATGGTAGTCGTTGAGGAAGGTATGTGAGGGTAGTAGGTGGGAGATGGTATGTGGATGGTAGTAGTGAGGATGGTATGTGGAGTGGTAGTAGGTGGGGAAATGGTATGTGGATGGTAGTAGTAAGGATGGTATGGGAAGTTAGTAGGGTGGGGGTTGGGGGGGGGTGGGGGGGATGGATATGATATGTGATGGAGTTGGTGTGAGATGGTATCTTGATGGTAGTAGGTGGGAGATGGTATGTGGAGGGTAGTAGGGTGGGAGTCGAATGTGGAGGGTAGAAGGTGGGAGGTCGGTTCGTGGATAGTAGTAGGGGGAGATGGTGTGTGGAGGGTAGAAGGTGGGAAATTGTATGTGGAGGTTAGTAGGTGGGAGACGGTATGTGGATGGTAGTAGGTGGGAGATGGAATGTGGATGGTAGTAGGTGGGAGATGGTATGTGGAGGTTAGAGGTGGGAGATAGTATGTGGATGGTGGTTGGTGGGGAGATGAGTTATATTTCGGATGGTAGTGGTGGGAATTGGTACGTGGAGGGTAGTAGGTAGAGAAGGTATGTGGATGTTAGTAGGTGGGAGATTTGGGTATGTATATGATAGTTAGGTGGGAGATGGGTATGGGGAAGGCGAGGTGGGGAGGAGACAGTATGAGGAGGGTTGTAGAGTGCTCGAGTTGGTATGTGGGGGTTGTAGGTGGGTGTGGTATGTGGATTGTAGTAGGTGGGGAGATGGTATGTGGTGGTAGTAGGTGGGAGATGGTTTTGGGGATGGTAGTAGGTGGAAAGATGGTATGTGGATTGTAGTAGGTGGGAGATTGTTCGTTGATAGCAGTATGTGGGGAGGGGGTGTTTTGGTATGTGGATGGTAGTAGGGTGGGAGATGGCATGTTGGGGGTAGTAGGTGTGAGTTGGTGTGTGGAGGGTTTGTAGGTGAGAGATGGTATTGGTTGAGGGTAATAGGTGGGATATGGAATGTGATTATAATGGTGAGGAGGATGGTTGTGGATGGTTGGTAGGTGGGAGTTGGAATACGTCTGGGATGGTAGTAGGTGGGAGATGGTATGTGGAGGGTTAGTTAGGTGGATATGTATGTGGAGGGTAATAGGTGGGAAAATGATATTATGGCTTGTAGTAGGTGGTAGATGGAATGCAGATGGTAGTTAGGTGAGACGATGGTATGTGGATGGTAGTAGGGCGTGAAGATGGTATGTGGTGGTAGTATGTGGGAGTGGTATGTGCATGGTAGTAGGTTGGACAAGGTATATGGAAGGATTTGTAGTTTGGGGATGGTATGTGGCTATGAGTAGGTGGGAGATGTTTGTTCTCTCTGGGATGGTAATAGGAGGGAGAAGTATGTGGGGGTAGTGGAGGGAGTGGTTATGTGGTTGGTAGTTGGTGGGAGATTAGGGTGTGTATGGTAGTAGGTGAGAGGATGGTATGTGGAGGGTGAGTAGGTGGGAGATGGTATGTGGGGGTAGTAGGTGTGAGATGGTATGGGTTGGTAGTTAGTATAGTTGGGAGATGGTATGGGATGGTACTTGGTGGGAGATGGTTTGTGGAGGGTGTAGGTGGGAGATGTTTATGTGGATGGTTGTAGGTGGGAGGATGGTATGTGGAGGGTAGAGGGTTGAAGATTGGTATGTGGGATGGGAGTAGGCGTGAGATGGTTATGTGGAGGGTTGTAGGTGGGAGTTGGTTTGTGGAGGTTAGAAGGTGGGAGATGGTATTTGCATGGTAGTAGGTAGGAGAAGGTTTGTGGAGGATGTAGGTGTGAGTTGGTATGTGGATGGTAGTAGGTGGGAGAATGTATGTGGATGTAATTGGGATAGTGTTAGACAGGGATGTCGGAGGGTTGTTAGGAGTGAGTTGGTATGTGGATGGTTAGTGGTGGGAGATGGTATATGGAGTGAAGTAGCTTGGAGATGGTATGTGGAGGGAAGTAGCTGGGAGATGGCATGTGGTTAGTAGTATGTGGGGGTGGTACATGTAGGGTAGCAGGTGGGTGATGGTATGTGGTGGTAGTGGGTGGGAGATGGATAGGTGGGGGGTGGTAGGTGGGGATGGGTGATACGTGTGAGGGTTAGTAGCTGGGAGTTGGTTATGTGGAGGATTAGTTGGTGGGGATAGTATGTGGATTGGTGTTTGTTGGGAGATGGTATTTGGAGGTAGTAGGTGGGAGTTGGTAGTGGAGGATAGTAGGTGGAGATGGTATGTGGATTTAGTAGGTGGGAGAATGTAAGTGCATGGTAGTTGGTGGAAGACGGTATATGGGGTGGCGAGTAGGTGGTAGGTTTGTTATGTGGTGGGTAGTAGGAGGGAGTGGTAAATGGATGGTAGTAGGTGGGAGATGGTATGTGGATGGTAGTGGTGGGAGTGGGTATGTTGATGGCAGTAGGTGGGAAGATGGGTATGTGGAGTGTTGTAGGTGAGAGTTGGTAAGTGGAGGGGTAGTAGGTGGGAGAGTACGTGCATGGTAGTCGTTGGGAGATGGTATGTGGATGGTGGTATTGGTGGGAGACGGTATGTTTGTTTGTAGTAGGTGGGAGAGGGTGTCTTATGTGGATGGTAGTAGGTGGGTGTTCGGGCATTGAGAGAGGGGTAGTAGGTGGGAGTTGGTTGTTGGAGGGTTTAGAGTGAGAGATGGGATGTGGATGGTAGTAGGTGGGAGGATGGTATGTGGAAGAGAGGTGGGAGGAGAGATGGTATGTTGAGGGAAATAGGTGGGAGATGGTATGTGGATGTTAGTAGGTGGGATTTTGAATCTGTATGGTAATAGGGTGGGAGATGGATTTTAGAGGGTAGTAGAAGGGAGTGGGTATGTGGATGGTAGTAGGTGGGAGATGGTTTGTGGAGGGTGTTAGTAGGCGGTTATATGGTATGTGGAGGGTAATAGGTGGATTGATATATGGATTGTAGTAGCGTGGGAGATGGTATGTGGATGGTCGTAGGTGTATAGAGATGGTATGTGGACGGTAGTAGGGTGGGAGGATGGTAGTAGTGGTCGGTAGTAGGCGTGGGTGGTGTTTGGGTGGTAGTAGGTGGGAGATGGTATGTGGAGGGTAGAAGATGGGCGATGGTATGTGGATGGTAGATAGGTTGGAGAAAGGATGTGGAGGATATAGTGGGAGATGGGTACTGTGGATGGAGGTTGTGAGGAGAAGTTTGTTGGTATGGTAGTTAGGGTTGGGTGTTTTAGGTATATGTGGAGGGGTTAGTTGGTGGGAGTGGTATGTGGATGGTAGTAGGTGGGGAGTTGGGATGTGGATAGGTAGTAGGTGGGAGTTGGTATGTTAATGGTTGTTTGGTGGGAGATGGTATGTGGAGGGTTGTAGGTGGGAGATTCGGTAATGAGGGTGGTCGAAGGTGGGGAGACGTATGTGGATATGTAGTAGGTGGGACATGGTGTGTGGAGGGTAGAAGGTGGGATATTAGGTAAGTGGAGGTTAGTAGGGGGGAGACGGATGTTGGATGGTAGTAGGTGGGAGATGGGAATTGGGTTGGTAGTAGGTGGAGAGAGGTTTGTGGAGGTTAGTATGTGGGAGTTAATATGTGATTATGGGGGTGGGAGATTGTATTTTGAATGGTAGCTAGGTGGGAGTTGGTACGTGGAGGGTAGTAGGTGGGTGAAGGTAGTGGATGTTTGTAGGTGGGAGAGATGGTATGTATATCAGGTAGTAGGTGGAGATGGAATGAGGGAAGAAGGCAGTAGGTGGGAAGATAGTATGGGGGGTTGTAGGTGGAGTTGGTATGTGGAGGGTTGTAGGTGGGAAATGGTATGGTGGATTGTAGTAGGGGGGGGAGGCGTTGGTTGTGGATGGGTAAGTGGTGGGAGATGGTATGGGGATGGTAGTAGGAGGGAGATGGTATGTGAGATTGTAGTAGGTGGAAGATGGTATGTTGATATCAGTAGGTGGGAGATGGTATGTGGATGGTAGTAGGTTGGTGAGATTGTATGTGGATTGGTTAATTGGATGGAGAAGGTATGTGAGGGTAGTAGGAGTGAGATGGTATGTTGGATGGTGTAGGCGGAGAGAGGGGGTGTGTATGGTTAGTAGGGTGAGAGATGGTATGGGAGGGGTAGTAGGTGGGGAGATGGTATGTGGATGGTTAGTAGGTGAGCGAGATGGGTATGTGGGATGAAGTAGGTAGGAGAAGGTATGTGGAGGTTAGAGGGTGTGAGATGGTATGCTGGAAGGTTAGATAGTAGGTGGGAGAATGTATGTGGGATGGTTAATAGATGAGTCGAAGGTATTGTGGAGGGTAGTAGGCAGTGAGATGGTATGTGGTTGGGATAGACGTAGGTAGGAGAAGGTATGAGGAAGGTTGTAGTAGGTGAGAGATCGGTAGTGGATTGGTGTTGTTGGGTGATGGTATGTGATGGTAGTAGGTGGGAGAAGGTTTGGCAGGGTAGTAGGAGGGATGGCATGTGGTTGGTAGTAGGTGGGAGATGCGTTGTGGATTAGGTAGTAGGTCTGGGAGATGCGTATGTGGACGGAGAGTTTAGACGGGAGAAAGGGCATGTGGAATGGGAGTAGGTGTGTGAATGGAATATGGTATGGTAGTATTGTGGGAGATGGTATGTTTAGGGTAGTAGGTGGGAGATGGTATGTGGTGAGAGTAGGTGTGAGAATGGTATGGCATTGTAGTAGGTAGGAGATGGTATGTGGGGGGTTTAGGCGGGAGTGGTATGTTTAGGGTAGGATGGTGGGAGACGGTATGTGGTTGTTAGTAGGGGTGAGATAGTAGGTGGAGGTATTGTAGGGGAGATGGTATCAGTATGTGTAGGTAGTAGGAGGGAGATGGTTATGTTTAGGGTAGAGGTGGGAGACGGTATGTGGATGGTAGATAGGTGTGAGATAGTAGGTGGTGGGTAGTAGGTGGGAGATGGTTTATGTTTAGGGTAGAAGGGTGGGAGACGGTATTTGGATGGTAGTAGGTTTGAGATTAGTAGGTGGAGGCGATTGTGTAGGAGGGAGATGGTATGTGTTGCGGTTAGTAGTTGGGAGACGGTACGTGGAGGGGTAAGTAGGTGGGAGAATGGTCTGTGGTGGCAGTCAGGATAGGGAAAGGAATGTGGAAGGTAGTAAGTGGGAGATGGTATGTCGATGGTAGTAGGTTAGATGTATATGGAGGGTAGTAGGTTGGTTAGCTGGTGATGCGGTTGGAAGTAGGTGGAGATGGTATGTCGATGGTAGTAGGTGAAGGAGGTATGTGGAGGGTAGTAGGAAGGAGACGGCTGTGGAGGTAGTGAGTTGGGAGTTTGTATGTGGTTGTAGTAGGTGGGATTTATGGTTATCGGTGGAGGGGTAGTAGGTGTGAGATGAATGTGGATGATAGTACGTGGGATATTTGCTACTGTCGGGGGGGTTAGTAGGTGGGAAGTATGGGATACGTAGGATGGAGAGATAACGCTAGTGAGATGGCTAGGTTTGATGGTAGTAGGTGGGAGATGGTATGGGTGGGTAGGGTTGTATGTGGAGAGATGGAGAATGTGGAGGGTAGAAGGATGGTGAGACGGCATGTGGGTTGGTTTGTTATTTGGGAGATGGTATGTGGTGAGGGTTGTAGGAGGGAGATAGTATGGTTAGGGGTAGAGAAGGAGGGAGCGGTATTGTGATGGTAGTAGGTGGGAGATGGTAGGTGGATGGTAGTAGGTGGGAGTTGGTATGTGGAGGGTAGTTGGTGGGGGTCGGTACGTTGGAGGGTATTAGGGTGGAGTGGTATGTGGAAAGGTAGTAGGTAGGGGATGGTATGGTGGTGGGTAGTAGGTGGGAGGGTGGTATGTGGATGTAGTAGGTGGGAGATCGTTGCGGATGGTAGTAGGTGGGAGTTCTTGTATGGGGATGGTAGTAGGTACGACATATGGTTGGTGTGGAGGGGACTTTGGTGGAGACTGATGGTATGTGGTGGGAAGTAGGTGGGAGACGGTATGTAGATGGTAGTAGGTGAAGGATAGGTATGTGGAGGGTAGGCAGGGAAAGAGATGGTATGTGGATGGTTGTAGGGTGGGAGATGGTCATGTGGATGGTAGTAGGTGGCGATATGGCTATGTAGAGTGGTACTAGGTGGAGTCTTATGTGGATGGTTGTAGGTGGGAGATGCTATGAGGGGTAGATAGGGTGGGAGATGGAATGTGGATGGGAGATTAGGTGGAGTTGGTTATGTTATGGTAGTTAGGTGGGTCGTGTGGTGTATGTGGGGTTAGTAGGTGAGGAGTTGGAATGTGGAGGGAAGAAGGTGGGAGACGGTATTTGGATGGTAGTAGTTGGGAGATGGTATGTGGAGGGTTAGAAGGTGGGAATGGTTAGCTGGAGGGTGTAGGTGGGAGATGGTATGTGGGGGTAGTATGTGGGGGACGGTACGTGGAGGGGTAGTAGGTTCGGAGATGGTATGTGGATGGTAGTGGGTAGGGGAAGGTATGTGGTGGGTCTAGTAGGGCGGCGAGAGATGGTATATGTGGATGGTAGTAGGTGAGGAGTCATGGTACGTGGATGGTGTAGTGTGGGAGTTGTATGGGTGACGATGGTGAGTGGGTAGGACAAGGTATTGTGGAGGTTACTAGGGGGAGATGGTATGTGGTGTGGCAGTAGGTGGGAGATGGTATGTAGTATGGTGTAGATAGTGTGAGAAGGAAGGTATTTGTGGAGGGGTAGCAGGAAAGAGATGGTATGTGGATGGTAGTAGGCTGGGAGATGGTATGTGGTGTTGGTAGTAGGTGGGATTAATGGTATGGGGGGGGTCTAGGTGTGGAGTTTGTTATGATGGTTGGTAGTAGGTGGGAAATGCTCTTTGTTAGGTTGGCTGGGTTCGGTGGAGGAGATGGAATGTGGAGGTAGTAGGCCTGTTGAGATTGTTTGGTATATTGGTTTAGGTGGGAGATGTGTATGCGGATGGTTAGTAGGTGCGGAGTGGAATGTGGAGGGTAGAAGGGTGGGAGACGGTATTTGGATGGTAGTAGTTGGGAGATGGTATGTGGAGGGTAGTCGGTCGGAGATGGTATGTGGAATGTAGTAGGTTGGGAGATGGTATTTGGAGGGTTGTATGTGGGACAGATGGTATGTGAATGGGAGGTAGGTTAGTGAGATGGTGTGTGGGATTTGTAGTAGTTGGTAGATGGTATGGTGGAGGGTAGTGGGGGGAGATGGTTGTAGAGAGTATAAGGTGGAGTCGGTGGTGGATGGAAGTAGGTGGGAGATGGTATGTGGAGGGTAGCTTAGGTGGGAGATGTTATGTGGAGGGGGTGTAGTTGGGAGATAGTTTGAGGATCTGGTAGTAGGTGTGAGATGGTATGTGAGTGGTTAAGTAGGTGGGAGATGTACTGTGGAGGGTAATAGGTGGGAGACGGTATTTGTGGATGGTAGTAGAAGTGAGAGAGTAATGGATGGGAGTAATATGTGAAGATTGGTATGTGAGAGGGGTAGTAGAGTGTGGGAGATGGTCTGTGGAGGGTAGGTAGGTGGGAGATGGTTTGTGGATGGTAGTAGGTGTGAGAAGGTTTGTGGATGGTTGTAGGTGATGAGTTGGTATGTGGAGAGTAGTAGGTGGGACATGGTATGTGGAGGGAAGAAGGGTCGGGAGATGAGTATGTGGGTGGTAGTTAGGTGGAGAAAGCATGTGAGAGGGTAGTAGGTGGGAGATGGTTTATGTTGTGGATGGGTAGTAGGTGGGAAATTGTATGTGGATGGTATTAGGTGTGAGAAGGTTATGTGGGAGGGAAGTTGGAGGGACGATGTATGTGGATGGTTTAGTAGGTGCGGAGATGGTATGTGGATGGAACTAGGTGGGAAGTTGTATGTGGAGTGGTACGTAGGTGGGGAAATGGTTTGTGGATGGTTCGTTAGGTCTGGATGGTATTGTAGGGTAGTAGCTGGGAGATGGTATAGTTTGGAGTGATAGTATGGTGGGGAGATGGGTATCGTGGAGGTGGGGAGTAGGTGTGACAGTATGGGGGTGAGTGTGAGTTATGTATGTGGGATATTGGTATGTGGAGGGTTGTAGGTGGGAGATGGTAAATGTGAGGGTTGTTGGTGGGAGATTTTATGTGGGATGGTAGTTTTTGTAAGTGGTGAGAGAAGGTAAGTGGAAGGTAGTAGGTGGGAGCTGGGGCCTATGTGGGGATGGGTAGTAGGTGGGGGGATTGTATGTTTATGGAGGAGGTGGGGAGTAGGTGGTGTGGTGCGGCAGTAGGAGGGTGAGAGACGGTAGGTGGATGGTAGTAGGTGGGAGATGGTATGTGGATTGGTATTAGGTCGTGAGATGGATGTGGGGGTTTAGTACGGTGGGAGATGGTATGTTAGGATGGTAGTAGGTGGAGATTGGTAGTGGTGGAGGGTAGAGTAGGTGGAGATGGTTGTGGATGCGGAGTAGGTGTGAGATTGGGTTGTTTGATGGTTGTAGGTGGGGGATGGTTATTGAGGAGGGTAGTTGGTGGGAGACGGGGATGTGGATTGAAGTAGGTGGGAGCTGGTATGTGGATGGTATAGTAGGTGCGGTGAAGGGTATGTGGAGGGTGGTAGGTGGTGATGGGATGGTGGATGGTAGTAAGTGGGAGATGGTATGTGGATGGTAGTAGGTGGGAGATGGTATGTGTAGGGTCGTAGGTGGGGATAGTTTTGTGGATGGGAGTAGGTTGGAAGGTATGTGGAGGGTAGTAGGTGGGAGATGGGTATATGGATGGTTAGTAGGTGGGAGATACTATGTTGGTATGTTAATAGGTGGGGAGATGGTATGTGGTGAGGTTGTTGTGGGAGTGGTATGTGGATGGTAGTAGGTGGGAGATGGGTAGGTGATGGTAGAAGGTATGAGATTGTTTATGGTGGGATGTAGGTGATGAGATGGTATGTGGTGGTAGCTAGGTCGTAGATGGTTGGGAGGGTCGTAGGTGGGAGAGTGGTATGTGTGAGGGTAGAAGGTTTGAAACGGCATGTGGTTCGTAGTGCTGGGGAGAGGATGTTTATGTGGGAGTGTAGTACGTGGGAGATGGTATGGGCGGAGGGTAGTAGCAGCGGGGATGATGGTATGTGGATGGTTAGTGTAGGTGAGAGATGTATTGTGGATGGTAGTAAGTGGAAGATGGTATCGTGGAGTGTAGTAGGTGGGAGATGGTATATGAATGGTAGTACGGTGCTAGATGGTATGTTGAGAAGTTCGTGGGAGGTTTGGTGTTTGTGGAATGTAGTAAGTGTGATGTGGCTATGTGGATGGTAGTAATTGTACAGTGGAAGTCTTGTATGTGGAGGGTATGATAGGTGGGAAATGGTATGTGGATGCGTATGTGGGAAGTAGGGTATGTGGTTCGGTAACAGATGTGAGATGGTTGGGGTTGGTTCATATGTGGTGAGAGATGGTATTTGGATGGTAGTAGATGGGGGATGGTATGTGGATGGTATAGGTGGGAGATGGGTACGTGGATGGTAAGTAGGTGGGGAGCTGGTACTGACAGGGTAGTCGTGTAGATGGATGAGGTAGTTGGTGGGAGATTATATGTGGATGGTAGTATGTGGGAGATAGTATGTGGAGGGTACAAGGATGGGAGATGGTATGGTGGGTGGCGTAGGTGGGTGGAATTACTGGGTATGTGGTGGGTAGCAGGTGGGTGAGGGTATGTGGATGTGGTATAGGTGTGAGACTGGTTTGTGGATGGTTGTAGAGGGGGATGGTATGTGGTAGGAGTAGTATGTGGGAGATGGTTTGTGGATGGTAGTAGATGGGGTATGGTATGTGGAGAGTAGTAGGTGGGAGTATGGTTGAGGATGGTATTAGGTGAGAGATAGTATGTGGGATTGTTAGTAGGTGGAGAGATGGTATATGTGGAGGGGAGTAGGAGAATTGATGGTAGGTGGATGGCTGTGAGTGTGGGAGGAGGTTATGTGGTGGTAGTAGGTTCTCACGGACGATGGTATGTGGACTGCGTGTAGTAAGAGATTGTACGTGGATTTGTAGTAAGGTTGGGAAAATGGTATGTGATGGTAGTATGTGGTGATTGGTATGTGTGGATGGTAGTAGGTGGGAGATGGTAAGTGGTTGGTAGTAGGTGTGGGATGGTAGCGTGGTGGTTCTAGGTATGTATGGGGACCAGGATTGGTATGTGTGGTGGTATTTCGAGTTAAAGGGGGAGACCGGTATGTGGAGGGTAATGTAGGGGGGACGGATAGGTATGAGGTTACGGAGTAGTACGTTGGGGGATGGTACGCATGGAGGGTGTTAGAGTTATGTGGGAGATGGTAGGTGGATTGTAGTATGTGCGTGATGAGAATGTGAATGGTAGTGCTAGTGGGATATTATATGTGGATGTAGTTAGTGGATAGATAGATTTGTGGTGGGTAGTAGGCGGGAGGAGATGGTGTAGAATGCGATGGTAGTAGTGTGGGAGAGGGGTATTTGGACGGTAGTAGGTGCGGGAGTTCGACGTGGCTGTAGTGGTAGTAGGTGGGAGATGGTATGCGTGGATTGTTAGTGGATGTAGATGGTATGTTGGATGGTAGTAGGTGGGGATGTGTTTGGGAGGGTAGTAGGTTGGGAGATGGTATGTGGAGTTGTAGAAGGTGGGGAGTTGGTAAGTGGGGGTAAATAGTTGGGGAGATTGTATGTGGATGGTAGTAGGTGGGAGATGGTATGCGGATGGTAGTAGGTGGGAGTTGGTATGTGGAGGGTTGTAGGTGGGAGATGGTATGTGGATGGTAGTAGGTTGGACATGGTATGTGGATAGTAGTAGGTGGGAGATGGTATGGTGATGGCAGTAGGTGGGAGATGGAATGTGGATTGTAGTAGGTGGGAGATGGTATGTTGATGGTAGTAGGTGGGAGATGGTATGTGGAGTGTAGAAGGTGGGACTTGGTAAGTGGAGGGTAGTAGGTGGGAGATTGTATGTGGATGGTAGTAGGTGCGAGATGGTATGTGAATTGTAGTGAGTAGGATATGATATGTGGATGGTAGTAAGTGGAAGATAGTTTGTGGAGGGTAGTAGGCGGGAGATGGAATATGGATGGTAGTAGGTGGGAGAGGGGTATTTGGACGGTAGTAGGTGGGAGTTCGTACGTGGAGGGTAGTAGGTGGGAGATGGTATGTGGATGGTAGTAGGTAGGGGAAAGTATGTGGAGGGTAGTAGGTGGGAGATGGTATGTGGATGGTAGTAGGTGGGAGATGGTACGCGGATGGTAGTAGGTGGGAGATTGTATGAACATAAGAACATAAGAACGAAGGAACACTGCAGAAGGCCTACTGGCCCATGCGAGGCAGGTCCAAGCCAATGCACCCAACCTAGTCAGGTCAGGTCACATTGACTTAAGGGAGGAACACGGCAACCGACCTGGTAGCACAAGCTATCAGGTCTAACTCACACCCACCCACATCTACTCATGTATTTATCCAACCTATTTTTAAAGCTACACAACGTTCTAGCCTCTATAACTGTACTTGGGAGTTTGTTCCACTCATCCACAACTCTATTACCAAACCAGTACTTTCCTATATCCTTCCTGAATCTGAATTTTTCCAACTTAAAACCATTGCTGCGAGTCCTGTCTAGGCTAGATATTTTCAGCACACTATTTACATCCCTTTATTTATTCCTGTCTTCCATTTATACACCTCAATCATATCCCCCTAATTCTACGTCTTTATAGAGAGTGCAGTTTCAGGGCCCTTAGTCTATCCTCATAGGGAAGGTTTCTGATACATGGGATCAACTTTGTCATCCTCCTTTGTACATTTTCCAGAGAATTTATATCCATTCTGTAATACGGTGACCAAAACTGTGCAGCATAATCTAAATGAGGCCTAACCAAGGATGTATAGAGTTGAAGAACAACCTGAGGACTCCTATTATTTATGCTTCTTGATATGAAGCCAAGGATTCTATTAGCTTTATTGCGAACACTTATGCACTGTTGTCTTGGTTTCAGATTACTGTTAACCAGAACTCCTAAATCTTTTTCGCAATCCGTAATATTAAGATCTACATTATTTAGTTTATATGTGGCATGGTTATTGTCCTGTCCAACATTTAGAACTTTGCATTTGTCTATATTAAACTGCATCTGCCACTTCTCCGACCACTGCATCAGTCTATTCAAATCTTCCTGGAGTGCTCGAATGTCCTCGTCAGAATGAATTCGACGGCCTATTTTGGTGTCATCGGCAAACTTGCCGATGTCGCTCTTTATGCCCTCATCTATGTCTTTTATGTAGATTGTGAACAGCAGGGGGCCCAGCACTGACCCCTGTGGAACACCGCTCGTGACACTTCCCCACTCTGATTTCTCCCCATTTATGCAAACTCTCTGCTGCCTATTTGTCAACCATGCCTTATCCAGGAAAAAATTTCTCTCCTATTCCATGTGCTTTAATTTTCCTCACAGTCTCTGATGTGGGACCCTGTCAAAAGCCTTACTGAAGTCCATATACACAATATCATATTCATTACCATGATCTACCTCCTCAAATACTTAGTGAAAAAGTTAATAAATTCGTAAGGCAGGAACGCCCTTTGTAAAACCATGCTGAGATTCGTTGATTAATTTATGCTTTTCAAGGTGGCTACGAACTGCCTCGGCAATTATTGATTCCATAAATTTTCCAACTATGGAGGTCAGGCTTATTGGTCTATAGTTCGAAGCTAAGGACCTGTCACCTGTTTTGAAAATAGGTATCACATTTGCCATTTTCCACTTATCTGGCACCATGCCAGTTTGTAGTGATATGTTGAAAAGATTAGCCAAGGTGTGCTAAGCTCCTCTTTACATTCCTTTAGAACCCTTGCATACAGTTCATCAGGGCCTGGGGATTTGTTAGGTTTTAATTTATCTATTTGCCTAAGGACCATGTCACTTGTGACCCTAATAGTGCACAGTTTATTATCGTCCTGTTCTACATAATTTATCATTACTGGAATATCGCTGGTATCCTCCTGTGCAAAAACTGAGAGGAAGTATGTGTTAAAAATTCTACACATTTCCTTATCACTGTCAGTGAGCTGACCCGAGGAACTTTTGAGTGGGCCTATCTTGTCCCTGATCTTACTTCTGTATACCTGAAAGAATCCTTTTGGGTTAGTCTTCGATTCTCTTGCAACTTTAACCTCATATCTCTTTTTGCTTTTCTAATTCCCTTTTTTATTTCTCTCTTTAACTGAATATATCGATTTCTCAATTGCCCCTCTCCTCTTTTGATTTGCCTATATATGCCTCTCTTTTGACCAATCAGATATTTTAATCTATTGTTCATCCATTTAGGATCATTTTTGTTTGATCTGATTTCCCTATTTGGAACATAATTTGACTGAGCAGCTAGAACTATGCCCTGGAAAGCATCATATCGGCAACCATCACCACCTACCTGACCCTTAGTCAGGTCATTCCATTCAGCCCACTAAGTAATTTTTCAGTCCTATGAAATCAGCCAAGCGAAAGTCAGGGACGGAGACTTGATTGCCATTATTAGGGGAATTCCATGATATATTAAAACTGAGTGATTTGTGATCACTTTCCCCAAGCTCATCATTAACCTCAAGATTATTAATTAGTGTTTCCCTACTGGCAAGAACCAAGTCAAGGAGGTTATTTCCCCTAGTTGGCTCTGTCACAAACTGTTTTAAAAAACAATCTGGATCGTATCAAGAAAGTCCCCGACTCTAAATTTCCTGTCAAATTGCTCCAGTCAATCTGTCTATAGTTGAAATCTCCATTAGCACAACAATTTTCGTATGTAGATGCCTTACGAATTTCGTCCCATAGAAGTTTACTGCACTCCCTATCAAGATTTGGGGCCCTGTAAATCAACACCCAAAATTAGTTTTTCTCGGCCCTCGAGAAGCTGTAACCAAACAGATTCAGTGGCTGACGCTTCTAATTTAATATCTTGTCTAACACAACAATTTAAATTGTCTCTGACATACATCGCTACTCCACCACCTTTCCTGTTGACCCTGTCAGTGTGGAATAATTTATAGCCTTGTATGTGACATTCAGAGGGCATCTCTCTATCTTTCAGATTGAGCCAGGTCTCTGTTATAGCAATAATATCTATGTTTCCTGCACTTGCAATTAATCTTAGCTCATCTATCTTATTTCTTACATCCTGCTATTAGTATAGTAAACCTTAAGGGAGCTAGTCCTTGCTGCCCTCTGCTGTCCCCCTTTGTTTGCTGACCTGATCTATTGTCTTTATTTATAACTTCATGCTGAATGCCTTTTATACATTTACTGTTTCCAACCCAAGTGTTGCAACCTGCTTGTTTCCCACACACACCCATACCTCTATCTTCCATCAGTTTAAAATCATAGGCATTTCACCAATGGCCTTCTCAATCGAGTCTGCAAGTGCTACCACCCCAGCCCCGAGAGATTACCCCATCCCTTGCATACATATCTGTTTGCCATAAAAGTTTTTCGTTGTATGGGGATGGTAGTGGGGGGAGATGGGATGTGGAGGGTGTAGGGGAAGATGGGATGTTTGATGGGAGTAGGGGGAGAAGGTAGTGGAGGGTAAAGGTGGGAGATGGCATGTGTTGGAAGTAGGTGGGAGGGGGTATGTAGATGGTGTGGTGAAGGAAGGGTTTTTGGGGGGTGCAGGAAAGAGATGGTTTTGTGGATGGTAGTAGGTGGGAGAGGTAGTGGATGGTAGTAGGTGGGGTATGGTATGTGGAGGGTACTGGTGGGAGGGTGTTATGGCATGGTAGTTGGTGGGGGATGTATGAGGGGGTAGTAGGTGGGAGGGAAAAAGTGGATGGGAGTAGGTGTGAGATGGTATGGTAATGGTAGTAGGTGGGGGATGGGTTTTGGAGGTTAGTAGGGGGAGATGGAATGTGGAGGAAGAAGGTGGGAGACGGTATTTGGTGGTAGTAGTTGGGGGTGGATGTGGAGGGTAGTAGGGGGATGGGATTTGGGGGTGTATGTGGGGTGGATGTGAATGGGGTAGGTGTGAGATGGGTTGGATGGTAGTAGGTGTAGTGGTAAGTGGGGGTGTAGGGGGGAATGGTATGTAGAGGGTGAAGGTGGGGGGACGGTGTGTGGTGGTGTAGGTTGGAGTGGTATTGGAGGGTAAATGGTGGGAGATGGTTGTGGGGGGAAAGGGGAGGTGGGAGATAGTATGAGGAGATAGTAGGTGTGGATGGTTGTGGATGGTAGTGGTGGTAGATGGTATGTGGAGGGTAATAGGGGGGGAGGACGGTATGGGTGGTGTAGACGGGAGAAGGTATATGGGTGGGGTAAAATGTGAGATGGGATGTGGAGGTAGTAGGTGGGAATGGTATGTGGGGGTAGTAGGGGGGAGTGGTAGTGGAGGTAGTAGGTGTGAGAAGGGTGTGGATGGTATAGGTGGGGGGTGGTAGTGGAGGGAGTAGGTGGGGATGGTATGTGGAGGGAAAGAAGGTGGGGGATGGATGTGGTGGGAGTAGGGGGAGAAAGGGATGTGGGGTAGAAAGGGGGGAGATGGTATGTGGATGGTAGTAGGGGGAGATGGTTGTGGATGGTAGTAGGTGTGGAAGGTAGTGGAGGGTAGTAGGAGGGAGGGTATGTGGTGGTAGTAGGTGGGGTGGTTGTGGTGGTACTAGGGGGAGATGGTAAAATGGAGGTAGTAGGGGGGAGGGTTGTGGAAGTAGTAGGTGCGGATGGTATTTGTGGGTAGTGCTGGGTAGATGGTATGTTTGGGGGATAGAGGGGGGAGTGGTATGGGTGGGAGTAGGGGTGAGATGGTGTGTGGGTGGGAGTATGTGGGTATGGTATGTGGAGGGTAGTAGGTGGGAGATGGTTGTGGAAAATGTAGGTGGGAGATATTATGTGGACGGGAGTGGGGGGGAAGGGGAAGTGGAAGGTAGTGGTGGGAATGGTATGTGGTGGAGTAGGTGGGGGATTGTATGGTTTGGTAGTAGGTGGGGGAAGGTGGTGGAGAGTAGAGGAGGGGAACTATGTGGTGGTAGTAGGGGGGATGGTATGGGTGGGTTTTTGGTGGGGATGGTTGTGGGTTTAGAAAGGGGGGAGATGGTTGTGGTGGTGTAGGGGGGGATTGTATGTGGGGGAGTAGGTGGGAGATGGTATGTGGATGGGGGGTAGGTGTGAGATGGGTTGATGGTAGTAGGTGGGAGTGGTATGTGGAGGGTAGTAGGGGGGAGGGTATGTGGATTGAAGTAGGGGGGAGATGGATGTGGGGGTGTGGTGGGGAAGGTATGTGGAGGGTGTAGGGGGAATGGGGTGGATGGGGGAGTAAAGGGAGATGGTATGGATGGTAGTAGGGGGGAAGGTATGTGGAGGGTGTAGGTGGGTGTGGTTTGTGGATGGGGGTAGGTTTTGGAAGGTATGTGGAGGGTGTAGGTGGGAATTGGTATTGGTGGTAGTAGGTGGGGTACTACGTGGATGGTAATAGGTGGGGGGGTGGTATTGGAGGGTATAGGTGGGGATGGTATGTGGATGGTAGTAGGTGGGGTGGATGTTGATGGTGAAGGTGGGGGATTGTTATTGATGGGAGTAGGTGTGAGATGGTATGTGGATGGTAGTGGGCGTAGTGGTATGAGGGGGTCGTGGTGGGGATGGTATGTGGAGGGTAGAAGGTTTTTAACGGCATGTGGGCGTGTGTGGGGATGTTTTTGTGGGGGAGTAGGGGGGGAGATGGTATGGGAGGGTAGGGGGAGTTTGGGATGTGGATGGTAGTGGTGAGAGATGGTATATGAATGGTAGTAGGTTTTAGATGGAATGTTGATGGAAAATTGTGGGAGTGGTATGTGGATGGTGTAAGTTGGGATGGTATGTGGATGGTAGTAAGTGGAAGTGGGATGTGGAGGGTAGAAGGTGGGAGTGGTATGTGGATGGCGTATGGGGGAGGGGTGGTGGATAGCAGATGTGAGATGGTTGTGGTGGTAGTATGTGTGAGAGGTTAGGGGGGGTAGTGTGGGGGGGTGGTATGTGTATGGAGTAGGGGGGAGTGGTACGTGGAGGGAAGGTGGGGATGGTACCTGAAGGGTTTTGTGTGATGATGGTGTATGTGGGGATTATATGTGGATGGTAGTGGGGGGATAGTATGTGGAGGGTACAAGGGGGAGATGGTATGTGGGTGGCGTAGGTGGGAGAAGGTATGTGGTGGTAGCAGGTGGGAGATGGTTTTTGTGGATGGTGTAGGTGTGAGATGGATGTGGATGGTTGTAGTGGGGGGATGGTATGTGGAGGTAGTAGATGGGGAGTGTGGATGGTGTAGATGGGGGGTTTGGGGTGGGAGTAGTAGGTGGGAGGGTAGTGGATGGTAATAGGTGAAGGGTGGTATTGGATTGTAGTGGTGGGAGATGGTATGTGGAGGGGAGTAGGAGAAAAATGGTTGTGGATGGTTGTAGGTGGGAGGTGGTATGTGGATGGTAGGGTCGGAGAGGTATGGGAGGGATAGGTAGAGATTTCGTGGAGGGTAAATAGTTGGGGGAAATGGTTTGTGGGAAAATGTATGTGGGTGATGGTATGGGTGGGAGTAGGTGGGAGATTGTATTTTGGTTGGTAGTAGGGGGGGGATGGTCGTGGGGTTTGTAATGGAGGTGGGGTGGGTGGTGTTAGTGGGGATGGTATGGGAGGGGGAAATATGGGGGAGTGGTTTTGAGGTTGGTAGTAGTGGGGATGGTCATGGGGGGTAGTAGGTGGGGGATGGGATTGGATGGTAGTAGGGGCAGATGGTTGTGAATGGTGTGGTGGGAATGTTGTGGTGGTAGTAAGTGGAGATGTTTGTGGAGGGTAGTAGGGGGAGTGGAATATGGATGGTAGTAGGTGGGAAGGGTATTTGGGCGGTAGTGGGGGAGTACGTACGTGGAGGGTAGTAGGGAGGAGATGGGATGTGGATGTTAGTGGGGGGAGATGGTATGGGATGGTAGTGGTGGGAGTGGTTGGGGTGGTGTGGTGGGAAAGGTTGTGGAGTGTAGAAGGTGGGGGTTGGTAAGGGAGTGTAATATTGGGGATTGTTGTGGGGGTGTAGGGGGGAGTGGTATGGGGGTGGTATAGGTGGGGGGGTTTGGGATGTGGGGGTTTTAGGTGGGGGTGATATGTGGTGGTAGTAGGTTGGAATGGTAGTGGTAGTGTCGGTGGGAGATGGGGATGGGTGGCAGTAGGGGGGGAGATGGAATGTGGATTTTGTAGGTGGGAGATGGTATGTGGTGGGTAGTGGGTGGGGATTGTAAGTGGAGGGGGTAAATTGTGGGGAGATTATGTGGATGGTAGTTAGTGGGAGATGGTATGTTGGGTTTGGTTGTAGGTGGGAGAGGTTTTTGGTGGTAGGAGGTGGGGAGTTGGGTAGTGGAGGTTTGTAGGGTGGGAGATTGGTATGTGGATGGTAGGTTTGGGGGTGGGTTTTTTGGAGGGAGTAGGGGGGGAGATGGTATGGTTGGTGGTAGTAGGTGGGGTGGTTTAAAGGGGGGTAGTGGTGGAGATGGTATTTTGGTTGGTTGGGAGATGAAGGGTTGAGTGTAGTAGGTGGGAGTTGGTAAGTGGAGGGTAGTAGGGGGAGATTGTATGTGGACGGTTGAGTGGGAGATGGTATGTGAATGGTTAGTAAGTGGAAGATAGTTTGTGGAGGATGTAGGCGGGAGATGGAATATGGATGGTAGTAGGTGGCAGATGTATGGGGAGGTTAGTAGGTGGGAGATGGTATGTGTTTGGTGGTAGGTTTGAGTTTCGTATTTTGGAGGTAGTAGGTGGGGTTGGTAGGGGAGGGTAGTGGTGGAGATGGTATGTTGTGTTAGTAGGTGGGAGATGGTGTGGGGGAGGGTTTAGTATGTGGAGTTGGTATGTGGAGGGTGTAGGTGGGAGATGGTATGTGGATGGTAGTAGGTGGGAGATGGTATGTCGATAGTAGTAGGGGGTTTTGGGTATGGGGATGGCAGTGGTGGGAGATGGTATGTGGATTGTAGTAGGTGGGAGATGATATTTTGATGGTAGGTGGAGATGGTATGGGGATTTGTAGTAGGTGGAAATTGGTAAGGAGGGTAGTAGGTGGGAGATTGTAGGGAGGGTAGTAGGGGGAGAGTAATGTGGATTGTGGGTAGGTGGGGGAGAATGCATGTGGAGGGTAGTAGGTGGAGTTGGTGTGTGGAGGGTGTTGGTGGGAGATGGTTTTGCGGATGGTAGTAGGTGGGGATGGATGTGGGAGGATAGTAGGTGAGGACGGTATGTTGAGGGTAAATAGGTGGGAGATGGTATTTGAATGGTAGTAGGTGGGACATGGAATGTGGATGGTAATAGGTGGCGAGGGTTTATGTTGAGGGGAGTAGGTGAGAGATGGTTTGTGGATGGTAGTAGGTGGGAGGTGGTATGTGGATTGTAGTAGGTGGGAGATGGTATGTGGATGGTAGTAGGTGGGAGATTGTACGTGGAGGGTAGCAGCTGGGAGATGGTATGTGGATGGTAGTAGGTGGGAGATGGTATGTTGATGGTTGTAGGTGGGAGATGGTATGTGGTTGGTTGTAGGTGGGGGATGGTACGTGGAGGTTTGTAGATGGGAGATGGTGTGTGGATGGTAGTTGTTGGGAGGTGGTTTGTGGGGGAAGTAGGTGGGAGATGGTATGTGGTTGGTACTAGGTGGGGATGGTACATGGGGGTAGTAGGTGGGAGATGGTATGTGGATGGTCGTGGGTGGGAGATCGTAGGTGGAGGGTTGTAGGGGGGGATGGTTGTGGATGGTAGTAGGTGGGATATGATATGTGGAGGGTTTGTAAGTAGAAGATAGTTTGTGGAGGATAGTAGGCGGGAGATGGAATTTGGATGGTAGTAGGTGGGAGATGGTATGTGGAGGTTAGTAGGGGGTTTGATGGTTTGTGGATGGTGGTAAATGGGATTGGTATTTAGAGGGTAGTAGGTGGGAGTTGGTACGTGTAGGGTAGTAGGTCTGAGATGGTATGTGGATGTTAGTAGGTGGGAGAGGTATGTGGGTGGTAGTAGGTGGGGGGAGGGTTATGGGGAAGGTAGTAGGTGGGAGAGGGTTTATGTGGAGGGTAGTAGGTGGGAGTTGGTTATGTGGAGGGTTGTAGGTGAGAGATGGTATGTTGATGGTTGTAGGTGGGAGATGTTATTTTAGATGGTAGTAGGTGGGAGATGGTATGTTGATGGTAGTGGTGGGGGATGGTATGTGGAGTGTAGTAGGTGGGAGTTGGTAAGTGGAGGGTATTTGGGGTGGGTGATTGTATGTGGATGGTAGAAGGTGGGAGATGGTATGTGGATGGTAGTGGGTGGTAGATGGTAGGTGGAGGGTGGTAGGTGGGAGATGGTATGTGGATGGTAGTAGGTGGGCTATGATATGTGGCCCGGTGGCCTGGTGGCTAAAGCTCCCGCTTCACACTCGGAGGGCCCGGGTTCGATTCCCGGTGGGTGTAAATATTTCGACACGTTTCCTTACGCCTGTTGTCCTGTTCACCTAGCAGCATATAGGTACCTGGGTGTTAGTCGACTGGTGTGGGTCGCATCCTGGGGGGCAGGATTGAGGACCCCAATGGAAATAAGTTAGACAGTCCTTGATGACGCACTGACTTTCTTGGGTTATCCTGGGTGGCTAGCCCTCCGGGGTTAAAAATCCGTTCGAAACCTTATCTTATCTTATGTGGATGGTAGTAAGTGGAAGATAGTTTGTGGAGGATAGTAGGCGGGAGACGGAATATGGATGGTAGTAGGTGGGAGATTGTATGTGGAGGTTAGTAGGTGGGAGATTGTATGTGGATGGTGGTAAGTGGGAGATGGTATTTGGAGGGTAGTATGTGGGAGTTGGTACGTGGAGGGTAGTACGTGGGAGATGGTATTTGGATGTTAATAGGAGGAAGATGGTATGCGGATGGTAGTAGGTGGGAGATGGTATGGGGATGGTAGTAGGTGGGAGATGGTATGTGGAGGGTAGTAGGTGGGAGATGGTATGTGGAGGGTTGTAGGTGAGAGATGGTATGTGGATGGTAGTAGGTGGGAGATGGTATGTGGATGGTGGTAGGTGGGAGATGGTTTGTGGAGGGTAGTAGGTGTGAGATGGTATGTGGTTGGTAGTAGGTGGGAGATGGCATATGGAGGGTAGTAGGTGGGAGTTGGTGTGTGGAGGGTTGTAGGTGGGAGATGGTATGCGGATGGTAGTAGGTGGGAGATGGTATGTGGAGGATAGTAGGTGATAGATGGTATGTTGAGGGTAATAGGTGGGAGATGGTATGTGGATGGTAGTAGGTGGGATATGGAATGTGGATGGTATTAGGTGGGAGATGGTATGTGGAGTGTAGTAGGTGGGAGTTGGTATGTGGATGGTAGTAGGTGGGAGATGGTATTTGGATGTTAATAGGTGGAAGATGGTATGTGGATGGTAGTAGGTGGGAGATGGTATGGGGATGGTAGTAGGTGGGAGATGGTATGTTGAGGGTAGTATGTGGGAGTTGGTATGTGGAGGGTTGTAGGTGAGAGATGGTTGTGGATGGTTGTAGGTGGGAGATGGTATGTGGATGGTTGGTAGGTGGGGGATGGTTTGTGGAGGGTAGTAGGTGGGAGTGGTATGTGGTTGGTAGTCGGTGGGAGATGGCATATGGAGGGTAGTAGGGGGAGTGGTGTGTGGAGGGTTGTTGGTGGGAGATGGTATGCGGATGGTAGTAGGTGGGAGATGGTATGTGGGAGGGTAGTAGGTGAGAGTATGGTAAAGTTGGGGGGTAATAGGTGGGAGATGGGTATGTGGGTGGTAGTAGGTGGGATATGGGGAAAGTGGATGGTATTAGGTGGGAGATGGTATGTGGAGGGTTTGTAGGTGGGGGTGGTATGTGGAGTGTAGTAGGTGGGAGATGGTATGTGGAGGGGTAGGGGGTGGGGTATGGTGTTTGGAGGGTAATAGGTGTGAGATGATATATGGATTGTAGTTGGTGGGGATGGTATGTTGAGGGTAATAGCTGGGAGTGGTATGTGGATTGTTGTGGTGGGAGATGGTATGTGGATGGTTTGTAGGTGGGAGATGGTATGTAGAGGTTAGAAGGTGAGAGTTGGTATTTTGGAGGGTAGTAGGTGGGGAGATGATGTTTTGGATGGTAGTAGGTGGGAGATGGTATGTGGAGGGTAGTAGGTGGGAGATGGTATGTGGTTGGTAGGGGGGTGGGAGATGGTAGGTGGAGGGTGGTAGGTGGGGATGGTATGTGGATGGGGTAGGTGGGAGATGGTTTGTGGAGGGTAGTAGGTGTGAGATGGTATGTGGTTGGTAGTTTGGTGGGAGATGGCATATGGAGGGTTTGTAGGTGGGAGTTGGTGTGTGGAGGGTAGTAGGTGGGAGTGGTGTGTGGATGGTAGTTGTTGGGAGGTGGTATGTGGGGGAAGTGGTGGGAGATGGTATTTTGGTTGGTAGTGGGTGGGAGGGTGGTAGGTGGAGGGTGGTAGGTGGGGATGGTATGTGGATGGTGGTAGGTGGGAGATGGGGTTTTTGGAGGGTAGTAGGTGTGAGATGGTTTTGTGGTTGGTAGTAGGTGGGAGATTTGGGATATGGAGGGTAGTAGGTGGGAGTTGGTGTGTGGAGGGTTGTAGGTGGGAGATGGTATGCGGATGGTAGTAGGTGGGAGATGGTATGTGGAGGATAGTAGGTGATAGATGGTATGTTGAGGGTAATAGGTGGAGATGGTATGTGGATGGTAGTAGGTGGGATATGGAATGTGGATGGTATTAGGTGGGAGATGGTATGTGGGGGTGTAGGTGGGAGTTGGTATGTGGATGGTTAGTAGGTGGGAGTGGGGTTTTTGGGTGTTAATAGGTGGAAGATGGTATGTGGATGGTAGTAGGTGGGAGATGGTATGGGGATGGTTAGTAGGGGGGAGATGGTTATGTTGAGGGTAGTATGTGGGGTTGGTATGTGGAGGGTTGTAGGTGAGAGATGGTATGTGGATGGTAGTAGGTGGGAGATGGTATGTGGTGGTGGTAGGTGGGAGATGGTTTGTGGAGGGTAGTGGTGGGGGGATGGTATGTGGTTGGTGTAGGTGGGAGATGGCATATGGGGGTAGTAGGTGGGAGTTGGTGTGTATAGGGGTTTTAGGTGGGAGATGGTATGCGGATGGTAGTAGGTGGGAGATGGTATGTGGAGGATAGTAGGTGAGAGATGGTATGTTGAGGGTAATAGGTGGGAGATGGTATGTGGATGGTAGTAGGTGGGATATGGAATGTGGATGGTATTAGGTGGGAGATGGTATGTGGAGGGTAGTAGGTGGGAGTTGGTATGTGGAGTGTAGTAGGTGGGAGATGGTATGTGGAGGGTAGTAGGTGGGATATGGTGTTTGGAGGGTAATAGGTGTGAGATGATATATGGATTGTAGTTGGTGGGAGATGGTATGTTGAGGGTAATAGCTGGGAGATGGTATGTGGATTGTAGTAGGTGGGAGATGGTATGTGGATGGTAGTAGGTGGGAGATGGTATGTAGAGGTTTAGAAGGTGAGAGTTGGTATGTGGAGGGTAGTAGGTGGGAGATGGTGTGTGGATGGTAGTAGGTGGGAGATGGTATGTGGAGGGTAGTAGGTCGGAGATGGTAAGTGGATGGGAGTAGGCGGGAGATGGTATGTGGATGGTAATAGGTGGGAGATGGTATGTTGATGGTTGTAGGTGGGAGATGGTATGTGGTTGGTAGTATGTGGGGGATGTTACGTGGAGGTTAGTAGAGGGAGATGGTATGTGGTGGTAGTTGTTGGGAGGTGGTATGTGGAGGGAAGTAGGGGGGAGATGGTATGTGGTTGGTGTGGGTGGGGGTGTAGGTGGAGGGTGGTAGGTGGGGATGGTATGTGGATGGTAGTAGGTGGGATATGATATGTGGATGGTAGTAAGTGGAAGATAGTTTGTGGAGGATAGTAGGCGGGAGATGGAATATGGATGGTAGTAGGTGGGAGATGGTATGTGGAGGTTAGTTGGTGGGAGATGGTTTGTGGATGGTGGTAGGTGGGAGATGGTATGGGGATGGTAGTCAGGTGGGCAGATGGTATGGTGGACTGTAGTAGGTGGGAGATGGTATGTTGATGGTAGTAGGTGGGAGATGGTGTGGAGTGTAGTAGGTGGGGTGGGTAAGTGTGTACGGCGGGGCGTGATTGTATGTGATGGTAGAAGGTGCGGAGATGGTTTATGATGGTTGGTAGTAGGTGGGAGATGTATGGGATGGTAGTAGGTGGGAGATGGTATATGGTCTGATAGAGGTGGGAGATGGTATGTTGATGGTTGTTGGTGGGAGATGGTATGGGGTGTAGTAGGTGGGATGTTGGTAAGTGGAGGGTAGTATGTGGGGTGATTGTATGTGGATGGTAGAAGGTGGGAGATGGTATGTGGATGGTAGTGGGTGGGAGATGGTAGGTGGAAGGTGGTAGGTGGGAGATGGTATGTGGATGGTAGTAGGTGGGATATGATATGTGGCCCGTTGGTCTGGTGGCTAAAGCTCCCGCTTCACACACGGAGGGCCGGGGTTCGATTCCCGGTGGGTGTAAATATTTCGACACGTTTCCTTACACCTGTTGTCCTGTTCACCTAGCAGCATATAGGTACCTGGGTGTTAGTCGACTGGTGTGGGTCGCATCCTGGGGGGCAGGATTGAGGACCCCAATGGAAATAAGTTAGACAGTCCTTGATGACGCACTGACTTTCTTGGGTTATCCTGGGTGGCTTGCCCTCCGGGGTTAAAAATCCGATCGAAACCTTATCTTATCTTATGTGGATGGTAGTAAGTGGAAGATAGTTTGCGAAGGATAGTAGGCGGGAGATGGAATATGGATGGTAGTAGGTGGGAGATTGTATGTGGAGGTTCGTAGGTGGGAGATTGTATGCGGCCCGAATGGTGGTATGTGGGAGATGGTATTTGGAGGGTAGTAGCGTGGGCGTTTTGGTACGTGGAGGGTAGATACGTGGGGAGATGGTATTTGGTGTTAATAGGTGGAAGATGGTATGTGGATGGTCAGTAGGTGGGAGATGGTTGGGGATGGTAGTATGTGGGTGATGGTATGTGGAGAGGTAGTAGGTGGGAGTTGGTATATGTGGAGGGTTGTAGTTGAGAGATGGTATGTGGATAGAAGATAGGTGGGAGATGGTATGTGGATGATGGTAGGTGGGAGATGGTATGTGAGAGGGTAGTTTACCTGGGAGTTGGTATGTGGATGGTAGTAGGTGGGAGATGGCATGTGGAGGGTTGTAGTGGGCGTTGGATGTGTGGAGGGTTGTAGGTGGGGAGATGGTATGCGGATTGGGTAGTAGGTGGGAGATGGTATGTGGAGGATTGTAGGTGAGACGATGCATGTTGAGGGTACTAGGTGGGAGATGGTATGTGGATGGTAGTAGAGTGGGATATGGAATGTGGATGGTAATAGGTTGGAGATGTATGTGGAAGGGTAGTAGGTGGGAGTTGGTATGTGGAGTGTATGTAGGTGGGGAGATGGTATGTGAGAGGGTTAAGTAGGTTGGATTTGGTATATTTGGAGGGTAATAGGTGTGAGATGATATTTGGGTTAGTAGTTGGTGGGAGATGGTATGTTGAGGGTAATAGCAGGGAGATGGTATGTGGATTGTAGTAGGTGGGAAGATGGTAGTAGTTGGTAGTAGGGGGAGATGGTATGTAGAGGTTAGTAAGTGGAGTTGGTATGTGGAGGGTATAGTAGGTGGGAGATGGGTGTGTGGATGGGTAGTAGGTCGGAGATGGTATGTGGGAGGGTAGTAGGTGGGAGATGTATGTGGATGGGAGTAGGAGGGAGATGGTATGTGGAGTTTAGTAGGAGGGAGAGGTTAAGTTGGATGGTAGTGGTGGGGATGGTATGTGGAGCGTTAGTATGTGGGGAGTTGGTATGTGGGAGGGTTGTAGCGTGGTAGATAGTGTGTGTGAATGGTAGTAGGTTGTTGATGGTATGTGGAGGATAGTAGGTGAGAGATGGTATGTGAGGTAATAATAGGTGGGAGATGGTTGTGGATTGTAGTAGGAATGAGATGGTAAGATGAAGGGTAGTAGGTGGGAGATGATATGTGGAGGGTAAATAGGTGGAGAGATGGTATGTGGATGGTAGTAGGTGGGAGATGGTATGTGGAGGGTAGTAGTTGGGAGTTGGTATGTGGAGGGTAGAAGGTGGGAGATGGTATGTTGATGGTAATAGGTGGGAGATGGTATGTGGATGGTAGTAGGTGGGAGATGGTATGGGGATGGTAGTAGGTGGGAGATGGTATGTGGACTGTAGTAGGTGGGAGATGGTATGTTGATGGCAGTAGGTGGGAGATGATATGTGGAGTGTAGTAGGTGGGAGTTGGTAAGTGGAGGGTAGTAGGTGGGTGATTGTATGTGGATGGTAGAAGGTGGGAGATGGTATGTTGATGGCAGTGGGTGGGAGATGGTAGGTGGAGGGTGGTAGGTGGGAGATGGTATGTGGATGGTAGTAGGTGGGATATGATATGTGGCCCGGTGGCCTGGTGGCTAAAGCTCCCGCTTCACACACGGAGGGCCCGGGTTCGATTCCCGGTGGGTGGAAATATTTCGACACATTTCCTTACACCTGTTGTCCTGTTCACCTAGCAGCATGGTATAAACCTTGGTAATAAATACCGACAAGTTGGTAGGTAGTAGGTTGGTAGACAGCAACCACCCAGGGAAGTACTACCGTCCTGCCAGATGACTGTGAAACAAAAACCTGTAACTGTTTTGCATGATGGTAGGATTGCTGGTTTCTTTTTCTGTCTCATAAACACACTAGATAACACGGATATCTTGCTACTCCTACTTACACTTTGGTCACACTTCACAGACACGCACATGCATATATATATATATACATACATCTAGGTTTTTCTCCTTTTTCTAAATAGCTCTTGTTCTTTTTTATTTCTTCTATTGTCCATGGGGAAGTGGAAAAGAATCTTTCCTCCGTAAGCCATGCGTGTCGTATGAGGCGACTAAAATGCCGGGAGCAATGGGCTAGTAACCCCTTCTGTATACATTTACTAAAAAAGAGAAGAAGAAAAACTTTATAAAACTGGGATGCTTAAATGTGCGTGGATGTAGTGCGGATGACAAGAAACAGATGATTGCTGATGTTATGAATGGAAAGAAGTTGGATGTCCTGGCTCTAGCGAAACAAAGCTGAAGGGGGTAGGAGAGTTTCAGTGGGGGGAAATAAATGGGATTAAATCTGGAGTATCTGAGAGAGTTAGAGCAAAGGAAGGGGTAGCAGTAATGTTAAATGATCAGTTATGGAAGGAGAAAAGAGAATATGAATGTGTAAATTCAAGAATATGTGGATTAAAGTAAAGGTTGGATGCGAGAAGTGGTCATAATAAGCGTGTATGCACCTGAAGAAGAGAGGAATGCAGAGGAGAGAGAGAGATTTTGGGAGATGTTAAGTGAATGTATAGGAGCCTTTGAACCAAGTGAGAGAGTAATTGTGGTAGGGGACCTGAATGCTAAAGTAGGAGAAACTTTAGAGAGGGTGTGGTAGGTAAGTTTGGGGTGCCAGGTGTAAATGATAATGGGAGCCTTTGATTGAACTTTGTATAGAAAGGGGTTTAGTTATAGGTAATACATATTTAAGAAAAAGAGGATAAATAAGTATACACGATATGATGTAGGGCGAAATGACAGTAGTTTGTTGGATTATGTATTGGTAGATAAAAGACTGTTGAGTAGACTCCAGGATGTACATGTTTATAGAGGGGCCACAGATATATCAGATCACTTTCTAGTTGTAGCTACACTGAGAGTAAAAGGTAGATGGGATACAAGGAGAATAGAAGCATCAGGGAAGAGAGAGGTGAAGGTTTATAAACTAAAAGAGGAGGCAGTTAGGGAAAGATATAAACAGCTATTGGAGGATAGATGGGCTAATGAGAGCATAGGCAATGGGGTCGAAGAGGTATGGGGTAGGTTTAAAAATGTAGTGTTAGAGTGTTCAGCAGAGTTTGTGGTTACAGGAAAGTGGGTGCAGGAGGGAAGAGGAGCGATTGGTGGAATGATGATGTAAAGAGAGTAGTAAGGGGAAAAAGTTAGCATATGAGAAGTTTTTACAAAGTAGAAGTGATGCAAGGAGGGAAGAGTATATGGAGAAAAAGAGAGAGGTTAAGAGAGTGGTGAAGCAATGTAAAAAGAGAGCAAATGAGAGAGTGGGTGAGATGTTATCAACAAATTTTGTTGAAAATAAGAAAAAGTTTTGGAGTGAGATTAACAAGTTAAGAAAGCTAGAGAACAAATGGATTTGTCAGTTAAAAATAGGAGAGGAGAGTTATTAAATGGAGAGTTAGAGGTATTGGGAAATGGAGGGAATATTTTGAGAATTTTTAAATGTTGATGAAGATAGGGAAGCTGTGATTTCGTGTATAGGGCAAGGAGGAATACATCTTTTAGGAGTGAGGAAGAGGCCCGTTGTGAGTGTGGGGGGAAATTCGTGAGGCAGTAGTAAAATGAAAGGGGGTAAGGCAGCCGGGATTGATGGAAAAAGATAGAAATGTTAAAAGCAGGTGGATATAGTTTTGGAGTGGTTGGGCAATTATTTAATAAATGTATGGAAGAGGGTAAGGTACCTAGGGATTGGCAGAGAGCATGCATAGTTCCTTTGTAAAAGGCAAAGGGATAAAAGAGAGTCAAAAATTTAGGGGAAAAGTCTTTTGGTTTTTCCTGGAAAAGTGTATGGTAAGTTAAATTGAAAGAAAAGAGTAAGACGGAAAATGGGATACATGAACAAGGGGGTTTGGGAAAAGGGTGGGGGTTTTGGACCGGGGTGTTTCGTAAAAATTTAAGTGAAAGTATTTAGATAAGGAAAAAGAGGTCTTTGTGGTTTTAAATGGTTTTGGAAAAGGGTAGACAGGGGGAGGGGGGGGCAAGGGGCAGATTTGCAGTGTAGGTTAGGAGGTAGGTTACTGAAAGCGGGAAGGGTTTTTTAGAGGTAGTGACCAAGTTAGAGGAGGAAAAGAGGGAAATTTTTTTCCCAAAAAAAGTGGCCCTTAAGCAAGATTTGAGTCCCCGGGTTGTTTAATATTTTTATAAGGGGGTTTGTAAGAGAATTAAATGCAGGGCTTGGCAAGATGGATTAAAAAGATAAAAAATCACACAAAAAAGGGGGAGTTGTCACAGCCTCTTTGTGAGAACTGTGCTTTTGGGGAATTCTAAAGAGAACTGCAGAGTTTGGTGGAGAATTTGGTGGGGGGCAAAAGAAAAAATTTAAAAGGTGAATACAGGAAAGAAAAAGGTTGAGTAAAAAAAGATTAGGTTATGAAAGATTGAATATCAGAGGGGAGGGAAAATTGGGGGGAGGTAAATGAATTCAAATTTTTGGGGGGCTGCCCGGGGAGGGGGGTCTTAAGATAGGTGAATCATGAATGAGAGGAAAAAAGAGTGAGGGTGCCTTGGGAGTTTTGGGAAAAAAGAACTTTGCCCTTGGGGAAAAGAGGGAAGTAGAGAGTAGTTTTACCAAAACGCTCTTTTTGGGGTTGTGCGGGGGTGATGAATTTTTTGCAGCGGGGAGAAGGGCTGGAGCGTGAAGTAGTTGGGGCAATTGTGGTGTGAATATAATGCGGAATTCGTAGTTTGGAAGTTAGGAGGGGGGCGGGATTACCAAAAATTTTTGTCCAGGGGGTGGGGAAGGGTTTGTTGAGGGGGTTGGGGGACATGAAGAGAAGGGAGCGAAACAAATGACTTTAAGAGTTATCTCTTATGGGAAGGAAAGGGGGGGTAGGGGTCGGCCCAGGAAGGGGTTGGGGGGAAAAGGGGAAAGGAGGTTTGTGTGGAGGGGCTTTGGCTTTCCCCAAAGGGAGCGGGGGCGTGTTGAAGGAGTGAAGGAGACAAATGGTTTTTAATACTTGACTGCTGTTGGGGGTAGCCAAAATAACATTTATGAAGGGATTAGGGAAAGGGAGGGCGGACTTGATCTGGGGAAAGGGAAGTCAGTGCCTGACTCTGAAGGGGGGTGTTAATGTTTTCAGTTTAAAAAAAATGTAGTGTAAAGCCCCTTTGGCAAAGACATGATGGAGTGAATGATTTTAAAATTTTCTTTTTCGGGGCCCCCCTGCCCTTTGGGGGGAATCGGCCCTGTGATAATAAAAAAAAAAAAAATAATTGGTTTTAGAAAACACGTAAGCAAACACTAAAAACATATTTATTTGAAAAAGTTTCGGGCCTGGGGGCCGTCACTTCAACAACAACAATCAATCAATCAATATACTCCAGGGAAGACCTACGGGGGAAAAAGGGGGGGTGGGTAGGGGGAAAAATAGTGGGGAGAGGATGTTTTAAGTTGTAGGAAAAGACCAGGGGTTAACCCCCTGCGACTTATGGGCTTGGTTTTGGGGTTGGTTCTGGGCTTGGTTGGCTCGGCAATGGGGCAGCGAGGATGGCTGGTCCCGGGAATGTCCACAAAGAGGCAAAGGCCCAATGGGGGGGGGCCACGCCATCGCAGGTCATTCTGTTGTCTCCTCTTGGGATGCAAGTGGCTGGGGGAAGGGGAAAGGCCCAGGGTTTGGGGGGGAAAAGAAAAAAGACGTCTTAAAGGTCCACACCTGCAAGGGAGGAAAGGTTTAAGGGAAAAATTTATTTGTAAAGGGGAGTGGGTCATTTTTAGAGAGAGGAAAAGGTTGAGTGTTTTCAGGGGGCCGATTTTTTGTTAGAAGGTTGTCCGGGGCTTGGTGAGTTTTTGAGTGGTCAATTTGCTGTCACTGAGTTTTTCCAGAAAAACTTCAATGCCGGAGTGCCATCCTGGTGGAGAGACTCGTGGGGCAAAAATCGTCCCCTCATCCTACACCCCCCCGCAAGCAGATTCTGGATTTGTTGTAGTTTAGGAGGTTTTGGCAGCGAGTGACAAGCCAGGGTGTATAAGAAAAGGGGGGGATGAAGCCTTTATAGTGGAGTTTGGGTTTTGGGGTTTCGCCTGAGTTGTACATCGCCCCCAGGCAGAACTGGCCAAATTTCTTTTTTCATTTTTGGGGGATTGAGTCTGGTGTTAGGTTTACACTAAGATGTGGTTTGTGAGTTTTGGGGATGGGTTTCGTGTGGTGGGTTTGAGGGGAGACAGGTAGGGGTGGCCGTCCTTTGGGGAAAAAGTAGGTGATTTTGGATTTGGCGGCATTTGTTTTGATTCGCCATAGGATCTCCCATGCACTTATCCTGTCCACCTCACGTTGAGTTCTGAGTGAGAGGTAAAAAGACATTATATATATAGGCGGAGAGTGAGATGTGACGCACGTGACCTGAGGAATGTCATAAGAACATAAGATTGGAGGAACACTGTAGAAGGCCTACTGGCCCATGCGAGGCAGGTCCTTATCAAAACAACCTCTGCCTATGATGAGGACGTGTAGACGATGAAATCATGTGACTCCTGTGTTGTTGGGTTGGTGCTGCTTAAGTATCATGTATGCCAATGTTTTTGAAATTTTGTAGTTTCCAGTGTTGCGTTCTATAGTGTCGGTGACTCTGATTAGTGAGGCTTCTAGGCACCGTCGGCGTCTGAGGTCTGGTTCGGTGAGAACGAGTTGTGCCTCGTTCCAGTTCATCAAATGCCCCGTGGAGTCTCTGTGGAGGACACAGGCGTACCTTACATCGTCTCTGTTAGAGGCATTTCGATGCTCATTCAGGCGGACTGCAAGATCTCTGCCTGTCTCGCCTACATATTTCTTGGGACAGAACCCACAGGGGATAGTGTAGACGCCTGCTGTAGAAGTTAGAGGTGTGGAGCTGCTTTTAGTAGTGAGGTCTTTGATAGAGGATGTGTTTATGGTGGAAACGTTGATGTTACTCATAGCAAGTGCCCGGCGAGTATTCGTGGCAACATCGCCACATGGGAGTACTATGAACTGTTTAGGGGGCTGTTCCATGGGCGGTTTGTTGAGGATAGCTAAACAGTTCATAGTACTCCCATGTGGCGATGTTGCCACGAATACTCGCCGGGCACTTGCTATGAGTAACATCAACGTTTCCACCATAAACACATCCTCTATCAAAGACCTCACTACTAAACGCAGCTCCACACCTCTAACTTCTACAGCAGGCGTCTACACTATCCCCTGTGGGTTCTGTCCCAAGAAATATGTAGGCGAGACAGGCAGAGATCTTGCAGTCCGCCTGAATGAGCATCGAAATGCCTCTAACAGAGACGATGTAAGGTACGCCTGTGTCCTCCACAGAGACTCCACGGGGCATTTGATGAACTGGAACGAGGCACAACTCGTTCTCACCGAACCAGACCTCAGACGCCGACGGTGCCTAGAAGCCTCACTAACCACCGTCACCGACACTATAGAACGCAACACTGGAAACTACAAAATTTCAAAAACATTGGCATACATGATACTTAAGCAGCACCAACCCAACAACACAGGAGTCACATGATTTCATCGTCTACCCGTCCTCATCATAGGCAGAGGTTGTTTTGATAAGGACCTGCCTCGCATGGGCCAGTAGGCCTTCTACAGTGTTCCTCCAATCTTATGTTCTTATGACATTCCTCAGGTCACGTGCGTCACATCTCACTCTCCGCCTATATATATAATGTCTTTCTACCTCTGTATGAAGATTGAGACACTTATGCAGCATATGGGAATCTTTATTCAGGAAAACGTTTCGCCACGCAGTGGCTTCATCAGTCCAATACACAGAGGAAGGCGTTTTTCAAACCATTCATCACAACTGTCAGACACAGCAGCATCATGGGATCTTGTTACAAAGAATTCTTCAACACTTGTTCAACCTTTGGACGAAGACCTACTTCGACTAGTGGATGGTACCACTATGACCCCGCCTCCAACTGCTTCACGTCACCTCACTACAGTATATAAGCCACGTCTACGGCCCTATGCTGTACATTCTACAAGATTGATGGACTGAACACATCGACTCCAGGTTGAGGGACTGATTACCTCATTCTCCTCCTCTCCTTACGCCTTCCTCTGTGTATTGGACTGATGAAGCCACTGCGTGGCGAAACGTTTTCCTGAATAAAGATTCCCATATGCTGCATAAGTGTCTCAATCTTCAACATGTCGGTTTTTCAAACCATTCATCACTACCTCTGTATGTTAGAAGTGATCAAGGTCCCAGGACCGAAACGTTTTCTAATAAATATATGTTATAGTGTTTGCTTACGTGTCTTTCTAAACCACCTAGCAGCATATAGGTACCTGGGTGTTAGTCGACTGGTGTGGGTAGCATCCTGGGGGGCAGGATTGAGGACCCCAATGGAAATAAGTTAGACAGTCCTTGATGACGCACTGACTTTCTTGGGTTATCCTGGGTGGCTAGCCCTTCGGGGTTAAAAATCCGATCGAAACCTCATCTTATCTTATCTTATGTGGATGGTAGTAAGTGGAAGATAGTTTGTGGAGGATAGTAGACGGTAGATGGAATATGGATGGTAGTAGGTGGGAGATGGTATGTGGAGGTTAGTAGGTGGGAGATTGTATGTGGATGGTGGTAGGTGGGAGATGGTATTTGGAGGGTAGTAGGTGGGAGTTGGTACGTGGAGGGTAGTAGGTGAGAGATGGTATTTGGATGTTAGTAGGTGCAAGATGGTATGTGGATGGTAGTAGGTGGGAGATGGTATTGGGAGATAGTAGTAGGTGGGAGATGGTATGTGGAGGGTAGTAGGTGGTAGTTTGGTATGTGAGGGTTGTAGGTGAGGATGGTATGTGGATGGTAGTAGGTGGGAGACGGTATGTGGATTGCAGTAGGTAGGAGATGGTATGTGGATGGTGATAGGTGGGAGATGGTATGTGGAGGGTAGTAGGTGGGAGATGGTATGTGGATGGTAGTAGGTGGGAGATGGCATGTGGAGGGTAGTAGGTGGGAGTTGGTGTGTGGAGGGTTGTAGGTGGGAGATGGTATGTGGATGGTAGTAGGTGGGATATGGAATGTGGATGGTAATAGGTGGGAGATGGTATGTGGAGGGTAGTAGGTGGGAGTTGGTATGTGGAGTGTAGTAGGTGGGAGATGATATGTTGAGGGTAGTAGGTGGGATATGGTATTTGGAGGGTAATAGGTGTGAGATGATATATGGATTGTAGTTGGTGGGAGATGGTATGTTGAGGGTAGTAGGTGGGAGATGGTAAGTGGATGGTAGTAGGTGGGAGATGGTATGTTGAGGTTAGTAGGAGGGAGATGGGAAGTGGATGGTAGTAGGTGGGAGATGGTATGTGGAGCGTAGTATGTGGGAGTTGGTATGTGGAGGGCTGTAGGTGGTAGATGGTGTGTGGATGGTAGTAGGTGGGAGATGGTATGTGGAGGATAGTAGGTGAGAGATGGTATGTAGAGGGTAATAGGTGGAGATGGTATGTGGATTGTGTAGGAATGAGATGGTAAATGAAGGGTAGTAGGTGGGAGATGATATGTGGAGGATATAGGTAGGAGATGGTATGTGGAGGGTAGTAGGTGGGAGATGGATGTTGGATGGTAGTAGTAGGTGAGATGGTATGTGGAGGGTAGTAGGTGGGAGATGGTAAGTGGATGGTAGTAGGTGGGAGATGGTATGTTGAGGTTAGTAGGAGGGAGATGGGGAAGTAGGATGGTAGTAGGTGGGAGATGGTATGTGGAGCGTAGTATGTGGGAGTTAGTATGTGGAGGTTGTAGGTGGTAGATGGTGTGTGGATGGTAGTAGGTGGGAGATGGTTGTGGAGGATAGTAGGTGAGAGATGGTATGTAGAGGGTAATAGGTGGGAGATGGTATGTGGATTGTAGTAGGAATGAGATGGTAAATGAAGGGTAGTATGTGGGAGATGATATGTGGAGGATAATAGGTAGGAGATGGTATGTGGATGGTATTAGTTGGGAGTTGGTATGTGGAGGGTAGTAGGTGGGAGATTGTATGTGGATGGTAAAAAGTGGGAGATGGTGTATGGAGGGTAGTAGGTGGGAGTTGGTATGTGGAGGATTGTAGGTGGGAGATGGTATGTGGTTGGTAATAAGTGGGAGATGGTAGGGTGGATGGGTAGTAGGTGGGAGATGGTATGTGAAGGGTAATAGGTGGGGATGGTATGTGGATGGTAGTGCGTGGGAGATGGTATGTGGAGGGTAATAGGTGGGAGATGGTATGTGGATAATAGTAGGTGGGAGATGGTATGTGGAGGGTAGTAGGTGGGAGATTGTATGTGGTTTGGTAAAAGGTGGGAGATGGTGTATGGAGGTAGTAGGTGGGAGTTGGTATGTGGAGGATTGTAGGTGGGAGATGGTATGTGGTTGGTAGTAAGTGGGAGATGGTATGTGAGATGGTTAGTAGGTGGTGAGATGGTATGTGAAGGGTAATAGGTGGGGGATGGTATGCGGATGGTAGTGCGTGGGAGATGGTATGTGGAGGGTAATAGGTGGGAGATGGTATGTGATAATAGTAGGTGGGAGATGGTATGTGGAGGTAGTTTAGGTGGGAGATGGTATGTGAAGGGTAATAGGTGGGAGATGGTATGTGGATAGTATAGGTGGGAGATGGTATGTGGTATGGTAGTGGTGGGAGATGGTATTGAGGGATATGGTGGGAGATGGTATGTGGATAGTAGTAGGTGGGAGATGGTATGTGGAGGGTAGTAGGTGGGAGATGGTATTTGAAGGATAATAGGTGGGAGATGGTATGTGGATAGTAGTAGGTGGGAGATGGTATGTGGATGGTAGTGGGTGGGAGATGGTATGTGGATGGTAGTGGGTGGGAGATGGTATGTGATGTGGCAAGAGAGGAAGAATATTCATCTGATGGTTCACCAGCCATGAATTCATCAAGTTTATGTCTTACTGTAGAAAAGATTACCATGTATGTCTTATATACTTTGCAATGTACGTAAACCCAATGATAAAAGTTGTTTACCATTCTCAGAAAGGTATTATGTCTTATAAATCCTGTGTATTCAATTAAAATTCTATTAGAAAATAGTATTTATTTATTTGTGTTATAGAAAAGTTAATAGAATAGTTTGGCTGTCTGAGGGATAACTCAGCAGAGGTGGTGAGGAACTCCAATTAAATGCGTCGTGTTGAGAGCCACTGCAGTGGTCTTACTCGCATTAACAACTGTGAGAGATGTTTCAAGGCTTTGGATCGGGGTTTGTGTGTGTGGATGATGGAGATTTCATGTGTTTCAGTGTGGTCACAATCTATGTCTTACTATGTTTTTTAATAGTATAAGCCTAATTTAGAAAATAATGTACGACAGTGGTCTTAAAATAAAGTTGAAAATAATTCTGGATGCGGGGTGATGGAGGAAGGGGTGATGGAAGGGGTGATGGAGGGGGTGAGATGGAGTGATGTAGGGGGGATGGGTGGGGGTGGCAGAAATTAGTGATGGAGGGGTTTAGGAGAGGGGGTTGGTGATGGATGTGGGTGGAGGAAGGTCATGGAAGAGTGATGGATGGGGGTTGAATCTGAGGATTGGTGTTAGGTGGACTATTGATCAAAGGAAATGGAGTTAGATTGGTCCAAGAATTCAAGAGGGAAGTGAGAGAGGGTATTGGAGATGTAGGTTTAGTGGGAGGTGAGGGAATAAGAGGAGAGATGAACGAGATTACAACAAGTAAATAAAACAAGACTTATTGACTGAATGGATCGAAGAAAAAACAAAGAAATGTGCACCACTTAATTTCACATTAATCAGGAAAAAAGTCTTAGAGTACTATTAAACAGTGTGTGATGAGGAAGGTACACATGAACAAGAGTGTGTGTTTAGCTCTGGCTGCTTCTACAAGTACAAATTAGGTAACAGGTTACATAATATTAACTTTTCTGAAGAAAGTGCTTCAGCTGATTATACAGGAACAAGTAATTTCCCTGCTGAATTCCAGGAAATTATTTCAGAGGGTGGTTACGAGCCACAGCAAGTGATTAATGCTGATGAGACAAGTGCGTATTGGAAGAAAATGCCAACAAGAACCTACATCAGTCATCAAGAGAAAAGTTCTCCAGGATTCAAGGTAGCAAAGGATCGCTTCACCTTGCTCCTTTGCGAAAATGTGTCAGGTGATTTCAAATGCAAGCCCATAGTTATTTACCTCTCCAAGAATCCTCGTGCTTTAAGAGGTGTTGATAAAATAACCTTACTATAAATTTTTGGGTTACACCAGTCAGCATTAATGACAGAGGAATTTATTGACTGGTTTCAGGATCAATTAATTCCTGAAGTCATGTTCTACCTGCCTAGAGAGAACCCTGCATTGAAGGTTTTCTTCACTCTTGATAATTCCTGTACTCATCCAGGAACTTGGATGGATGTGAACCCACATGTAAAAGTTGAATTTTAACCTCCAAATACATCTTTAATACAACCATATGTAAATACACATGAAAAGCAAAGAAAAAACTCGTTGCTTCAATGAACCATCCAAGTAGTACCAAACTTTTGGAGTAAATTTAACATTGCAAATGCCCTTAGTAATGCTAGAAGTGCGTGAAGTGAAGTGCAAAAATCAAAACTATAAGCAGGTTGGGGAGAGTTATGGCCTTATGTAATGAATTCTTTCACTGTTTTTTCCTCGCATGGGAATCAGGTGCAGGAAATAGTTCAGCTTTCTAGGAGATCACTAGGTGATGGCTTTGAAGATATGCACGAAAATGATGTGAATGAGCTCTGATAAGATGATGATGAAGACAAGACCAATCTAGAAGCACTGCTCTGAAACGGGGTCTAGAGCAGCTGATGATGCCTTACCATCAGCTGTATAAAATACTGCAGGGCAAAAAGGGACCAGAGACGCATTACTGAATTTATCCATTCTCCAGTAAAACCGCTGACTTTAGTGCCAGAGCCTCAACCATCCACGTCAGCTGAAAATTAACAATCACACACCTCAGCTCAATAGGGCCACAACATCTCTCTCCACTCTCTTCAAAATTATCGACAGACAGTAGCAACCACAATTTAAGGTAAGAAATATTATTTTTGTAACATTTGTAGCTTGTGCAATACATTAAACTTAATACATAGCGACAATGAGCAAAAATTACATTATAAATTAATTTTTTTTATCAGATTAGGAAACCTTAATCAAAAGTTCTTAGGCATTTTTTGGTGGTTCAAGGAACGTAATCCAATATAAACTTGACCTCAGTATCGTGCAGACAAATGAACCTTTCGTCCAATTTACGGTGAAGATTGTCGAGTGTTCCTTTCATGACTCTGTTCATTTCCTCCTTGACTGTGAACTCAGCGTCTCCTGAGTTCTCATCAGCCATGCGTTTCTTTCGTCTCTGACGTCTTTCAGCATCAATATTCCATTCTTGACAGAGACTGAGTCCTTCCTGCAAACACTCTCGGATACGGTGAATGCGAATGAGTACTTTATTCCAAAAACGTAGCAGAGTCAGAAAATCGTAAATTCAGATTGCGTTATACAGCTGCCTTGCATCACTTCATGTTTCAATAGTCTCGTCTTCATTGTCTATCATGTCATGGAGAACTAGAAGTATCTCCTCAAGGTTTTTGTTGACGGGCTTCGCTGCTTTTGTCCTTGCACTCCATCTAGTTTCAGACTCCGACTTCAACACCACAGGCACTGCGTTTTTTATTCTTTTTTTCAGCGCTGTATTGAATGACAGAAGAACAAGTAGAGAGCTTCGATGGTTCCAAAAATCGTGACCATCATCGTATCTTGCTTGGCTGCACGTACACCCAACAAGTTGTGCAAAATCTGTGAAATTTAATGTTCGTATTGCAAGTTCCATTTCCTTATTTGAGAGGATTGTGAAGGAAGATTATGAAATGTTTCTTCGCTAAGAAGGAAAGTGGAGCTGAAAGACGTAAGAGACGAAAGTTGGAGGCAGAGGAACCCAAGAAGTAGAGTAAATTCGTCATGATCTTTTTTGACAAGCCCAGAACAAGTTATTCAAGACGTTCCATGGAGTCACCTGCACCTGCTACAAGTTTGTTAGAATCTAAAGGTGGATCAAGAACAAATGCATCACAACCCGATGATGAAATAAAGTCAGATAAATTCGAGTACGACAAGATTAAAAGTAAGGCTGCCAGAAAGAACGTGGACATGACATGAGGACGGCGATGGTGGTGGTGGTGATGCTGAGTTTACTGACTAAATTTAATATGACGAGATTGAAACTGTCGTAACAGAAGTGATTAAACAACATGATATTGGACTTCTGAAGTTCAACAAGGATACTGGAAAAGCAGTTCTGTCTGATGCGTTAAGAACAGAAATAATAAAGCTGAGTTGAAAGTATTTCCAGAACAGTGAGGGGCCTTTCTCTCTCTTAAACGCACACTCACACACACACACACACACATACATTGTTTTAAGGCGAGGAATGATAAAGCTAATGGGGCAGGGAAAGAGAGGACCTAGTGGCAATAAGCGAAGAGGTGGGGCCAGGAGCTATAAATCGACCCCTGCAACCACAAATAGGTGAGTACAAATAGGTGAGTACACACACACACACCACGTGGGCGAGTCACGCCTTCCGTGCTCCGCGAATATAAGTGTTTTTGAGGGCTACCCAAGTGTACTGCAAGGGTTGCTAAGTGTGTTAGGGTAGTGAACAATTCCTTGAAGCGATTTACAATCTGCCTGAGCCACATAGGTGTGGGGAGAGCCACAATTTTGTAAGTGATCTAGAAAGTAAAACGTGGTGGCACATTCAGAGCAGGCAGGCTAGTGTGTGTGCTCAGGCGACGTTGCCACATGTCACCCAAGAAAGATAATAAAGTGAAGCAATCGTGTGACCAGTGAAAGAAATACAGTGAATAGGGTACATTATATAACGAGAAGAAATTGAGGTGGATCTACGACAGGACGTCACATCAAGCTGGACAATCTACAGGCTGCTACAGCTGCATTGCAAGTACTGAATGACCTATGCATGGTTGTTTGGGTGTGGGGTTTCAGGTTCCAATTAACCACCAAGCTGATTGTGAATGGTCCAACTCTCCTAGCACGATAAAGAATAGGCACTCAAGTACTCAATAAAGAATAGCAATTGGTAATCTATGGAACAAGGCGAGTAAGTTACCATAAGCCTAGGTGGTAGAAAAAGCATAGAGGGCAGCATTGTAAGTAGGTGCGGGTCAAGTCACAGGAGGGTGGGGGTCAGGTAAGGGACCACTGAGACTACAAAACACTCCAACGCACAATTCCACCTACTTTTCAGACACTTAATAAACCCACACATAATTCCACACACACACACATATATACACACACACACGCACACACACACACACACACACACACACACACACACACACACACACACACACACACACACACACACACACACACACACACACACACACACGTGAAGCAGTATCACTGAATAGTGCTCCCAGGATATAGCGTTCTAGTGGCTGTCCTAAGATATTATTAGCGGTCATCGTACGTGAGTGAATCAGTGAACATACCTACAAGAGTGCAATAGCTTTCAAGAGTGCAAATAATGTGATAAGATCAAGAATTTTTACAATTTAGATTTGAATGAATTGTGAGTGAGGGAGGGTAGCAGTCAGCTGATCAGGCTGCTGGCTGCAGTGTTGACACAAAATATCCAAACAGTTAATTGGGTTAACGGTGTGATCTGAAATATTAACAAATACATATGTTAGTTGGTTATAACAGCAGTGTAGTGATAAGGTCATGAAAGAGTGATTAAGTAAATACTGAAAGTAAGAAAAAATTAGTCAATCCCCAGCTGTTGGTGTTGTGAATGTAGCTAACATCATCAGACTTGTTATGACCATAATACTGTACTAAAGAAAAAAGAGGGAATACCAAGTCTTAAAAGAAAAATAAAATAAAAACTTGAATGCATGATAAAGTTCCTGAAGGAGTTACAAAATTGAAGGAGTTGATAGCAGCCGACCAGCAGGAATCTCCATTGTTGTGCAGATGACATCACTTGCCTATTTGTGGTTAATTTTGTTTAGTGTCTAAAGTCTCAGTGTCTCGCCCTGCTGGTTGTATGCTGTACCATCACTCTCTCCCTATTTCAGTACCAGGAGATAGATAGTGGTTAGTAAATTATCTAAATATCTCCAGGTAAACTCCAGAAGAGTTGTGTAGCCTAGTGACCCCCCCCCCCCGTTTCTCTGAGGGACAAGCTAGTAAACAAGTACGCACATACAAACACACGTGTGCACCCGCAATTATTATTATAATAAACATTCGTATATATTAATAAGGAATTGAGTGAGAAAAAATAATCCTATAATCTTCAAAAAGTAAAGTAGCCTAGTGTGCGAAGATCTGGGCTGGGAGAGTACCGGTGAACCAACAACAACGAAGATCTGGGCCGGGAGAGTACCGGTGAACCAAGAACAATAACAAATAGTGTTAACGTGACCCCCCTCCTCTTTTTCAAAGAACAACAAGCTAGTAAACACACACACACACACACACACACACACGCACACAAACACAAGTGTACACACAAACACAAGTGTACACAATTAATATTATATAGTATATATTAGTGTATATTAATAAGGAATTGATTGTGAAAAAATTTTTATAATCTTCAAAAGAGTAGCGTAGCCTAGTGTGCGCACGAACATCCATACACCCCCACACCCACACACCCCCACACACACCCACACACCCCCACACACATCCACACACACCTACACACCGCCCCACACCCCCCCCCCCCCCCCCCACACACACACATTGCCAGACTCACACATACACTCCCCCCTCCCCCACCGACATCTCACTCCTTCACCTGATCCCTCCCCTCCCTCTTTCACCCTCCCCCTTCCCACCTCCCTCCTTCCCCCTCTCCCTCTCCCACTCACCCACTTACTTCACTCTCCTTCCCACTCCCCCTTCCCACTAATCTCCCACATAGCCACAGTTCCTCCTCTACCTCCAACCCCCCACACTCTGACATACACAATACTAACCTGACATACAGAATTACATAGGTTTCCCACTCTGAGGCAATCAGGATAAAACAAAAATGGGTTGCCAGAGAGCAACAAGAAAAACCAAGGGACAGGAGGAGGAAACTGCAAAGGAAGACTGGGCAGCAGAGCTCACGAAAAGGGAACATGAATGGGAAAAAGAAACTAGAAGAACTTAGCATAAGAATGGAAGAGAGGATAGATATGGAAAGCAGGAAGTGGGAGGTGAAAGTCAAAGCAGCAGAGGCCAGGATACAGAGTTTAGAAGAGGAACTGAAAAATCTGAAACAGCCTAAAGAACTAAAGAACATTTTGGGATTGACAACAGAGACTGCTACCTCAGTCACAAATAAGGGGACTGTAGGGAAAGAAGGAGCAAAACAGCATGTAGAAGCTCAATCAGTGGAGAATGTAGTAAATGAAAGACCTAAGCTATATGTGGAGGCCCTAACAGACCACAGCAGAGCCCAGGGAAAGCCGAGAAGGGAAAATGATAGGCCACTGAGCCCAAGTATATTAGCTAGTGAAACTGAAGAAAGGAAAGCTGCAATGGAGGAAATCAAATTGAATGAGAGGATACACAGGGATATGCAGTGGGAGAATGAAAGGGTGAGGTCAGTCTTTGTGTATGTGCTCCAGGAAGTTGAAGGGAAAACATATGAAGCCAGAAAACAAGGGAAAAAAAAGCAATTGAAAGAATCATGAAAGCAATAGGAGAAGACGACATGACCCAGCTGGAAAATTTTCGGAGAATAGGGGGGTATGTAAAAAAAGAACCCGGCCAGTGAAAGTGGCCTTCAAGGCAGAATCGACTCGGAACAGGATCCTGCAGGAGAAAGCATGATTAAGGGACATGCCGGCATACAGGAAGGTGTATCTCGACCGCGACAGAACACAAGCAGAAAGGCAGAAACAGAGAGAGATGGTACAAAGGCGAAAATAGGAAAGAGAGGGGATGGAGAAGACAGATAGGAGATCCCAGACACAGGAAGATCAAATGCAACCTCCCTCACAACTTCCTATAGAAGCCTCCCAACCAGGTCAACCCCAGTGCAACCAAACACTATAAACCAAAACACCCATGCCACATCCAATGCCCCCACCCACTGCATTACAAACTCCACCCCCACAGCAACCACCCATAGTTCCTTATCAGGTCTCCCACTTCCCCAACCCCAATACACCTCCCAGACCACAATCTTAGAAAAGAAGTTGAAGGTGTGGTATACAAATGCAGATGGAATAACAAATAAGTATGAGGAGTGGCACGAAAGAATCAAGGAGACATCCCCAGACATAATAGCACTCACAGAAACAAAACTCACCAGAATAATAACGGATTCAATCTTTCCAACCGGATATCAAATCCTCAGGAAAGACAGAGGGAGGAGAGGGGGAGGAGGAGTTGCAATGCTCATTAAAAACCAGTGGGGGTTTGAGAAAATGGAAGGAGTGGATGGCACGGGCGAAAGGGACTACTTAGTAGGAACAATCCAGTCTCAGGGACATAAGGTGATAATTGCAGTAATGTACAACCCACCACAGAACTGCAGGAGGCCAAGAGAAGAATACGATGAGAGCAACAGAGCAATGGTCGACACACTAGCCGAGGTGGCCAGGAGAGCACACATGGGGGGAGCAAAGTTACTAGTTATGGGTGATTTCAATCACAAGGAGATTGACTGGGAAAACCTGGAGCCCCATGGGGGTCCCGAAACATGGAGGGCCAAGATGATGGATGTGGTACTGGAAAACCTCATGCATCAACATGTTAGAGACACTACCAGAGAGAGAGGAGAGGATGAACCAGCAAGACTGGACCTTGTATTCACCTTGAGTATTTCTGACATCGAGGATATCATGTATGAAAGGCCCCTGGGAGCTAGTGATCATGTGGTTCTGTGCTTCGACTACATAGTTGAGCTCCAAGTGGAGAGAGCAGCAAGGAATAGGGTGGGAAAACCAAACTACAAAAGGGGAAACTACTCAGGCTTGAGGAACTTCCTTCAAGACATTCAGTGGGAGAGGGAACTGACAGGAAAACCAGTACAAGAAATGATGGACTATGTGACAACAAAATGCAAGGAGGCAGAGGAGAGGTTTGTTCCCAAGGGAAACAGAAATAATGGGAAGAGCAGAACGAGTCCTTGGTTCACCCAAAGGTGTAGGGAGGCAAAAACTAGGTGTACTAGAGAATGGAAAAGGTACAGAAGACAGAGAACTCAGGAAAATAAAGAGATTAGCCGAAGAGCCAGAAACGAATATGCACAGATAAGAAGGGAGGCTCAGCGGCAATACGAAAATGACATAGCAACGAAAGTCAATACTGACCCGAAGCTGTTGTACAGCCACATCAGGAGGAAAACAACAGTCAAGGACCAGGTAATCAGAGTGAGGAAGGGTGATGGGGAATTCACAAGAAACGACCGGGAGGTATGTCAGGAGCTCAACACAAGATTTAAAGAAGTATTTACAGTGGAAACCAGTAGGACTCCAGGAAATCAGAGCAGGGGGGTGCACCAGCAAGTGCTGGATGAGGTACATATAACCAAGGAGGAGGTGAAGAAGCTGCTATGCGAACTTGACACCTCAAAGGCGGTGGGACCAGACAACATCTCTCCGTGGGTCCTTAAAGAGGTAGCAGAGACATTGTGTGAACCATTGACAAAGATCTTCAACACATCATTTGAAACTGGGCTATTCCCCGAGGTATGGAAGATGGCAAATGTAGTCCCAATTTTTAAAAAGGGAGACAGACTAAACTACAGACCTGTATCACTAACGTGTATAGTATGCAAGGTTATGGAGAAGATCATCAGGAGGAGAGTGGTGGAGCACCTGGAAAGAAACAAGTGTATAATTGACAACCAGCATGGTTTCAGGGAAGGAAAATCCTGTGTCACAAACCTATTAGAGTTTTATGACAAGGTGACAGAAGTAAGACAAGAGAGAGAGGGGTGGATCGACTGCATTTTTTTGGACTGCAAGAAGGCCTTCGACACAGTTCCTCACAAGAGGTTACTGCAAAAGCTAGAGGATCAGGCACACATAACAGGAAAGGCACTGCAATGGATAAGAGAATACCTTACAGGGAGGCAACAACGAGTCATGGTACGTGACGAGGTGTCAAAGTGGGCGTCTGTGACAAGCGGGGTTCCACAGGGGTCAGTCCTTGGACCTGTGCTGTTCTTGGTATATGTGAATGACATAACGGAAGGGATAGACTCAGAAGTGTCCTTGTTTGCGGACGATTTGAAGTTAATGAGAAGAATCAAATCGGATGAGGATCAGGCAGGACTACAAAGAGACCTGGACAGGCTACAAGCCTGGTCCAGCAACTGGCTCCTTGAGTTTAACCCCGCCAAATGCAAAGTCATGAAGATTGGGGAAGGGCAAAGAAGACTGCAGACACAATATAGTTTAGATGGCCAAAGTCTGCAAACCTCACTCAAGGAAAAAGATCTGGGGGTGAGTATAACACCGAGCATATCTCCTGAGGCGCACATCAATCAGATAACTGCTGCAGCATACGGGCGCCTGGCAAACCTACGGATAGCGTTCCAATACCTCAGTAAGGAGTCGTTCAAGACTCTGTATACCATTTACATCAGGCCCATACTGGAGTATGCAGCACCAGTTTGGAATCCACACCTAGTCAAGCACGTCAAGAAATTAGAGAAAGTGCAAAGGTTTGCAACAAGACTAGTCCCAGAGCTACGGGGATTGTCCTACGAAGAAAGGTTGAGGGAAATTGGCCTGACGACACTGGAGGCCAGGAGGGTCAGGGGTGACATGATAACGACATACAAAATACTGCGCGGCATAGACAAGGTGGACAAAGACAGGATGTTCCAGAGATGGGACACAGACACAAGAGGTCACAATTGGAAGTTGAAGACTCAGATGAATCAAAGGGGTGTTAGGAAGTATTTCTTCAGTCATAGAGTAGTCAAGCCGTGGAATAGCCTAGAAAGTGAAGTAGTGGAGGCGGGAACCATACATAGTTTTAAGGCGAGGTATGATAAAGCTCATGGAGCAGGGAGAGAGAGTACCTAGTAGCAATCAGTGAAGAGGCGGGGCCAGGAGCTATGACTCGACCCCTGCAACCACAAATAGGTGAGTACAAATAGGTGAGTACACACGCACACATACACACACACACACATACACACACACACACACACACCCGCCCACCCACCCACCCCCCACATATACAGACTCACACATACTCTTCCCCCTCCCCCATCAACCTCTCACTCCTTCCCCTGATGCCCCCCTGTCTCATTCACCTTCCTCCTCCCCACCTCTCCCTCCTTCCCCCATCTCCCTCTCCCATTCTCCCCCTTGCTTCTCCCTCCTTCTCACTCCCCATATTCCCCCCTAAATCCTCCTCCCCACCCCTCTCCCATATAGCCACTGTCCACAGTTCCTCCTCTACCTTCCCTGCCCCCACACTCGGACAGACACACTACTAACCTAACACACAGAATTACATAAGATTTCCATTCTGAGGCAATCAAAATAAAAAAATGGGTTTCCAGAGAGCAGGAAGGAAAAACCAAGGGACAGAAGGATGAATCTACAAAGGAAGATTAGGCAGCATAGCTCACAAAAAGGGAACATGAATGGAAAAAAAACTAGAAGAACTTACCATGAGAATGGAAGAGAGGATAGATATGGAAAGCAGGAAGTGGGAGATGCAAGTCATAGCAGCAGAGGCTAGGATACAGAGATTAGAAGAGGAACTGAAAAATCTGAAACAGCCTAAAGAACTAAAGAACATTTTGGGAATGACATCAGAGACTGCTACCTCAGTCACAAATAAGGGGACTGTAGGGAAAGAAGGAGCAAAACTACATGTAGAAGCTCTATTTATTTATTTATTTATTTATTTATTAATTTGAACATGATACAGTGAAGTATAAGGAACTCAATTTTTAAAGTGCAGCATGCCAAAGCAACTTGTATGCAGAGCATTATGGGTAGGCTTAAAATTAACTTAAGATTAACTAAGCAATGATATATTCAGTGGTTCAAAAATTATTGTAAAACAAATAACAATTTAGTACAAATGAGTATTACAAAGACAGGTCATATGGTCATTTACTGTGTTGCTGTGTAATCAGTAGAATGGAGTATTCTGTTATGTAATGAAGTTAAATAGTAACAAAGTTTGATTGGGTCACAGGTTGACATTTATGAGATATAATTTGTAGATACCCAAGAGTTGCACATGTGTCTAATTTATCAATGAGATATAATAATGAGATACATATATGAGATACAATTTATGAGATACAATTATTCAGTATTTATTTAGTTATGGTGAGTAAGTGATTTTTGAGAAGAGACTTGAATTTATAAACAGACAGTGTTTCTTTTATATTCACAGGTAATGAATTCTAGATTTTAGGGCCTTTTATGTGCATTGAGTTTTTGCATAGCGTGAGACGGACAAGAGGAACATCAAAGAGTGATCTCTGCCTTGTGTTATAGTCATGTGTTCTGTTGAGGTTGGTAAGGAGATGTTTGAGGGGAGGGTTTATGTCAGAGTTAAATGTTCTATGTATGTAGTAGGTGCAGTAATAAGCATGGATGTTCTGTACTGTGAGTAGGTTTAGAGTTTTGAATATTGGTGGAGTGTGCTGTCTATAGTGGGAATTTATTATCATTCTGACTGCAGCCTTTTATTGGGTGATTAGTGGTCTGAGATGGTTTATTGTTGTTGAGCCCCATGCACAAATTCCATAGGTGATATAGGGGTAAATAAGTGAGTGATATAGGGCCAGGAGGGCTGACTGTGGAACATAGTACCGTATCTTCGATAGTATGCCTACGGTCTTGGAAATTTTTTAGGGAAATTTGTTGTATATGTGCTTGAAATTTGAGTCTATTATCAAGGTGGATTCCTAGGAATTTTCCCTCTGTGAGTTTTATGATAGGTGATCCATTTATCATTAAGTTAAGAGAGACATCTGCAGCTCTGTTACCAAACTGAATGTAGTAGGTTTTGTCAATGTATTGAGTAAGTTTGTTGGTCCTCATCCAGGTTAATATTTTTTGCAATTCGGTATTTACAGTATTGGCTAGCATGACTGGGCTCGGGTGAAAGTAGACGTATGTAGTGTCATCTGCAAATAGTGTGGGTTTGAGTAGTTGCGATGCATTTGGTAGGTCATTTATGTATATGAGAAAGAGAAGTGGGCCTAGGACACTTCCCCGTGGGACACAAACTGTGATTGGCTGTGCGGAAGAGTTTGCCCCATTTGTGTATACATATTGGCTTCTGTTGTTTATGTATGACTTTAGGTAGTTGAGGGAGTGCCCTCTTATACCATAATGCGACAATTTTATGTGGAGCAAGTCAATGAAGATCCCCAGTGGGACTTCTTTTTTCTTTATTGCTGTATAAATATGTTCTAGCATGTGGATAATAGCATCATTGGTATTTTTATTAGGCCTGAACCCAAAATGACAGGGGATGAGTATGCTCTGGGAGATGAGGTAGGAATAGATACGCTTATGGATTAATTTTTCAAAGATTTTAGAGAGAAGGTGTAAGTTGGATATTGGCCTATAGTTATTCAAGTCTGTGTGGTCTCCTCCTTTATGGATCGGGGTGACCCTTGCTATTTTGAGAACTGTAGGAAAGGTAGAGGATTCAATGAATTTGTTAACGAGTGTTGCAATGATTGGTGATAGCACCTGTGACACTTTTTTGTATATAATGGGTGGTAATGTATTTAAATCTCCTGTCTTGTTTATTAGTTTGTTGATAATAAGGGAGACTTCAGTTGGGTTAGTCGGAGCTAGGAACAGTGTGTTCAGGTAGTTGCCAGTGAGGTAGTCATTGGGTGGGGTATCTGAGCTTGGGATTTTATTCGCAAGGTTTTTTCCTATAGTGGAGAAGAAATCATTGAGTCTGTTTGCTGTTTCAGTAGGTGAGAATTGGGGTTCATCTGGTTTTGTTAATTCAATTATGCTATTTCGTGTTATCTTTTTTGTTCCTAGAATTTCTGATAGGGTTTTCCAGGTCTTTTTTATGCCACCTCGTAAATTGGATAATCTGTTCTCATAATACAATTTTTTAACCCTTCTCATTAGGCTGGTTAGGATTGACGAGTAACGTTTTGTTTGGTCTCTGGTTATGTGGCCCATTCTGTACTGTTTTTCATATAGGTGCTTTGTATTTATGGATTTGAGGATACTGGGTGTTAGCCAGGGACTGTTCAGTCTCTTTGCAGTCATCTGTTTAGTTTTTTTAGGGCAGTGCTTGTTATAGAGGTATTGGGTCTTTTTTAGAAAATTATAAATACATTCGTCAATATCTGAATAGATTTCTAGCTCAGTGTGCCAGTCAATGTTTGTCACTGCTGCTGTGAAGTTATTGATAGCTGCCTCATTGTGAAATCTGAAAGTGACTTTAGTAGTGTCTAGGGGTAATTTGCCAAGGTTTGTCATGAGGAAGGTAGGGTAATGGTCTGTGGTATTATCTGTGATTATGCCTGATCTTAAGGGGGATATGGTGTTGGTCAAGATGTGGTCTAGTAGGGAAACGCTTGTCTCTGTAACTCTTGTAGGTTTTGTTACTGTTGGTAGCAATATGCAGTTACTCATAGTGTTCGTGTATTCAGTAACATGTGGGTCTTGGTCTTGTAGGAGATTTATATTGAAGTCACCTGAGAGTAGTAAGTAATCTTTGTTCATGCATGCATCAGTTATCATACTTCCTAGGTTTTCACTAAAACGGCTAATGTTAGACTGTGGTACTCTGTAGATGTTTATCACTGTGAGAGGTTTTTGTAGGTATTTGGATTTGAATTTAGCTATTATATATTCCCCATGTTCATCCCTTGTGCAAGTATTAGTGATACATTCTAGTTGGTCTGAGTAGTATATAGCTGTGCCACCCCTTTGTTGATCTGGCCTACAGTTGTGTATGGCTGTGTAACCAGGAATGGCATAGACATCTGTAGTATCAGGCTTTAGCCAGGTTTCGGTGAGAGTAATGATGGACATACTGTCATGCAGGGAATATAGTAATGCTATGAGGTCATAGTAATGTTAGCTTGAAGATCTGATATTGTAGTTAAAGACAGTTATGTTGTTGTTTGCTCTGAGAAGCGCCTTTGATTGTTCTGCTGTGTAGTAATTACAGTTACTGTTTGATTAATTTAAGTCATTAAGTCAGGATCAATGCTTGTTATCATAAGATTTATAGTGAATCTATAGTTAGAATTAAGTATAAGACAAAGTAAATATTCTAAAGCTATAAAATAGCAGAGGGGACTGTAGTAAATGAAAGAGCTAAGCTATATGTGGAGGCCCTAACAGACCACAACAGAGCCCAGGGAAAGCCGAGAAGGGAAAATGACAGGCCACTGTGCCCAAGTACAATAGATAGTGAAACTGAAGAAAGGAAAGCTGCAATGGAGGAAATTAAATTGAATGAGTGGATACACAAGGATACGCAGTGGGAGAATGAAAGGGAGAGGTCAGTCTTTTTGTATGGGCTCCAGGAACTTGAAAGGGAAACATATGAAGGAAGAAAACATGGGGGGGGAGAAACAATTGAAAGCATCATAAAAGCAATAGGAGAAGATGACATGACCCAGCTGGAAAATTTTCAGAGAATAGGGGGGTTTGCAAGAAGAAGAACCCGGCCAGTGAAAGTGACTTTCAAGGCAGAATCAACTCGGAACAGGATCCAGCAGGAGAAAGCAAGATTAAGGGACATGCTGGCATACAGAAAGGTGTATATCGACTGCGACAGAACATGAGAAGAAAGACAGAAACTGAGAGAGCTGGTACAAAGGCGATAGGAGGAAAGAGAGGGGATGGAGGAGACAGACACGAGATCCCAGACCCAGGAAGAAGATCAAATACAGCCTCCCTCACAACTTCCTATAGAAGCCCCCAAACAGGTCAACCCCAGTGCAAAAAAACATTCTAAACCAAAACATCCATTCCATATCCAATGCCCCCACCTACTGCATTACAAACTCCACCCCCACAGCAACCGCCCATAGTTCTTTATCAGGACTCCTACTTCCCAAACCCCTACATACCCCCCAGACCACAGTCTTAAAAAGGAAGTTGAAAGTGTGGTATACAAATGCAGATGGTATAACAAAAAAGTGTGAGGAGTGGCATGAAAGAATCAAGGAGACATCCCCAGACATAATAGCACTCACAGAAACAAAACTCACCAGAATGATAACAGGTGCAATCTTTCCACCCGGATATCAAATCCTCAGGAAAGACAGAGGGAGGAGAGGGGGAGGAGAGGGGGGGAGAGGGGGTGGAGAGGGGCAGGAGGAGTTGCACTGCTCATTTAAAACCAGTGGAGTTTTGAGAAAATGGAAGGAATCGATGGCACGGGCGAAAGGGACTACTTAGTAGGAACAATCCAGTCTCAGGGACATAAGGTGATAAATGCAGTAATGTACAACCCACCACAGAACTGCAGGAGGCCATGAGAAGAATACGATGAGAGCAACAGAGCAATGGTCGACACACTAGCTGAGGTGGCCAGAAGAGCACAGATGGGGGGAGCAAAGTTACTAGTTATGGGTGATTTCAATCACAAGGAGATTGACTGGGAAAACCTGGAGCCCCATGGGGTCCCAATACATGGAGAGCCAAGTTGATGGATGTGGTACTAGAAAACCTCAAACATCAACATGTTAGAGACACTACCAGAGAGAGAGGTGAGGATGATCCAGAAAGACTGGACCTTGTATTCACCTTGAGTAGTTCGAACATCGAGGATATCATGTATGAAAGGCCCCTAGGAGCTAGTCATTATGTGGTTCTGTGCTTCGACTACATAGTTGAGCTTCAAGTGGAGAGAGTAGCAAGAATAGGATGGGAAAAACCAAACTACAAAAGGGAGAACTACTCAGGTATGAGGAACTTCCTGCAAGACATTCAGTGGGAGAGGGAACTGACAGGAAAAGCAGTACAAAAAATGATGGAGTATGTGACAACAAATGCAAAGAGGCAGAGGAGAGGTTTGTTCCCATGGGAAACAGAAATGTTGGGAAGAACAGATTGAGTCCATGGTTCACCCAAAGGTGTAGGGAGGCAAAAACTAGGTGTACTAGAGAATGGAAAAGGTACAGAAGACAGAGAACTCGGGAAAATAAAGAGATTAGCCCAAGAGCCAGAAACGAATATGCACAGACAAGAAGGGAGGCTCAGCAACAATATGAAAATGACATAGCATGGAAAGTCAAGTCTGACCCGAAGCTGCTGTATATCCACATCAGGAGGAAAACAACAGTCAAGGACCAGGTAATCAGACTGAAGGGTGATGGAGAGTTCACAAGAAACGACCGAGAGGTATGTGAGGAGCTCAACACGAGATTTAAAGAAGTATTTACAGTGGAAACAAGTAGGACTCCAGGAAATCAGAACAGGGGGGTACACCAACAAGTGCTGGATGAGGTTCACATAACCAAGGAGGAGGTGAAGAAGCTGCTATGTGAACTTGATACCTCATAGGCGGTGGGACCAGACAACATCTCTCTGTGGGTCCTTAGAGAGGGAGCAGAGATGCTGTGTGTGCCATAACAAAGATCTTCAACACATCCATTGAAACTGGGCAACTCCCTGAGGTATGGAAGATGGCAAATGTAGTCTCAATTTTTAAAAAGGGAGACAGACATGAGGCATTAAACTACAGACCTGTATCACTAACGTGTATAGTATGCAAAGTCATGGAGAATATCATCAGGAGGAGAGTGGTGGAGCACCTGGAAAGAAACAAGTGTATAATGACAACCAGCACAGTTTCAGGGAAGGAATATCCTGTGTCAAAAACCTACTGGAGTTTTATGATAAGGTGAAAGAAGTGAGACAAGAGAGAGAGGGGTGGATATACTGCATTTTTTTGTACTGCAAGAAGGCCATCGACACAGTTCCTCACAAGAGGTTACTGCAAAAGCTAGAGGATCAGGCACACATAACAGGAAAAGCACTGCAATGGATCAGAGATAACCTGACAGGGAGGCAACAACGAGTCATGGTACGTGACGAGGTGTGAGAGTGGGCGCCTGTGACAAGCGGGGTTCCACAGGGATCAGTCCTAGGACCTGTGCTGTTTTTGTTATATGTGAATGACATAACGGAAGGGATGGACTCAGAAGTGTCCCTGTTTGCCGATGATGTGAAGTTAATGAGAAGAATAAAATCGGTCCAGGATCAGGCAGGACTACAAAGAGACCTGGACAGGCTGCAAGCCTGGTCCAGCAACTGGCTCCTTGTGTTTAACCCTGCCAAATGCAAAGTCATGAATATTGTGGAAGGGCAAAGAAGACTGCAGAGACAATATACTCTAGATGACCAAAGACTGCAAACCTCACTCAAGGAAAAATATCTGCGGGTGAGTATAACACCGAACATATCTCCTGAGGCGCACATCTGTCAGATAACTGCTGCAGCATACACGCGTCTGGCAAACCTATGGATAGTGTTCCGATACCTCAGTAAGAAATCATTCAAGACTTTGTATACCATTTACGTCAGGCCCATACTGGAGTATGAAGCACCAGTTTGGATTCCACACATGGTCAAGCACGTCAAGAAATTAGAGAAAGTGCAAAGGTTTGCAACAAGACTAGTCCCAGAGCTACGGGGATTGTCCTACGAAGAAAGGTTGAGGGAATTCGGCCTGACAACACTGGAGGACAGGATGGTCAGGGGAGACATGATAACGACATATAAAATACTGCACAGAACGAGATGTTCCAGACATGGGACACAGAAACAAGAGGTCACAATTGGAAGTTGAAGACTCAGATGAATCAAAGAGATGTTGGGAAGTATTTCTTCAGTCATAGAGTAGTCAGGCCGTGGAATAGCCTAGAAAGTGACGTAGTGGAGGCAGGAACCATACATAGTTTTAAGCCGAGGTATGATAAAGCTCATGGAGCAGGGATAGAGAGGATCTAGTAGCAATCAGTGAAGACGCAGGGCCAGGAGCTATGACTCGACCCCTGCAACCACAAAAAGGTGAGTACACACACACACACACACACACACACACACACACACACACACACACACACACATACACACACACACACACACACACACACACACACACACACACACACACACACACACACACACACACACACACACACATACTTACTCACACAAACACACACATACACACACGCACATGCTGAGGCACAACCATGCCATCAAGAGCCACTGGAAAAATCAAGGGAAAAAATGACCACATACAGGCAGGATTCAGAGTCACAGAGGGTGAGGCAATGGGAGGAGGAAAGGGCAAAATCAGTGTTTATCCATGGGCTTCAGGAGAGAGAGGAAAGGACACACCCTGAAAGGCAGCAGGAAGAAAGAAAGTAGATTGAGAAAATCATCACGGAAATAGGTGAAGAGATGGACGAGATTGTAAATTTTCAGAGAATAGGGGGTACTCGAAGGGGAGAAACAGACTGATCAAGCTGATTCTCAGGACGGAAACAGTGCAGAACAGGATCCTCCAAGAGAAACCACGGTTGAAATACTCGGAAGAGTATAAGAGGGTGTTCCTAGACAGAGACAGAACACAAGCAGAACGACAGCAGCTGAGGGAGAGGACAAAAAAGCGAAAGGAGCTAGGAAAGGAGACAAAGATGGAACCAGCAGAGGTCAGTCAGAGCAGAACAGAACAGCAAGGGCAAGCACACACACAACTATTCTCAGAACCCCACAACCTATCACACCATCCCAACACACATTACAATCCATACCCAGAGCCTCCACCCAACACCGAGCTATAGAAGCCCACAGTATGCTACCAGGTCTCCCACCCTCACAGGCCCCCCAAACCACAATGTTGGAAAGGCAACTGAAGGTATGGTACACAAACGCTGATGGAATAACAAATAAGTGGGAGGAGTGGCACGAAAGAGTCAAAGAGGCATCACCGGACATCATTGCTCTCACAGAAACCAAGCTTACAGGTATGATAACAGATGCCATCATTCCAACGGGATAGCAAATCCTGAGGAAAGACAGAGGGAACAGGGGGAGTGGAGGAGTGGCATTGCTGATCAAAAATGGTTGGAATTTTGATGAGCTGGAGAGAGGAGACAGTGGAGAAGAAAGTGATTACATAGCGGGAACGCTTCACTCTGGAGGTCCCAAGGTGGTAATACCAGTGATGTATAACCCACCACAGAACAGCAGGAGGCCAAGGCAAGAGTACGACGAGAGCAATAGAGCGATGGTTGACACACTGGCTGCAGTGGCCAGAAGAGCTCATGCATGCAGGGCAAAGCTCCTGATCATGGGTGACTCTAACCACAAGGAGATCGATTGGGAGAACTTGGACCCACATGGGGGCCAAGATACATGGAGGGCTAAGATGATGGAGGAGGTACTGGAAAACTTCATGTACCAACACGTAAGGAAAACTACAAGAGAGAGAGGAGAGGATGAACCAGCAAGGCTGGACTTAGTATTCACCTTGAGTAGTGCAGATACCGAGGACATCACATATGAAAGACCCCTTGGGGCCAGCGACCATGTGGTTTTAAGCTTCGAATACATAGCAGAGCTACAAGTGGAGGGAGAAGCAGGAAGGCCAGGACGAATTGAAGCCAAACTACAAGAAGGGGACTACACAGGAATGAGGAACTTCCTGAACGGGGTTCAGTGGGATAGAGAACTGGCAGGGAAGCCAGTTAATGAGATGATGGAATATGTAGCAACAAAATGCAAGGAGGCTGAGGAGAGGTTTGAACCCAAGGGTAACAGGAATAATGAAAAAGCCAGGATGAGCCCATGGTTCACCCAAAGGTGCAGGGAGGCAAAAACCAAGTGTGCTAGGAAATGGAAGAAATATAGAAGGCAAAGGACCCAGGAGAATAAGGAGAGCAGTCGTAGAGCCAGAAACGAATATGCACGGATAAGAAGGGAGGCCCAAAGACAATATGAAAATTACGTAGCAGCGAAAGCCAAATCTGACCCGAAACTGTTATACAGCCTCATCAGGAGGAAAACAACAGTCAAGGACCAGGTAATCAGGCTAAGGAAGGAAGGAGGAGAGACAACAAGAAATGACCGTGAAGTATGTGAGGAACTCAACAACAGAGGAGACAGAAGGGACTCCAGAAAGACGGAGAGGTGGGGCACACCACCATGTGCTGGACACAGTGCACACAACCGAGGAAGAAGTGAAGAGGCTTCTGAGTGAGCTAGATACCTCAAAGGCAATGGGGCCAGATAACATCTCCCAATGGGTATTGAGAGAGGTAGCAGAGGCACTATGTGTACCCCTAACAACAATATTCAATACATCTATCGAAACAGGGAGATTGCCTGAGGCATGGAAGACAGCAAATGTAGTCCCAATCTTTAAAAAAGGAGACAGACATGAAGCACTAAACTACAGACCAGTGTCACTGACATGTATAGTATGCAAAATCTTGGAGAAGATTATCAGAAGAGTGGTGGAACACCTAGAAAGGAATGATCTCATCAACAGCAGCCAACATGGTTTCAGGGATGGGAAATCCTGTGTCACAAACCTACTGGAGTTCTATGACATGGAGACAGCAGTAAGACAAGGGAGAGAGGGGTGGGTAGATTGCATATTCTTGGACTGCAAGAAGGCGTCTGACACAGTTCCACACAAGAGATTGGTGCAAAAACTGGAGGACCAAGCAGGGATAACAGGGAAGGCACAACAATGGATCAGGGAATAATTGTCAGGAAGACAGCAGCGAGTCATGGTACGTGGCGAGGTGTCAGAGTGGGCACCTGTGACCAGCGGGGTCCCACCGGGGTCAGTCCTAGGACCAGTGCTGTTTCTGGTATTTGTGAACGACATGACGGAAGGAATAGACTCTGAGGTGTCCCTGTTTGCAAATGACGTGAAGTTGATGAGAAGAATTCACTCGATCGAAGACCAGGCAGAACTACAAAGGGATCTGGACAGTCTGCAGACCTGGTCCAGCAATTGGCTCCTGGAGTTCAGTCCCACCAAGTGCAAAGTCATGAGGATTGGGAAAGGGCAAAGAAGACCGCAGACGGAGTACAGTCTAGGGGGCCAAAGACTACAAACCTCACTCAAGGAAAAAGATATTGGGGTGAGTATAACACCAGGCACATCTCCTGAAGCGCACATCAACCAAATAACTGCTGAAGCATATATGCGCCTAGCATTCCTCAGAACAGCATTCCAACAATTTAATTAGGAATCGTTCAGGACCCTGTACACCCTGTACGTTAGGCCTATATTGGAGTATGCGGCACCAGTTTGGAACCCACATCTAGCCAAGCATGTAAAGAAACTAGAGAAAGTGCAAAGGTTTGCAACAAGACTAGTCCCAGAGCTAAGAGGTATGTCCTATGAGGAGAGGTTAAGGGAAATCAACCTGACGACACTGGAGGACAGGAGAGATAGGGGGGACATGATAACGACTTACAAAATACTGAGAGGAATTGACAAGGTGGACAAAGGATGTTCCAGAGACTGGACACAGCAACACGGGGACACAGTTGGAAGCTGAAGACACAGATGAATCAAAGGGATGTTAGGAAGTATTTCTTCAGCCACAGAGTAGTCAGTAAGTGGAATTATTTGGGAAGCGATGTAGTGGAGGCAGGATCCATACATACCTTTAAGCAGAGGTACGATAAAGCTCATGGTTCAGGGAGAGTGACCTAGTAGCGATCAGTGAAGAGGCAGGGCCAGGAGCTCGGACTCGACCCCCGCAACCTCAACTAGGTGAGTACAACTATGTGAGTACACACACACACACACACAGATACACACACACACACACACAACACACACACACACACACACACACACACACACACACACACACACACACACACACACCTGACGACACTGGAGGACAGGAGAGATAGGGGGGACATGATAACGACATACAAAATACTGAGAGGAATTGACAAGGTGGACAAAGACAGGATGTTCCAGAGATTGGACACAGTAACAAGGGGACACAGTTGGAAGCTGAAGACACAGATGAATCACAGGGATGTTAGGAAGTATTTCTTCAGCCACAGAGTAGTCAGTAAGTGGAATAGTTTGGGAAGCGATGTAGTGGAGGCAGGATCCATACATAGCTTTAAGCAGAGGTATGATAAAGCTCACGGCTCAGGGAGAGTGACCTAGTAGCGATCAGTGAAGAGGCAGGGCCAGGAGCTCGGACTCGACCCCCGCAACCTCAACTAGGTGAGTACAACTATGTGAGTACACACACACACACAGATACACACACACAACACCACACACACACACACACACACACACACACACACACACACACACACAGTTTTTGTGTACGGGCTCCAAGAAGCCAAGGGGGCCAACTTTGAAGAAATAAAACAGGAGGAGAAAAAAATGATTGAAGGCATCATGAAAACAATAGGGGAGGGCAATATGACCCAGGTGACAAATTTTCAGAGAAAGGGTGGTTTGCGAGTGGAAGGATAAAGGCCTATCAGAGAACTTTCAAGGAAGAATCAGTTCGAACCAGGATTCTGCAAGAAAAATAAGACTGAGGGACAAAGAGGGGTACCGAAGTTTACTCAAACCGCGACAAAACACAAAAAGAAAGGACTACACTGAAAGGGGGGGGGTACAGAGACGCAAGGAGGAACAGAAGCAATAAAAATGAGCAGGACCCAGACACGGGGGAAAGGGGCCCAAACCACCCCACAGAACCCCCCCAAAAAGACTCCCCCCCGGACATTCCCAACCAACGAGCAACCTATAACAACCCACTCATGTTCCCTCGCCACCAACCCCCATTCAAAAACCTCCCCCCCAACAGCTTCCCTTAGGGGCTTTCTCACCCCACCCCTCAACAAAACCCCACCTACACCACACCCCCATAAGGCCCCCACCAAGGTTTCCGCCCCCCCAACCCCAAATATTTTTTGCTACCCAATATAGAAAGAAACAAAAGGGTTTGGTACCCAAACGGGGATGGAATAACAATAAACATGGGGGTGGAATGAAAGAATCGTGAAAAAATCCCAGACATCATAGCATCACAGAAAAAAACCGCTGAGAAAATAACAGAACAAACTTCCCCAACAGGATAAAAGACCTGAGGAAAAGATAAAGGAGTGAGGGGGAGGGGGTTTTTGCACTGCTCAAAAAACCCCCAAGGGGGATTTGAGGAAAGGGAAGAATGGACTGTTTGGGGAGAAAGGGAGACTACATTGTAGGTAAAAATCGCCCCGGAGAAAAAAAGTAGTCATTGGAGTGATGTATAACCCACCACAAACTCAGGAGGCCAAAGAGGAGTACAAAAAAAAAACAACGGGGAGGTGGCACACGGGCGAGGTGGAAAGAAAGCTACTCGAGCAGAGCAAAGTTACTGGTAATGGGCGATTTAAACCACGGGGAGATCGACTGGGAAAACCCGGGAGCCACTGGGGTCCCAAACATGGAGAGCCAAGTGAGGGTTTTGGGGGTATTTTAAAACCCTCATGCATCAACATGTCGGGGACCAACCAGAAGAGAGGGGAGGATGACCACAAGACTGGATTTTGTGTTCACCCTGAGATTTTCAGACATTGGGGACATCACTTACGAGAGGGCCCCTTGGAGCTACGATCATGGGTTTCTGATTTTGACTATATAGTAGATTACAAGTGGAGAAGGTAACAGGAACTGAAGGGACAGGCCAAACTAAAAAAAGGGGGGACTACACGGGTATGAGAAACTTCCTGCAGAGTTCAGTGGGACAGAGAAAGGGAGGAAAATCAGTAAACAGATGATGGAATATGTGGCAAAAAAGTGCAAGGAGGCAGGGGAAAAGTTTTTTTCCCCAAGGGAAACAGAAATAATAGGAAGACCAAAACGAGCCCTTTGGGTTTACCAAGGGTGGGGAGGCAAAAACAAGTGCAACAGAGAATGGAAAAGGTACAGGGGGCATAGGCCCCCAGGAAAACAAGGAGATTAGTAGAAGAGCCAAAACGAGTATGCGCAGATAAGGAGGGAGGCCCGCGACAGTAAAAAACGCTAGCATCGAAAGTAAAATCTGACCCGAAATGCTGTATACCCCCAATTAGGGGAAGACAACAGTCAAGGACCGGGGGGATAAGGCGAGGAAAAAAGGGTGGGAAACCAAAAAGAAACGATCAAGAGGTATGTGAGGAGCTCAACCAGTTTAAAAGAAGTATTTACAGAGAGACGGGAAGGGGGACTCTGGGGGGACAGACCAATGGGGCACCAGCGGGGAATACACCAACAAGTGTTGGACGACATCATACGAGAGGGGGAGGTGAAAAAACTGCCTAAAGGGACATCGATACCTCAAAGGAAATGGGACCGGACAACATCCTCCGTGGGTCCTTTAGGAGGGAGCAATAGTTGTGGTGCCACTTACCACAATCTTCAACACACCCCGGGAAAACTGGGCAACTCCTGAGGTAAAAAAGACGGAAAATGTAGTTCCCATTTCAAAAAAGGAACAAAAAGAGGCCTAAACTATACACCTGGCATTGACGTGTTAGTAGCAAAATTATGGAAAAATTACAGGAGGAGGTGGGAGCACCTGGAAGAACGGAGTATAAAGCCAACCACACGGATTCAGGGAAGGCAAATCGGTCACAAACCTTCTGGGTTTTTGAAAAATAACAAAGTAAGACAAAGAGAGGGGGTGGGTTGATTGCATCTTTTTGGACGCAAAAGGCCTTTGACACAGTTCCTCACAAAGATTAGTGCAGAAGCAAGCATCAGTGCATATAACGGGAAGGGGCACTGCAATGGATCAGAGAAACCACAGGGGGGGCAACAAGAGTCAGGAGTAATGATGTATCACTGTGGGCCCCTGTGACAGCGGGGGTCCCACGGGGGGTGGGCCCTAGGACCATGCTTTTTTTGGTTTTGTGAAGACATGAGGGGAAGGGGTTAACTCAGAAGTGTCCCTTTTTCAAAAGATTGAAGTTAATGAGGAGAATTAAATCTGATGGGGGACCGGCAGGACTTCAAAGGACCAGGACAGACGGACACCTGGCCCAAAAAATGGCTTCTCGAATTTAACCCCTCCCAAATGAAAAGTCATGAAATGGGGGAAAAGGGCCAGAAGACCACAACGGTATGGGCTAGGTGGCCAAAGACTGCAAACCTCCTAAGGAGAAAGATCTTGGGGGGGTATAACCCCGAGCTGCCCGAAGCACACATCAATCAGATAACTGCTGCAGCATATGGGGCCGGGCAAACCTAAAACAGCATTCCGATACCTTAGTAAGGAATCATTCAAGACACTGTACACCGTGTATGTCGGGCCCAACTGGAGTATGCAGCACCTGTTTGGAACCCGCCTTGATAAAGCCGTCAAGAAACTAGAGAAAGTAAAAAGGGTTTGCGACAAGGTTTTTTTCCGAGCTAAGGGGGAATGTACTATGAAGAAAATTAAGGGGAAATGGGCCCTGACGACACTGGGGACGGGAGGTCAGGGGGACATATAACGACATATAAAATACTGCGTGGAATAGAAAAGGGTGGACAAGACAGGATTTTGGGGAGGGGACCAGAAACAAGAGGCCAAAATTTGGGAAAGTTGAAGACAAAAAGAGTCAAGAGATAGCAGGAAGTATTTCTTCGTCATAGAGTTGTAAGGCAGGGGAAAAAGCCTAAAAATGACGTAGTGGAGGAGGAACAATCACAGTTTTAAGACGGGTTTGAATAAAGCCATGGAGCGGGGAGAGAGAGGGCCTAGTACAACCGTTGAAGAGGCGGGGCCGGGACTAGGACTCGCCCCCTGAAACCCACAAATGGGTGAGTACAAATAGGTGAGTACACACACACACACAGATAAACACACACAACAACACCAAAACACACACACACACACCACACACACACACACACCACACACCACACAAGATACACACACACACAACACACACACACAACACACACACCACACACACACACACACACCACCACACACACAGAAACACACCACCCCACACACACACTCAAAACCCCAACACACACCAACAGATACACACACACACACACACAAAACCACAGATAACACCACACACACACACAAAAACACACCCCAACCACACACACACAACAGATACACACAACACACACAACACCACAACACACACACCACACACACACACACACACACACACCACACACAGATACACACCACCCCACCACACACTCAACACCCACACCACAACACACACACACACACACACACAGATACACAACACACACAAAACAACACACCACACACACCACACAAACAACACAAAAAAACACCCCACACACACACACACCAAAACACACACACACCACCCCCACAAAACACACACAAACACAAAAACGAACCCAACCCCAAAAACAAACCACACACACACACACACACACACACACACACACACACCACACACAGATACACAACACACACACAACACACACACACCCACCCCAACACACACCAACACCACACACCACAACACACACAAAAACCACACACACAGATACACACACCAACCCACACACACCCCACAACCACACCCCCACACACCACCACAACACACACACACACACACAGATACACCCACACACAAACACACACAACACACACACAACACAAAAACCCCACACACAGATACCCCACACCCACACACACACACACACACACCACAAAACCCACACACCCCCACAAAACCACAGATAACCCCAAACACACACACACAACACAACACACACACAACACACACCACACACACACACACGATACACACACCACACAAAAACCACACCACACACCACACACACACACACCCACACACAAAAACCAACAACACACACACAGATACACAAAACACACACACACACACACAAAACACACACACACACACCCCACCACACACACAGAAAAGGAGGGAGGCCCAGCGACAGTATAAAAACGAATAGCATCGAAAGTCAAATCGCCCCAAAACTGCTGTATCCAATTGGAGGAAAAACAGTAAAGGCCAAGCGAAAAGGCTGGGGAAAAAAGGGTGGGAACTCATAAAAACGATAAAGAGGTTTTGGAGGAGCTAACCGAATTAAGGAATATTTACAGTAGAGACGGGAAGGACTCGGGGGGCAGACCAAGGGGGACCCCAACAAGGAATACCCCCAAAAATTTTTGGACGAATACATACAATAGGAGGAGGTGAAGAAAACTGCAAAGGGGACACGATACTTCAAAGGAAATGGGACCGGACAACATCTTCCGTGGGCCCTTAGAGAGGGAGCAGATTTTTTGTGCGTACCCTTACCACAATCTTCAACACCCCCTGGAAACTGGGCAACACCTGGGGTAGGAAGACGGCAAATTAGTTCCCATTTTCAAAAAAGGAGACAGAAAAGGGGGCCTAAAATAGACCTGTGTCATTGACGTGTATATATAAAAAATTTATGGAGAAGATTTTTTTAGGAGGAGAGTGGTGGAGCCCTGAAAGGAACAGGAGTAAAATGCAAACCCGCAGGATTCACTGAAGGCAAATCCTTGTCACAAACCTTCTGGAGTTTTATATAAAATAACAAATAAGACAAGGAAAAGAGGGGTGGGTTGTTGATCTTCTTGGCTCAAGAAGGGCCTTTTACACAGTTCCCACAAGAGATTATGCAGAAAATAGAGCTCAGGGCCCCTATAACAGGAAGGCACTGCAAAGCATTAGAGATAACCCACAGGGAGGCAACAACGAGTATGGTACGTAATGAGTATCACAGTGGGCACCTTGCGAGCGGGGTCCCCAGGGGTCGGTCCCAGGACCAGTGCTATTTTTGGTATTGTGAACGACATGACGGAAAAGGGGTTTGACCAGAAGTGTCCCCCTTGCGAGATGTGAATTAATGAGGGGAAAATTTAAAACTGATGAGGACCAGGGAGGACTTCAAAAAGACCCGGAAAACTGGACACCTGGCCAGCAAATGGCTTCTCGAATTTAATCCTGCCAAATGCCAAAATATTTAAGATAGGGGAAGGGGCCCGAAAACCACAAACAGAGATAGGCAGGTGGCCCAAAAACTGCAAACCTCACTCAAGGGGAAAGATCTTGGGGTGAGTATAAAACCGAGCTGTTCCCGGGAAACACACACAATCAGATAACTGCTGCAGCAATGGCCCGGGGAAAACCCGAAACACATTCCGATACCTTTAAGGAACTTCAAGACACTGTACACCGTGTATGTCAGGCCCTACTGGGGTATGCAGACCCGTTTGAACCCGCACTTGATAAAACCGTCAAGAAACTAGAGAAATACAAAAGGGTTTTCAACAAGGTTGTTCCAGACTAAGGGAAATGTCCTATGAAGAAAGATTTTAAGGGAAAACGGCCCCGACGACACGGAGGACGGAGGGTCAGGGGACTATAAAACATATAAAAACTGCGTGGAATAACAAGGTGGACAAGGCAGGTTGTTCCGGGAGGGCACACAGAAACAAAGGCCACAATTTGGGAAATTTAAGACACAAAGAGTCAAGGGGAAGTAGGGGGTATTTCTTTTAGTCATAAGTGTAAGGCAGTGGGAAAAGCCTAAAAATGACGTATGGGGGCAGGAACCCTCACAGGTTTTTTGACGAGTTTGATAAAGCCTGGAGGGGGAGAGAGAGGGCCTAGTAGCAACCGGTGAAGAGGGGGGGTCAGGAGCTAGGACTCGACCCTGCAACCCCAAATAGGGGATCAAATAGGGAGTAACACAACACCACGAAAAACCAGACACAACCCACACCCAACACACACACCACACACACACACACAGATCACACAACACACACACACAACACACACACACAACATACACACCCCACAATACACCACACCACACACACGACACACACACAACACTACACACACACACAACACAAACACACACACACACACACACACACAAAACAACACACACACACACAACCCCAAACACACACACACACACACAACCCACACACACACCAAAACAACACACACACAACACAAACCCCCACACACAACAACACACACAAAACACACCACAACACAACACCCCAACACACCACACACAAAACACACACACCACACACACAACACAAACACACACACACACACAAAAACCCCACCCCAAAAACCCCACAACACACACACACAAAACACACCACAACAAAAACACCACACCCACACACACACCACACACACACACAAAACCCCACAAAAACCACAAACACACCCACACACACCCAAAAACCCCACACACACACACCCACACACACAAAAAACACACACACACCCCCACCACACACACACACACACCACAACACAAACACACACACACACACACACACACCCCAAAACCCCACACACACACACAAACCCAAAACACACACACACACACCCACACACACAACACACAACACACACAACACACACCCACCACCACACACACCACAACACACACACAACACACACACAGATACCCAAAACCCCCCCAAAAAACAACCCAAAAAAAAAAAACCAACAAAACCACAAAAAAAAAAACCCGGAACCCAAACACCAGGTAAAAGGGGTTCCCCTTGGTTTTTAAAATATACCCAGGTTAAAGGTGTTTTTGGGGGGATAAAAAATTTTTTTTTTCATAGTAAATTTTTAAAAACCTTTAAAAATATTTTATTAAAAAAAATTTTTGGGGAAACCCCTTTTGGGTAAACCAAAGGAACATTTAGGAAATTTTTTTGAAATTTTTCCCCCTTGTATACAGAAAAAATACAGGCAGTGGTGTGTGGCTGAACAAATTCCCCCCTTCTTTACACTAAAAAATTTCAAAATTTTTTTTAAAAAAAGGTATTTCTATTTCCCAAAATATTTTAAAATACCGGACAAGTTGGTCAGTAAGACACATAGGCAACATTTAGGCAAATTTATTCTGAAATGTTTCGCCTGCACAGCAGACTTCTTCAGTCGAGTACAGAAAATAGGCAGGAGCAGTAGAGATGTGATGGACTGATTACATCGTCTACTGCTCCTGCCTACTCTCTGTACTCGACTAAGGCAGCCCAATGTGTAGGCGAAACGTTTCGGAATAAAGTTGCCGAAAATGTTGCCTATGTGTCTTACTTACCATAACAGTATTACTACCCAGAACATCTATCCCAGCAAGTCTCTGCTACAACATGAGAAAATAGGCAGAGGAGAGGTGAGGTACTGGTACACCTGCCTCTCTCTCTTCCTATATTTTCTGGTTGCTTGCACAGTACACCTGCGTCTCTCTCTTCCTTATTTTATGCTTGCTTGCACAGTACACCTGCCTCTCTCTTTTCCTTATTTTCTGCTTGCTTGCACAGTACACCTGCCTCTCTCTTTTCCTTATTTTCTGCTTGTTTGCACAGTACTCCTGCATCTCTCTCTTCCATATTTTCTGCTTGCTTGCAAGCGTGGCTGCTTGTGAGCCTACTTTTCTGCATGCTTGTCTGCCTGCCTTTATTTTCCACGTGGTTCCACGGTTGCCTACTTTCCCGTCAACTTGCCTGCCTACCTATTTCATTTCCCGCTTGCTTGCGGGAGTTCCTGCTTGCCTGCCTACGTGCCTGCTTGCCTGCCTACGTGCCTGCTTGCCTGCCTACGTGCCTGCTTGGCTGCCTACGTGCCTGCTTGCCTGCCTACGTGCCTGCTTGGCTTGGCTGTCTACCGACCGGTTTGCGCCTGGGGGTAGTATCACGCTTCACAAACATTTGAGTGATCTGTAAACAGAACACTTAACCCCCAGCCTCTCTGCTCCCCGTCTTATGCACACCTCGCCTCTCTATAATTAACTAACCTATTTATATAGTTATAATGAAGTCCAAGTTTATTAAAAAGTATTGTAAGAATTATAACTTTTACTTACTTGATTACTCTACGATAGTGTAATGGACTGGCAGTTTTCTACAGTGATGGAGACTGACTTGTAATGAAGCACGCTGGATGGAGTCTGAGTGAGGGAATGTAGATTTAATGCTGTACATCCCCTGAATATTAATTAAGTCAGGTGTTAGCACAGATGTAGTGCTATAGGAGGGGTAAAGAGGCAGATAGAGGGAGGGAGGAAGTGGACGAATACTCTCCACTCACACACAAAACACCCAGAGACACATACATACACATACTGATACAGAGAATCGACTCCCTACATCCGCATATTGGTGGGTACACTCACACACAGAGTCACATACACACGCACACACACTCAACACACACATCACAACTACACACACACACACACACACACACACACACACACACACACACACACACACACACACACACACACACACACACACACACATGCAGCACCTGTTTGTAACCCACACTTGATCAAGCACGTAAAGAAATTAGAGAAAGTGCAAAATTTTTTCGACAAGGTTAGTTTCAGAGCTAAGGGGAATGTTCTACAAAGAAAAGTTAAGGGAAATTGGCTTGAGGACACTGGAGGACAGGAGGGTCAGGGGAGACATGGTAACAACATACAAAATTCTGCGTGTAATAAACATGGTGGACAGAGACAGGATGTTCCAGAGATGTGACACAGAAACAAGGGGTCACAATTGGAAGTTGAAGACCCAGATGAGTCAAAGGGATGATAGGAAGTATTTCTGCAGTCATAGAGTAATCGGGAAGTGGAGTAGCCTAGCATGTGAGGTAGTGGAGGCAGGAACCATACATAGCTTCAAGAAGGGGTACGATAAAGCTCATGGAGCAGAAAGAGAGAGGACCCAGTAGCACTCAGTGAAGAGGCGGGGCCAGGAGCTGAGTTTCAACCCCTGCATCCACAATTAGGTAAGTACAATTAGGTGAGTACACACACACACACACACACACACACACACAGCGGGGTCCCGCAGGGGTCAGTCCTAGGACCAGTGCTGTTTCTGGTATTTGTGAACGACATGACGGAAGGAATAGACTCTGAGGTGTCCCTGTTTGCAGATGACGTGAAGTTGATGAGAAGAATTCACTCGATCGAAGACCAGGCAGGACTACAAAGGGATCTGGACAGGCTGCAGACCTGGTCCAGCAATTGGCTCCTGGAGTTCAATCCCACCAAGTGCAAAGTCATGAAGATTGGGGAAGGGCAAAGAAGGCCGCAGACGGAGTACAGTCTATGGGGTCAGAGACTACAAACCTCACTCAAGGAAAAAGATCTTGGGGTGAGTATAACACCAGGCACATCTCCTGAAGCGCACATCAACCAAATAACTGCTGCAGCATATGGGCGCCTAGCAAACCTCAGAACAGCATTCCGACATCTTAATAAGGAATCATTCAGGACCTGCACACCGTGTACGTTAGGCCCATATTGGAGTATGCGGCACCAGTTTGGAACCCACACCTAGCCAAGCACGTGAAGAAACTAGAGAAAGTGCAAAGGTTTGCAACAAGACTAGTCCAGAGCTAAGAGGTATGTCCTGCGAGGAGAGGTTAAGGGAAATCAACCTGACGACACTGGAGGACAGGAGAGATAGGGGGGACATGATAACGACATACAAAATACTGAGAGGAATTGACAAGGTGGACAAAGACAGGATGTTCCAGAGATTGGACACAGTAACAAGGGGACACAGTTGGAAGCTGAAGACACAGATGAATCACAGGGATGTTAGGAAGTATTTCTTCAGCCACAGAGTAGTCAGTAAGTGGAATAGTTTGGGAAGCGATGTAGTGGAGGCAGGATCCATACATAGCTTTAAGCAGAGGTATGATAAAGCTCACGGCTCAGGGAGAGTGACCTAGTAGCGATCAGTGAAGAGGCGGAGCCAGGAGCTCGGACTCGACCCCCGCAACCTCAACTAGGTGAGTACAACTAGGTGAGTACACACCACACACACACACACACACACACACACAAAGACAGGATCTACCAGTGAGGGGAAACAGAAACAAGAGGTCGCAATTGGAAGTTGAAGACTCAGATGATTCAAAAATATGTTAGGAAGTATTTCTTCAGTCATAGAGTTGTCAGACAGTGGAATAGCCTAGAAAGTGACGTAGTGGAGGCGGGAACCATACATAGTTTAAAGACGAGGTCTGATAAAGCTCATGGAGCAGGGAGAGAGAGAACCCAGAATCAACCAGTGAAGAGGCGGGTCCAGGAGATAGGACTCGACTCCTGCAACCACAAATAGGTGAGTACAAATAGGTGAGTACACACACACACGACACCAATTAGGAACCCACACCTGGTCAAACACGTGTAGAAATTAGAGAAAGTGCAAAGGTTTGCAACAAGGCTAGTTCCAGAGCTCTGGGGAATGTCCTATGAAGAAAGGTTGAGGGAAATCGGTCTGACGACACCGGAGGACAGGAGGGTTAGGGGAGACATGATAACAACATATAAAATACTGCGTGTAATAGACAAGGTGGACAGAGGCAGGATGTTCCGTAGATGGGTCACAGAACCAAGGGGTCACAATTGGAAGCTGAAGACTCAGATGAGTCAAAGGGACATTAGGAAGTATTTCTTCAGCCACAGAGTGATATAGTGGAGGTAGGAACCATACCTAGTTTTAAGACGATGGAGGACCCAGTAGCGGTCAGTGAAGAGGCGGGGACAGGAGCTGAGTCTCTACCCCTGCAACCACAATTAGGTGAGTACACAAACACACACATACACACACACACACACACACACACACACACACACACACACACACACACACACACACACATACACACCCACTCACAGATACACACACACACCACAACGCACACACACACAACACACACACACACACACCCCACACACACACACACACATACACTCACACACACATACACACACACACACGCACACACACACACACACCACACACAAAACACACACACCCCACACACACGTGTAAGGAGGCAAAAAAAAAGTGCAATAGAGAATGGAAAAAGTACAGAAGGCAAGAACACACGAAAATAGGGAGATCAGTCGCAGAGCCAGGAATGAGTACGCCACAGGTAAGGAGGGAGGCCCAGCGACAGTATGAAAATGACATTGCATCGAGAATCAAGACGACCCGAAACTGTTGTATAGCCCCATCAGGAGGAAGACAACAGTCAAAGACCAGGTGATCAGATTAAGGACAGAAGGTGGAGAACTCACAAGAAATGATCAGGAGGTATGTGAGGAGCTGAAAAAGGAGATTTAAGGAAGTTTTTACAGTAGAGACAGGAAGGGCTGTGGGAAGACAGCACAGAAGGGAACATCAAGAGGGAATATACCAACAAGTGTTGGATGACATACGAAACAACTGAGGAGGAGGTGAAGAAGCTCTTAAGTGACCTTGACACCTCAAAGGCGATGGGACCGGACAACATCTCCCCATGGGTCCTTAGAGAAGGAGCAGAGATGCTGTGTGTGCCTCTAACCCCAATCTTCAACACATCCCTTGAAACTGGGCAACTACCTGAGAAATGGAAGACAGCTAATGTAGTCCCCATATTTAAGAAAGGAAACAGAAACGAGGCACTAAACTACAGACCTGTGTCTCTGACATGTATTGTGTGCAAAGTCATGGAGAAGATTATCAGGAGGAGAGTGGTCGAACACCTGGAAAGGAACAAGATTATAAATGAAAACCAGCATGGGTTCATGGAAGGCAAATCTTGTATCACAAACCTCCTGGAGTTTTATGACAAGGTAACAGAAGTAAGACACGAGAGAGAGGGTTGGGTAGATTGCGTTTTCCTAGACTGCAGGAAGGCCTTTGACACAGTTCCCCACAAGAGATTAGTGCAGAAGCTGGAGGATCAGGCACACATAAAAGGAAGGGCACTGCAATGGATAAGGGAATACCTGACAGGGAGGCAGCAACGAGTCATGGTACGTGAAGAGGTATCACAGTGGGCGCCTGTTACGAGCGGGGTCCCACAGGGGTCAGTTCTAGGACCAGTGCTATTTTTGATATATGTGAACGACATGATGGAAGGAATAGACTCTGAAGTGTCCCTGTTCGCAGATGACGTGAAGTTGATGAGAAGAATTAAATCGGACGAGGATGAGGCAGGACTGCAAAGAGACCTGGAGAGGCTGGACATGTGGTCCAGTAACTGGCTCCTCGAATTCAATCCAGCCAAATGCAAAGTCATGAAGATTGGGGAGGGGCAAAGAAGACCGCAGACAGAATATAGGCTAGGTGGACAAAGACTACAGACCTCACTCAGGGAGAAAGACCTTGGGGTGACCATAACACCGAGTACATCACCGGAGGCACACATCAACCAAATAACCGCTGCAGCATACGGGCGCCTGGCAAACCTGAGAATAGCGTTCCGATACCTCAATAAGGAATCGTTCAAGACACTGTACACTGTGTATGTTAGGCCCATACTGGAGTATGCAGCACCAGTCTGGAACCCACACCTGGTCAAGCACGTCAAGAAGTTAGAGAAAGTACAAAGGTTTGCAACAAGGCTAGTCCCAGAGCTCAAGGGAATGTCGTACGAGGAAAGGTTAAGGGAAATCGGACTGACGACACTGGAGGACAGAAGGGTCAGGGGAGACATGATAACGACATACAAGATACTGCGGGGAATAGACAAGGTGGACAGAGATAGGATGTTCCAGAGAGGGGACACAGGGACAAGGGGTCACAACTGGAAGCTGAAGACTCAGACGAGTCACAGGGACGTTAGGAAGTATTTCTTCAGTCATAGAGTTGTCAGCAAGTGGAATAGCCTAGCAAGTGAAGTAGTGGAGGCAGGAACCATACATAGTTTTAAGAAGAGGTATGACAAAGCTCAGGAAGCAGAGAGAGAGAGGATCCAGTAGCGATCAGTGAAGAGGCGGGGCCAGGAGCTGAGTCTCGACCCCTGCAACCACAATTAGGTGAGTACAATTAGGTGAGTACACACACACACACACACACACAAAGGTTTGCAACAAGGTTAGTTCCAGAGCTAAGGGGAATGTAATATGAAGAAAGATTAAGGGAAATCGGCCTGACGACACTGGAGGACAGGAGGGTCAGGGGAGACATGATAACGACATATAAAATACTGCGTGGAATAGACAAGGTGGACAAGGACAGGATGTTCCAGGGAGGGCACACAGAAACAAGAGGCCACAATTGGAAGTTGAAGACACAAATGAGTCAGAGAGATAGTAGGAAGTATTTCTTCAGTCATAGAGTTGTAAGGCAGTGGAATAGCCTAGAAAATGACGTAGTGGAGGCAGGAACCATACACAGTTTTAAGACGAGGTTTGATAAAGCTCATGGAGCGGGGAGAGAGAGGGCCTAGTAGCAACCGGTGAAGAGGCGGGGCCAGGAGCTAGGACTCGACCCCTGCAACCACAAATAGGTGAGTACAAATAGGTGAGTACACACACACACACACACACACACACACACACACACACACACACACACACACACATACACAGGAAGCTGGAAGAGCTCGCCAAGAAAAGGGAGTAGAAAATAGTTGTGGAAAGCACTAAGTGGGTGTTAAAAGCCACAACAGGAGAAGATAAGATACACAGATTAGTAGAGGAACTAAACACTCTGAAACAGCCCAAAGAACCAAAGGACAGTACTGCATGACATCAGTCAGAGATGAAGGGACTGTAGGGAGCAAGGGAGCTTACCATTATGGTATCTCAGTCGACTC
>NC_069436.1:34060041-34108632 GCF_026875155.1 Cherax quadricarinatus | reverse complement strand
TTTTTCCCCTATACAAAAACCCCTAATAACTTTTTAAATTAAATTTTAAAAACAATTTTTTTAATATCATACTTTTCTCTTTTCCCATTTCTTAAAAAACTTAACTAAAACATTAAAATCATATACTATAATAACTTATTCCTATTAAATTATAAATATACAAATTAATATACTATTTCCTATTTACTTTTAATAAATATAAATTAAAATATACTTATACTTAACTTTAATCATTTAATTTTTAAAAAATAAAATTTCCCCTATAATTTTTAAAACAATATATATAATATACTATATTATAAAACTTTATATACTAAATATACTATATATATATAAAACTATATATACTATACAACTTTTAATATAAAAAAATACTATATAATATACTATACTATAACCCTATACTAAAATTTAAATCAAATTTATTATAATATACTATATATACCTATTATCCTATATATAAATATACTATTAAATATAATATCTTTTATTAATATACTTAATAAATAATATATATAATATAACTATATATATATATAACACTATATTAACATATAATATATAATATACTTATTATAACATATAAAAATATCTAAAATATATATAATATAATTAAATATAAATTACTATAACTTTAATATAAATATACTATTAATATACTATTATATTACTATAATTAAACTAAAAAATACTATAATAAAATAAAATACTATAATACTATAATAAATACTTTTAATATCCCCTATATATTATATAACTCATAATATATATAATAATATTATATAAATATATATACTTTTAACTATATATAAATTTTACTTTTAATATCCCCTATATATATAAATAAAACCAAATTACTTTAAATACTATATATACTATATATACTTTACTAAAATACTTAATTACTATAATCTATATACTATATACAAATCTTTACTATATATACTAATATACTAAAATTTACTATAATAACCTTAATACTATATACTATAATATACTATATCTATATACTTTAATACTATAATCAACTATACTATAATATACTATATATACTATAATATACTTATATAAATATACTATTATATATATATCTATATATACTATACATATACTATAATATACTATAAATATACTATATATACTATCATATACTTTAATATATATACTATAAATACATATATACTATATATACTATAATAACATAATACTATATATACTATTATATACTATTAATACCTATTATATACTATTATATACTATTATATACTATTATATACTATTATATACTATTATACACCAATATATACTATTATATACTATTATATACTATTATATACTATTATATACTATTATATACTATTATATACTATTATATACTATTATATACTAATATACACCATATATACTATTATATACTTTTCATTACTATTATATACTATTTATATACATAATATATACTATTATACACCAATCATATACTATATATACTATTATATACTATAAATTACTATTATACTACTATTATATACTATTATTACTATTATATACTATATACAACAACCATTATATGACTATTATATACTATTATAAAGTTAAGGATTTTTGACTATTTATATAACTATATTATATACTATTATATACTATTTATATACTATTAAATACTATTATATACTATATATATACTATTATATACATTAATACTATTATATACTTAATAATACCATTATTATACTATTATATAGCTATTAATATAACTATATATACCATATATACTATTATATACTATTATAATACTATTCATATACCATCTTATATACTATTAAATACTATTATATACTATTATATACCTATTATACTACTATTACTACCTAAAATAAAAAAAAAAACAAACAGTACTAAACACATGTTAGAACACAACCGTATTACCAGTAACACATGTTAGTAACACAACAGTATTACCAGTAACACATGTTAGTAACACAACAGTATTACCAGTAACACATGTTGGTAACACAACAGTATTACCAGTAACACATGTTGGTAACACAACAGTATTACCAGTAACACAGCTGAGTATAATCGTAAACACATGTCGAGACATTGTTACTAGTAACACTGTTGTGTGTACCAGTTGTAGAGCCACCAGGTCGAGTTGGAGGGACTCTGGAAGAGACTGTTGGAGACACTGGGCAGAGTATTTTCTTGGAGCAGTGCTCGTGCTGTGGAGGACTTGTGATCTGTGGCTAGAGTCTGAGTCCCTGAGGTGAACTATATCTTGCTTCGTAGAGTTAGAGGAGAGGTGATGGTGTAGTCAAACCGTACCACAGGTGGGGTTAGAACCCGCGACCAGAGAGTCATGAAACTCCGGACCGTTGTGTTAGCCACTGGGCCAGTTGACTACAATAAGATTCATCCAACTAGGTATATTTGGTGTAGAAATATACCTAGGTGGATGAATCTTATTGTAGGTAGCTGACCCAGTGGCTAACGCAATGGTCCTGAGTTCTATGACTCTCTGATCGCGGGTTCTAACCTCATCCGTGGAATGGTTTGTTTGCAGTCTTGTCATTACGATTTCGTGAATGGTGGTGTAGTTACCAGTGACCTCACATGACCTCCATTCCAGTCACTAGACTCACCTCTCCTGTGTGCTCCTTTATTCCGCCGTATCCCCATTATTATTCTGATTCATTACCTCCCTAAATGACAGTGTAAAGTAATTAGTCCCACTGCCTGGTGACGCACACATGGATTATTTTTCTTGCATGATCTGGGAGACGAGATGATAATTTATGAATTAACTAGATTTGGTCTTAACTATTTTGAGTTGTATTTAGCTGCTGAAATCCCAGTACGACTCTGTGTTTAGTGAGCCAATCCAAATGATTTCTTCATGAATGAGCCTCAAAATTCCATCAATGTATGCCAGATTTTCGACATTACCCTAACTCCGATAGACTTTGAAAAAGCTATTGACATCATGCCCATGCACTCAGCCCCGGGCCCAGACTCGTGGAACTCTGTGTTCATTAAGAACTGCAGAAGGAGCTTAGACATGGGTGAAATTCCAGTTACTTAAAACAACGGATATAGCCCCACTCCAAAACGGTGGCAGCAAAGCATTAACTAAGAACTATAGACCAATAGCTCTGACGTCCCACATCATAAAAATCTTTGAAAGAGTGCTATTACCTGGAGAGAGAGTTTCCTGGAGAGAGTTTCGGGGGTCAACGCCCCCGCGGCCCGGTCTGTGACCAGGCCTCCTGGTGGATCAGCGCCTGATCAACCAGGCTGTTGCTGCTGGCTGCACGCAAACCAACGTACGAGCCACAGCCCGGCTGATCAGGAACTGATCTATGAAGCATGATTGCAAACCACCTGGATTCCCAAAAACTGTACACTCCAGGGCAGCATGGGTTCAGGGCAGGTCGCTCCTGCCTCTCACAACTACTGGATGCACTAGAAGCAAAACAGAATGCAGATGTAATATACACAGACTTTGCAAAAGCGTTTGACAATTGCGATCATGGCGTAATAGCGCACAAAATATGTGCTAAAGCAATAACTGGCAAAATGGGGAGATGGATCTACAACTTCCTAACCAATCGAACACAAAGAGTAGTGGTCAACAGAGTTAAATCGGAGGCTGCCATAGTGAAAAGCTCTGTTCCACAAGGCACAGTACTCGCCCCCGTCCTATTCCTCATCCTCATATTAGACATAGACAGAGGTGTAATCCACAGCACCGTATCATCCTTTGCAGATGATACTAGGATCTGCATGAGGCTGTCATCTATTGAGGACACGGTTAACCTCCAAGAAGATATAAACCAAGTTTTCCAGTGGGCAACGGAAAACAATATGATGTTCAATGAGAACAAATTCCAACTACTCCACTATGGAAAACTGGAGGAGATTATAACTAGAAAAGAGTATATTACAAACTCTGCCCATACAATAGAGCGGAAAAATAAAGTAAGGGACCTGGGAGTAGTAATGTCTGAGGATCTCACCTTCAAGGGTCACAACAGTGCCACGATCACAAGTGCAAAGAAAGTGGATAATGAGAACGTTACGAGAGATGCCAAGCCAATGACGATCTTTTTCAAATCACTTGTTCTCTCTAGGCTGGAATATTGCTGTACATTAACATCTCCGTTCAAAGCAAGTGAAATCGCAGATCTAGAGAGTGTAGAGGACCTTTGCTACACGTATAAGTTCTGTCAAGCACCTAAACTACTGGGAACGCTTGGAAGCACTTGACTTGTACTCGTTGGAACGCAGGAGAGAGAGACATATCATAATCTACACTTGGAAAATCCTAGAAGGAATGGTCCGAATCTGCACACAGAAATCACTCTGTACGAAGGTAAAAGACTGGGCAGGCGATGCAAAATACCCCCAATTAAAAGTAGGGGCTCCACTGGTACACTAAGAGAAAACACCATAAGTGTCCGGGGCCCAAGACTGTTCAACAGCCTCCCACCAAGCATAAGGGAAATTACCAATAGGCCCCTGGCTGCCTTCAAGAGGAAGCTGGACAGATACTTAAAGTCAGTGCCGGATCAGCCGGGCTGTGGTTCGTACGTTGGACTACGTGCGGCCAGCAGTAACAGCCTGGTTGATCAGACCCTGATCCACCGGGAGGCCTGGTCGTGGATCGGGCCGCGGGGGCGTTGATCCCCGGAATAACCTCCAGGTAGACTCCAGGTAGGTAGACTACATGAGCGACCTGAAGTCTGAGGATAGTGCACACCTGATAAGTGACCAGGACCAGCGTGCACGCTTGACCAGTGACCTGACAAGCCAGGCACACTTCGATCTTCGGTGTGATGGATTTACCAGAGTTGTCTCAGAAGACGTCTGTCTTACCGCTGCGTCATTAGTACCACAGACGACGCGGAACAGACTGTAACTGCTGCCGCGTTACCCAACACGTCTGTACATCTATACAACTGTAGACATCCTCTGCCTGGGATACTTCCCTCTACACAATGACACACCTTCAGGAGCCAGTGACGGGTCATGATGACCCATGTCGGTCCATCCTCGTGACAAATATATAACTTGAAGGTCAGGTCACTGGAGGTCAGGTCATACCCCTGTAGTGAGGTTTAATTAACACCTCGCTCATGCAAGCAACGTAACCATGTTAATATTTGTGTTGTTAGTTACAATTATTATTCTAGACTTTATCACCTTGGTATTGTGAAAGTATCAAGATTATGGTACATAATTACGTAAGGATGTCGACGGTACGTAAACTTCTGGTGGAAATTTTCTCCGGTTAAACGGACCTGTCACACTGGCGAAGACCGGTGGACGAGGAACTATCGGTTAGACGGACCTGTCACACCGGGGAAGACCAGTGGACGAGGAACTACCGGTTAGACGGACCTGTCACACTGGCGAAGACCGGTGGACAATGAACTACCGGTTAGACGGACCTGTCACACTGGGGAAGACCAGTGGACGAGGAACTACCGGTTAGACGGACCTGTCACACTGGGGAAGACCAGTGGACGAGGAACTACCGGTTAGACGGACCTGTCACACTGGGGAAGACCAGTGGACGAGGAACTACCGGTTAGACGGACCTGTCACACTGGGGAAGACCAGTAGACGAGGAACTACCGGTTAGACGGACCTATCACACTGGGGAAGACCAGTGGACGAGGAACTACCGGTTAGACGGACCTGTCACACTGGGGACGACCAGTAGACGAGGAACTACCGGTTAGACGGACGACGGACCTGTCACACTGGGGAAGACCGGTGGACGAGGAACTACCGGTTAGACGGACCTGTCACACTGGAGAAAACCAGTAGACGAGGAACTACCGGTTAGACGGACCTGTCACAGTGGAGAAGACCAGTAGACGAAGAACTACCGGTTAGACGGACCTGTCACACTGGGGAAGACCAGTAGACGAGGAACTACCGGTTAGACGGACCTGTCACACTAGGGAAGACCAGTAGACGAGGAACTACCGGTTAGACGGGCCTGTCACACTGGGGAAGACCAGTAGACGAGGAACTACCGGTTAGACGGACCTGTCAGTCTGGGGAAGACAAGTAGACGAGGAACTACCGGTTAGACGGACCTGTCACACTGGGGAAGACCAGTAGACGACTAACTACCGGTTAGACGGACCTGTCACACTGGGGAAGACCAGTAGACGAGGAACTACCGGTTAGACGGACCTGTCACACTGGGGAAGACCAGTAGACGAGGAACTACCGGTTAGATGGACCTGTCACACTGGGGAAGACAAGTAGACGAGGAACTACCGGTTAGACGGACCTGTCACACTAGGGAAGACCAGTAGACGAGGAACTACCGGTTAGACGGGCCTGTCACACTGGGGAAGACCAGTAGACGAGGAACTACCGGTTAGACGGACCTGTCACACTGGGGAAGACCAGTAGACGAGGAACTACCGGTTAGACGGACCTGTCACACTGGGGAAGACTAGTAGACGAGGAACTACCGGTTAGACGGACCTGTCACACTGGGGAAGACCAGTAGACGACTAACTACCGGTTAGACGGACCTGTCACACTGGGGAAGACCAGTATACGAGGAACTACCGGTTAGTCGGGCCTGTCACACTGGGGAAGACCAGTAGACGAGGAACTACCGGTTAGACGGACCTGTCACTCTGGGGAAGACAAGTAGACGAGGAACTACGGGTTAGACGGACCTGTCACACTGGGAAAGACCAGTGGACGAGGAACTACCGGTTAGACGGACCTGTCACACTGGGGAACACCAGTAGACGACTAACTACCGGTTAGACGGACCTGTCACAGTGGAGAAGACCAGTAGACGAAGAACTACGGGTTAGACGGACCTGTCACACTGGGGAAGACCAGTAAACGAGGAACTACCGGTTAGACGGACCTGTCACACTAGGGAAGACCAGTAGACGAGGAACTACAGGTTAGACGGGCCTGTCACACTGGGGAAGACAAGTAGACGAGGAACTACCGGTTAGACGGACCTGTCACTCTGGGGAAGACAAGTAGACGAGGAACTACCGGTTAGACGGACCTGTCACACTGGGGAAGACCAGTAGACGACTAACTACCGGTTAGACGGACCTGTCACAGTGGAGAAGACCAGTAGACGGAGAACTACCGGTTAGACGGACCTGTCACACTGGGGAAGACCAGTAGACGAGGAACTACCGGTTAGACGAACCTGTCACACTGGGGAAGAGCAGTAGACGACTAACTACCGGTTAGACGGACCTGTCACAATGGGGAAGACCAGTAGACGAGGAACTACCGGTTAGTCGGGCCTGTCACACTGGGGAAGACCAGTAGACGAGGAACTACCGGTTAGACGGACCTATCACACTGGGGAACACCAGTGGACGAGGAACTACCGGTTAGACGGACCTGTCACACTGGGGAAGACCAGTGGACGAGGAACTACCGGTTAGATGGACCTGTCACACTGGGGAAGACCAGTGGACGAGGAACTACCGGTTAGATGGACCTGTCACACTGGGGAAGACCAGTGGACGAGGAACTACCGGTTAGATGGACCTGTCACACTGGGGAAGACCAGTGGACGAGGAACTACCGGTTAGATGGACCTGTCACACTGGGGAAGACCAGTGGACGAGGAACTACCGGTTAGATGGACCTGTCACACTGGGGAAGACCAGTGGACGAGGAACTACCGGTTAGATGGACCTGTCACACTGGGGAAGACCAGTGGACGAGGAACTACCGGTTAGATGGACCTGTTACACTGGGGAAGACCAGTGGACGAGGAACTACCGGTTAGATGGACCTGTCACACTGGGGAACACCAGTGGACGAGGAACTACCGGTTAGATGGACCTGTCACACTGGGGAAGACCAGTGGACGAGGAACTACCGGTTAGATGGACCTGTCACACTGAGGAAGACCAGTGGACGAGGAACTACCGGTTAGATGGACCTGTCACACTGAGGAAGACCACTGGACGAGGAACTACCGGTTAGATGGACCTGTCACACTGAGGAAGACCGGTGGACGAGGAACTACCGGTTAGATGGACCTGTCACACTGGGGAAGACCAGTGGACGAGGAACTACCGGTTAGATGGACCTGTCACACTGAGGAAGACCAGTGGACGAGGAACTACCGGTTAGATGGACCTGTCACACTGGGGAAGACCAGTGGACGAGGAACTACCGGTTAGACGGACCTGTCACACTGGGGACGACCAGTAGACGAGGAACTACCGGTTAGACGGACCTGTCACACTGGGGAAGACCGGTGGACGAGGAACTACCGGTTAGACGGACCTGTCACACTGGAGAAAACCAGTAGACGAGGAACTACCGGTTAGAAAGGGCCTGTCCCCCAGTGGGGAAGACCAGTAACGAAGAACTACCGGTTAGACGGACCTGTCACACGGGGAGACCAGTAGACGAGGAACTACCCGGGTTTTGACGGACCTGTCACACAAGGAAGACCAGTAGACGAGGAACTACCGGTTAGACGGGCCTGTCCCCACTGGGGAAGAAACCCGTAGACGAGGAACTACCGGTTAGACGACCTTTTCAGTCTGGGGAAGACAAGTAACGAGGAACTACCGGTTAGACGGACCTGTCAAAACTGGGGAAACCAGTAGACGACTAACTACCGGTTTGACGGACCTGTCACACTGGGGGAAAACCAGTAGACAGGAACTACCGGTTAGACGGACCTTTTCACACTGGGGAAGACCAGTAGACGAGGAACTACCGGTTAGACGGACCTGTCACACTGGGGAAGACCAGTAGACGACTAACTACCGGTTAGACGGACCTGTCACACTGGGAAGACCAGTAGACGAGGAACTACCGGGTTTGACGGGCCTGTCACACTGGGAAGACCAGTAGACGAGGAACTACCGGTTAGACGGACCTGTCACACTGGGGAAGACCAGTAACGACTAACTACCGGTTAGACGGACCTGTCCCCACTGGGGAAGACCAGTAGACGAGGAACTACCGGTTAGTCGGGCCTTTTCACACTGGGGAAGACCAGTAGACGAGGAACTACCGGTTAGACGGAAACCCGTTCACTCCGGGGGGGAAAACAAGTAGACGAGGAAACTATCGGTTTTGGGCGGACCTTCACACTGGGGAATACCCGTGGACGAGGAACTACCGGTTAGACGGACCTGTCACACTGGGGAACACCAGTAGACGACTAACTAACCGGTTAGACGGAAACCTGTCACAGTGGAGAAGACCCGTAGACGAAGAACTACCGGTTAGACGGGCCTGTCACACTGGGGAAAGACCAGTAGACGAGGAACTACCGGTTAGACGGACCTGTCACACTAGGGAAGACCAGTAGACGATTAACTACCGGTTAGACGGACCTGTCACTCTGGGGAAGACAAGTAGACGAGGAACTACCGGTTAGACGGACCTGTCACACTGGGGAAGACCAGTAGACGACTAACTACCGTTAGGGCGGACCTGTCACAGTGGAGAAGACCAGTAGACGGAGAACTACCGGTTTTGACGGACCCGTCACACTGGGGAAGACCAGTAGACGAGGAACTACCGTTAGATGACCTGTCACACTGGGGAAGACCAGTAGACGACTAACTACCGGTTAGACGGACCTGTCACACTGGGGAATACCAGTAGACGAGGAACTACCGGTTAGTCGGGCCTGTCACACTGGGGAAGACCAGTAGACGAGGAACTACCGGTTAGACGGACCTATCACACTGGGGAACACCAGTGGACGAGGAACTACCGGTTAGACGGACCTGTCACACTGGGGAAGACCAGTGGACGAGGAACTACCGGTTAGATGGACCTGTCACACTGGGGAAGACCAGTGGACGAGGAACTACCGGTTAGATGGACCTGTCACACTGGGGAAGACCAGTGGACGAGGAACTAAACCCGGGTTTGATGGACCTGTCACACTGGGGGAAAACCAGTGGACGAGGAACTACCGGGTTTGATGGACCTGTCACACTGGGGAAGACCAGTGGACGAGGAACTACCGGTTAGATGGACCTGTCAAAACTGGGGAAGACCAGTGGACGAGGAACTACCGGTTAGATGGACCTGTCACGCTGGGGAAGACCCGTGGGCGAGGAACTACCGGTTTGATGGACCTGTTACACTGGGGAAGACCAGTGGACGAGGGAAATACCGGTAGATGGACCTGTCAACTGGGAACACCTGGGCGAGGAACTACCGGTAGAGGACCTGCCACACTGTGGAAGACAGTGGACGAGGAACTACCGGTTAGATGGGACCTGTCAACCCAAGGAGGACAGTGGACGAGGAACACCGGTTAGAGGACCGTACACTGAGGAGACCAGTGGACGGGATACCGGTTAGATGGACCTGTCACACTGAGGAGAAAAGGTGGGGCGAGGACTACCGGTTAGATGGACCTGTCACATGGGGAAGCCAGTGGACGAGGGAACTACGGTTAGTGGACCTGTCACGCTGAGGAAGACCAGTGGACGAGGAACTACCGGTTAGATGGACCTGTTCACACTGGGGGAAGACGAGTGGACGAGGAACTACCGGTTTAGAAAAGGGGACCTGTCACACTGGGGACCGACCATAGACGAGGAACTACCGGATAGAGGACCTGTCACCTGGGGAAGACCGGTGGACGAGGAACTACCGGTTAGACGGACCTGTCAAAACTGGAGAAAACCAGGTGACGAGGAACTACCGGTTAGACGGACCTGTCACAGTGGGAGAAGACCAGTTTGCCCAAGAACTACCGGTTAGACGGACCTGTCACACTGGGAAGACCAGTAGACGAGGAACTACCGGTTAGACGGAAACCCGTCACAACTAGGGAAGACCAGTAGACGAGGAACTAAACCCGGGAGACGGGCCTGTCACACTGGGGAGACCAGTAGACAGGAACTACCGGTTAGACGGACCTGTCAGTCTGGGGAAGACAAGTAGACGAGGGAAATACCGGTTAGACGGACCTGTCACACTGGGGGAAAAACCATTTGACGACAACTACCGGTTAGACGGACCCTGTCACACTGGGGGAAGACCAGTAGACAGGGAACTACCGGTTAGACGGACCTGTCACACTGGGAAGACCAGTAGACGACTAACTACCGGTTTAGACGGACCTGTCCCCACTGGGGAAGACCAGTAGACGAGGAACACCGGTTAGACGGACCTGTCACACTGGGGAAACCAGTAGACGAGGAACTACCGGTTAGACGGACCTGTCAACTGGGGGAAGACCAAATAGACGAGTAACTACCGGTTAGACGGACCTGTCACACTGGGGAAGACCAGTAGACGAGAACTACCGGTTAGTCGGGCCTGTCACACTGGGGAAGACCAGAGACGAGGAACTACCGTTAGACGGACCTGTCACTCCCGGGGAAGACAAGTAGACGAGAACTACCGGGTTAGACGGACCTGTCACACTGGGGAAGACCAGTGACGAGGAACTACCGGTTAACGGACCTGTCACAGTGGAGAAGACCAGTAGACGAAGAACTACCGGGTTTGATGGACCTGTCACACTGGGAAGACCAGTAGACGAGGAACTACCGGTTAGACGGACCTGTCACACTAGGGAAGACCATAGACGAGGGAAATACCGGTTAGACGGGCCTTCACACTGGGGAAGACCAGTAGACGAGGAACTACCGGTTAGACGGGCCTGTCCACTCTGGGGGAAGACAAGTAGAAAGAGAACTACCGGTTTTGACGGACCTGTCACACTGGGGAAGACCAGTAGACGACTAACTACCGGTTAGACGGACCTGTCACAGTGAGAAGACCAGTAGACGGAGAACTACCGGTTAGACGACCTGTCACACTGGGGGAAGACCAAAAGACGAGGAACTACCGGTTAGACGGACCTGTCACCCCCTGGGGAAGACCAGTAGACAACAAACTACCGGTTTTGACGGACCTGTCACACTGGGGAAGACAGTAGACGAGGAACTACCGGTAGTCGGGCCTGTCACACTGGGGAAGACCAGTAGACGAGGAACTACCGGTTAGACGGACCTGTCACACTGGGGAAGACCAGTAGACGACTAACTACCGGTTTTGACGGACCTGTCACATGGGGAAGACCAGTAGACGGGAACTAAACCCGGGTTTGTCGGGCCTGTCACACTGGGGAAGACCAGTAGACGAGGAACTACCGGTTAGACGGACCTGTCACTCCGGGAAGACAAGTAGACAGAAACTATCCCGGTTAGACGGACCTGTCACAAATGGGGAAACCAGTGGGCGAGGAACTACCGGTTAGACGGCCTGTCACACTGGGGAACACCAGTAGACGACTAATACCGGTTAGACGGACCTGTCACAGTGGAGAAGACCAGTTTGACGAAGAATACCGGTTTTGACGGACCTGTCACACTGGGGAAGACCAGTAGACGAGGAACTACCGGTTAGACGGACCTGTCACACTAGGAAGACCAGTAGACGATTAACACCGGTTAGACGGACCTGTCACTCTGGGGAAGACAAGTAGACGAGGAACTACCGGGTTTGACGGACCTGTCACACTGGGGAAGACCAGTAGACGACTAATACCGGTTAGACGGACCTGTCACCCGTGGAGAAGACCAGTAGACGAAACTACCGGTTAGACGGACCTGTCACACTGGGGAAACCAGTAGACGAGGAACTACCGGGTTAGACAGACTGTCACACTGGGAAGACCATAGACGACTAACTACCGTTAACGGACCTGTCACAAATGGGGAATACCAGTAGACGAGGAACTACCGGTTGCGGGCCTGTCACACTGGGGAAGACCAGTAGACGAGGAACTACCGGTTAGACGGACCTTCACACTGGGGAACACCAGTGGACGAGGAACTACCGGTTAACGGACCTGTCACACTGGGGAAGACCAGTGGACGAGGAATACCGGTTAGATGGACCTTGTCCCCACTGGGGAAGACCAGTGGACGAGGAAATACCGGTTAGAAAGGGCCTGTCACACTGGGGAAGACCAGTGACGAGGAACTACCGGGTTTGAAGGACCCGTCACACTGGGGAAGACCAGTGGACGAGGAACTACCGGTTAGATGGGGCCTGTCACACTGGGGAAGGACCAGTGGACGAGGAACTACCGGTTAGATGGACTGTCCCACGGGGAAAGACCAGTGGACGAGGAACTACCGGGTTTGATGGACCTGTCACGCTGGGGAAGACCAGTGGACGAGGAACTACCCGGTTTTGATGGACCTGTTCACACTGGGGAAGACCAGTGGACGAGGAACTACCGGTTAGATGGACCTGTCACACTGGGGAAGACCAGTAGACGAGTAACTACCGTTTAGACGGACCTGTCACACTGGGGAAGACCAGTAGACGAGAACTACCGTTAGTCGGGGCTGCACACCGGGAAGACCCGTAGACGAGGAACTACGGTTAGACGGACCCTGTCACTCTGTGGAAGACAAGTAGACGAGGAACTCTCCGGTTAGACGGACCTGTCACACTGGGGAAACTAAACTAGGAACTACCGATTAAGACGGAACCCTGTCACAACTGGGGAAGACCGTAACACTAACTACCGTTAGACGGACCTCCTCACACTGGGGACGACCAGTAGACAGGAACTACCGGTAGATGGACGGACTGTCACACTGGGAGACCAGTGGACGAGGAACTACCGGGTAGACGACCTGTCACACTGGGGACGACCAGTAGACGAGAACAACCGGTTTAGACGATCATTGTCCAAACTGGGGAAGACGCGGTTGACGAGGAACTACCGGTTGACGGACCAGTTCAACACTGGAGAAAACCAGTAGACGAGGAACTACCGGTTAGACGGACCTGTCACCACTGGGGAAGACCAGTTAAACGAGGAACCTACCGGTTAGACGGACCTGTCACACTAGGGAAGACCAGAAGACGAGGAACTACCGGTAGGACGGTCCAGTCACACTGGGGAAGACCAGTAGACGAGGAACTAACCGGTTAACTGACCTTCAGTCTGGGGAAACAAGTAAGATTAGACGAGACTACCGGTAGGAACGGACCTGTCACACTGGGGGAAGACCAGTAGACGACTAACTACCGTTAACGGACCTTGTCCCCACTGGGGAAAGACCAGTAGACGAGGAACTACCGGTTAGACGGACCTGTCACACTTGGGGAAGACCAGTAGACGAGGAACCACCGGTTTAGAAGACGGACGCTGCCACACACTGGGAAGAACCCAGTAGACTCGAACAACCCGGTTTTAGACGTACCTGACAAACACTGGGGAAGGACCGTACACGAGGAACTACCCGTTTAGACGGACCTGTCACACGGGTGAAGACCAAAGACGAGGAACTACCGGTTAGACGGACTGTCCCACACTGGGGAAGACCATTAGACGACTAACTACCGGTAGACGGACCTTGTCACACTGGGGAAGACCAGTAGACGAGATACAAACCGGTAGTCGGGCGCTGTCACACTGGAACGACCAGTTTCACACGAGGAACTCCCGGTTAAGACGGACCCTGTCAACTACTGGGGAAGACAGTAGACAGGAACTACCGGTTATACGGACCTGTCACGCTGGGGAAGACCAGTGGACGAGGAACTACCGTTAGACGGACCTGTCACACTGGGGAACACCAGAAGACGACTAACCTACCGGTTAGAGCGGACCTGACACAGTGAGAAGACCAGTAACGAAGACCACCGGTTAACGGACCTGTCACACTGGGGAAGACCAGTCGACTAGAACTACCGGTTAGAAACGGTACCTGTCCCAAACTAGGGAAGACCCGTAGTACGAGGAACTAAACCGTATAGAACTGGCCTGTCACACGGGGAAGACCAGTATACGAGAACTACCGATCGACTACCTGTCACTCTGGGGACGACCAGTAGACTACTATCTACCGTTAGACGACCTGTCACACAGTGGAGAAGACCAGAAGACGGAGAACTACCGTTTGCACGGACCTGTCCACACTGGGGAAGACCAGTAGACGAGGAACTACCGGTTAGACGACCTGTCACACTGGTGAAGAACCAGTAAGACAACTAACAACCGGTTATACGGACCTGTCACACCTGGGGAAGACCAGTAGACGAGGAACTACCGGTTAGACGGGCCTTCACAAACGGGGAAGACCAGTAGACGAGGAACACACGGTTAGACGGACCTATCACACTGTGGAAACACCCATGGACCGAGGAACTACCGGTTAGACGTACCTGTCATCACTGGGGAAGAACCATGGACGTGGAAAAACTACCGGTTAGATGGACCTTTCACCCTGGGGCAGACATAGGACGAGGCACAACCGTTATAATGGACTGTCCACTGGGGAAGACCATTGACGAGGAACTACCGTTAGATGGACCTGTCACACACTGGGAAGACCAAGGACGAGGAACCTACCGGTTAATGGACCGGTCACACTGGGAGACCAGTGGAGCGAGGCACACCGGTTAATGGACAGGCCACACGGGTAATGACCAGTGGACGTAGGAACTACCGTTAGATGGACCTGTCACGCTGGGGAAGACAGTGGCCAGGAACTACCGTTAGATGGGCCTGTCAGTTCACACATTGGACATACCAGTGGACGAGAGAACTACCGTGAGATGGACCTGTCACACTGTGGAACACCAGTTGGACGAGGCACATACCGGTAAGATGACCTGTCAACATCACTGGGAAGACCAGTGGACGAGGAACTACCGGTTAGATGGACCTGTCACACTGAGGAGACACCGTGGACGAGAACTTAACCTGTTAGATGGACCATGTCACACGAGGAAGACCAGTGAACAAGAACTACCGGTAGACGACCTGTCACACTGAGGAAGACCCGGTGGAGGAGGAACTACCGTTAGATGGACCAGTCACACTGGGAACAGACCAGTGGACGAGGAACTACCGGTTTAGATGGACCAGTCCCCACTGATGAAAGACCAGAGGACGGGAACCACGGTTAGAATGGACCTGTCACACTGGGTATGACCAGTGGAACGAGGAACTACCGGTTAGTTGTACCTGTCCCACTGGGAAGAACCCAATGGACGAGGAACTACCGGTTAGATGGGACCTGTCCCGCTTGGGAAGACCAGTGGGTCGAGGAACTACCGTTAAATGGACATGTCCACTGGGAAGACCAGTGGACGAGGAACAAACCGGTATAGATGGACCTGTCACACTGGGGAAACACCAGTGTACGAGGAACTACCGGTAGATGGACCCTGTCACTCCCTGGGGAAGACCATTGGACGAGGAACTACGGTTAGATGGACCTGTCACACCTGAGGAAAGAACCAGTGGACGAGGAACTACCGGTTAGATGGACCTGTCCACCCTGAGGAAGACCATTGGACGAGGAACTACCGGCTAATGGACCTGTCACACTGAGGAAGACCGGTGGACGATGCACTACTGTTATAGATGGACCTGTCACAACAGGGAGACCACCGTGTGACGAGCCACTACCGTGTTAGATGGACCTGATCCCACGGAGGAAGACCAGTGGACGAGGACTAACCTGGTTAGATGGACCTGTCACACTGAGGAAGACCAGTGGACGTAGGAACATAAAACGTTAGAATGGCCCAGGACAACACACTGAGGAATACCGTGGACGAGGAATACCGTTAGATTGGACCTTCACACAGAGAATACCAGTGGACGAGGAACTAACCGTTAGAAGGACCTGTCAACTGAGGGAAGAACCGGTGGAACGAGGAACACATGAGGAAGGAAGACTGCCTGAAGAATGTCCTTACATACGTTCATGTGGTATGTCTCCATGACGGTGTTATTTATAGTCAAGGCAACCATTGTAATCTCTCTCTCTCTCTCTCTCCACTCTTCTCCCTCCGTCCCTCTCTCTCTCCTCCTCTCCTCACTCTCTCTGTCTCCTCTCTCTCTCCTCACTCTCTCCTCTCTCTCTCTCTCACCTCTTCTCCACTCTGTCTCTCTCTCTCTCTGTCTCTCTCACTCTCTCTCTCTCTCTCTTCCTCTCTCTCTCTCTCTTCCTCTCTCACTCTCCCTCCCACTCCCCTCTCTACCTCTCTACTCCCTCTCTCCTCTCATCTCTCTTCTCACATAACACTGGTCTTGCAAGATTTATTTCTCTTATTTACGAAAAGATCTTCATTTACCTCAGGTCATTAAATACCTGTTTTAGAGGACTTAATATTCCTTATCTGGTACTGAATGTTCATGTGCGACATCATGACTAGCGTAGTACGGTGGCCCTTGGCTTGGTGCTGAAGTTCCGCCTCCCACGGCGAGGGTCCAGGTTCTGATTCCCACCGAGTGGAAGAAAACAATGGGCCGTGTTTCCCATACAACTGGTTGACTATGTTTTTCCAATCAGTATAAAATGGTACCAGAGTGTTAAGTGGACGGTGTGGTCACATCCTGGTGTAGTGGACTGGTGTTGGGTCACATCCTGGGTGTTAGTGGACTGGTGTGGGATCACAATCCTGGATGTTAGTGGTGACTGGTTGGTCGCATCCTGAGTGATAGTGGTCTGGTGTGGGTCACATCCTGGGTTTAGTGGAACTGGTGGTGGGTCGCACATCCTGGTGTCCGTGGACTGGAGTGGGTCACATCCTGGGTGTCAGTGGAACTGTGTGGGCACATCCTTGGTGTTAGTGGACTGGTGTGGGTCACATCCTGTGTTATGGACTGGTGTGGGTTCACATCCGGGTGTTAGTGGACTGGGTGTGGGTCCGCATCCTGAGTGTTGTAGACTGGTGTGGGTCACATCCTGGTGTTAGTGGACTGTGTGTGGTCACATCCTGGGTGTTAGTGGACTGGTGTGGGTCCGCATCCAGAGTGTTAGTGGACTGGTGTGGGTTCACATCCTGGGTGTTAGTGGACTGGTGTGGGTCGCATCCTGGTGTCAGTGGACTGGTTGGGTCACATCCTGGTGTTAGTGGACTGGTGTGGGTCCACATCCTGGGTGTTAGTGGACTGGTGTGGGTCACAAACCTGGGTGGTTAGTGGACCTGGTGTGGGTCACATCCGGGGTTATGGACTGGTGTGGGTCCACATCCTGGGGTCCGTGGACTTGGTGTGGGTCACATCCTGGGTGTCAGTGGACTGGGTGGGTCACATCCGGGGTGTAAGAGGACTGTGAGGGTCACAATCCTGGGTGTTTAGTGGACTGGTGTGGGTACATCCTGGGTTGTCAGTGGACTGGTGTGGGATCACATCCTGGTGTTTAGTGGACTGGTGAGGGTCACATCCAGGTTAGTGGACTGGTGTGGGTCACATCCTGGTGTCAGTGGGACTGGTGTGGGGTCCACATCCTGTGTCCGTGACTGGTGAGGGTCACATCCTGGGTGTTAGTGGACTGGTGTGGGTCTCATCCTGGGTGTTAGTGTGACTGGGGACTGGTTGGGTCCACATCCAGGTTCAGTGGACTTGGTGTGGGTCCATCCTGGTGACAGTGGACAGGTGGGGTCACATCCAGTGTGTTAGTGGACTGGTGAGGGGGTCACATCCTGGGTGTTAGTGACCTTGTGTGGGACACATCCTGGGTCAGTGGACTGGTGTGGGTCACAACCTGGGTGTCAGTGGGACTGGTGTGGGTCACATCTGGTTGTCCAGTGGACTGGGTGTGGGTCACAATCCCTGGGTGTTAGTTGGACTGGTGAGGGTCACATCCTGGGTGTTAGTGGACTGTGGGGTCACATCCTGGTGTCAGTGGAACTTGTGTGGGTCACATCCTGGGGTGTCAGTGGTCTGGTGTGGGTCACATCCTGGTGTCAGGGACTGTGAGGGGTCACAACCTGGGACAAAACTGATCTATTTGCGGGAAATGTTCATCATAACAAGCAACTTTCTATATAGCATATGTCCACTGATGACAACTCTGGTTTGTACACCTTGTACATTGTACTGGTATAAATAAAGATATATTTTATTATTATTATTATTATTATTATATATTATTATTATTATTATTATTACTTATTATTATTTGTTGTTGTTTGTTTGTTATAGGCCTAACACACCTTATAGGAATAAACACTGTCTAGGAGCAAATTTTAAATTTGACTTAAATTCAAAAAAAAAGGCTTGAAAAGGTTGTAGTCATAGTAATTACTAAAGAACGACTTTACTGAAATATTCCAAAACATTCAGAGTTGATAAACTTCAAAAATAATCTTGGGTTTCCCAGACAGATTGAGTAAATTTTTTAAATGTCCATTTTTATTAGTTAAATTAGGTCCTTATAAATAAACTGGAGAATGCCTTCTTTTGGTCGGCAACAAACCTCTTCAGTATTGGTGCACCTAATTGGAACTATGTGTTAATTAATTTGGAGCTTTGTAACGTGCCAGTGGGTTGGTGTGGTAAGTGGGGTTGGTTGTAGTGGTAGGGTTGGGGGTGGGGTTGGTTGTTGTTGTGGTAGGGTTTGGGTGGGGTTGTGTGGAGGTGGTGGGACAGGGTGGGGTGGGTTTGTGGTGGTTGGGTTAGGGTTGTGGAGAGGGGTTGGGTGGGGTGGGGGATGTGGATTGTGACGACCAGAGAATTAAACAAGGTAGGAGAAGTCACACTATAAAACCAGGATAAGTCAACAAGAAGCACAACAGCGCGCAAGACTTGTTTTGTGGAGCTAGTTACTGTTACCGTCACGAAGCTCACTGAGCAGCACCTTGTACTGCACCGTACACTTCACGAAGCTCACACTGAGGCACCCTGTACTCTGTACACTTCACGAAGCTCACTGAGGCACCTTGTACTCTGTACCCACTACACAAGCTCAACTGAGGCACAACTTGTCCTCTGTACATCATTCACGAAGCGTCACAAGGCACCACCTTGTACTCTGTACACTTCACGAAGCTCACTGAGGCACCTTGTACTCTGTGACACTTCAGGGTGGGGGGGGGGCGAAGCTCATCTTGGCACCTTGTAATTTTACCACCCTGTACACTTCACGAATCTCAACTGAGGCACCTTGTACTCTGTACACTTCACGAAGCTCACTGAGGCACCTTGTACTCTGTACACTTCACGAAGCTCACTGAGGCACCTTGTACTCTGTACTCTTCACGAAGCTCACTGAGGCCCCTGTAACTCTGTACACTTCACGAAGCTCACTGAGGCACCTTGTACTCTGTACACTTCACGAAGCTCACTGAGGCACCTTGTACTCTGTACACTTCACGAAGCTCACTGAGGCACCTTGTACTCTGTACACTTCACGAAGCTCACTGAGGCACCTTGTACTCTGTACACTTCACGAAGCTCACTGAGGCACCTTGTACTCTGTACACTTCACGAAGCTCACTGAGGCAACCTTGTACTCTGTCACACATCCGAAGCTTCACTGAGGCACCTTGTACTCTGTACACTTTCACTGTGCTCACTGAGGCACTTTGTACACTGTAACTTCACGAAGCTCACAGAGGCACACTTGTACTCTGTACACTTCACGAAGCTCACTGGGCACCTTGTACTCTCTACACTTCAATCACGAAGCTCACTGAGGCAACCTTTACTCTGTACACTTCACGAAGCTCATCTGAGGCACCTTGTACTCTGTACACTTCACGAAGCTCACTGAGGCACCTTGTACTCTGTACACTTCACGAAGCTCACTGAGGCATCTTGTACTCTGTACACTTCACGAAGCTCACTGAGGCACCTTGTACTCTGTACACTTCACGAAGCTCACTGAGGCACCTTGTACTCTGTACACTTCACGAAGCTCACTGAGGCACCTTGTACTCTGTACACTCACAAGCTCACTGAGGGCACCCTGTACACTTACAACTTCACGAAGCACACTGGGCCCCTTGTACTCTGTACACTTCACGAAGCTCACTGAGGCAATCTTGTAACTCTGACACTTCACGAAGCTCACTGAAAGGCCCTGGTACCTGTACACTTCACGAAGCTCCCTGAGGCACCTGTACTCTGTACACTGCACGAAGCCTCCCTGAGAGCACCTAGTACTCAGTACACTATCACTAAGCTCACTGAGCACCTTGGCTTCTGTACACTTCACGAAGCTCTGGAGCACCTTGTACACTGTACAGTTCACGTAAGCTCACTGATGCACCTTGTACTCTGTACAACTTCAAGAAGCCCTCTGAGGCCATCTTGTACTCGTAACACTTCACGAAGCTCACTGAGGCACCTTGTACTCAGACACTTCACGAAGCCCGAAGTCAACCTTGTACACTTACACTTCACGAAGCTCACTGAGCACCTTGTACCTTTACACTTCACGAAGCTCTCTGAGCATCTTGTACTCTGAACACATCACGAGCTCACTGAGGCACCTTTTACTATGTACACTACACGAATCTCTCTGAGGTACCTGTACTCTGTACAACTTCACGAAGCTCACTGAGGCACCATGTAACTCTGTACACTTCACGAAGCTCACAGAGCACTATGTCCTCTGTACACTTCACGAACTCACTAAGGCACCTTGTACTCTGTACACTTCACGAAGCTCACTGAGGCACCTTGTACTCTGTACACTTCACGAAGCTCACTGAGGCACCTTGTACTCTGTACACTTCACGAAGCTCACTGAGGCACCTTGTACTCTGTACACTTCACGAAGCTCACTGAGGCACCTTGTACTCTGTACACTTCACGAAGCTCACTGAGGGCACCTGTACTTCTGTACATGTTTCACTAAGCACACTGAGGCAACCTTGTACCTGTACACTTCACTACGCTCCCCTGAGGCACCTTGTACTCTGTACACTTCACGAAGCCACTTGAGGCACCTGTACAACTGTACACTTCACGAACTCACTGAGGCATCTTGTACTCTGAAACACTTCACGAAGCTCACTGGATGCACCTTGTTACTCTTACACTTTCACGAAGCTCACTGAGCACCTTGTACTCTGTACACTTCAACGAAGCTCACTGAGGCACCTATGTACCTGGTACACATCACGAAGCTCACTGAGGCACCTGTACTCTGTAACACTTCACAGAAGCTCACTGAGCACCTTGTACTCTTACACTTCACGAAGCTCACTTGAGGCAACTTGTACTCTGAACAACTTCATCGAGCTCACTGAGTCACCTGTACTCTGTAATACACTTCACGAAGCTCCTGAGCCCCTTGTAACTCTGTACCCATCCACGAAGCTCACTGAGGCACCTTGTACTCTGTACAGTTCACGAAGCTCACTGAGCACCTTGTAACACTGTACACTTCACGGAAGCACACTGAGGCACCTTGTACCTGTACACTATCCACGAAGCTCAACAGAGGCATCTTTACGCTGTACACTTCACGAAGCACACTGAGGCACCTGTATCACATACACTTCACGAAGCGCACTGAGCACCTTGTAACTCTGTACACTTCACGAAGCTCACTGAGACACCTTGTAGCCTGTACAACTTCACGAGCTCACTGAGGCACCTTGTTCTCCTGTACACCTTCACGAATTCTCTGAGGCACCTATTACTCTGTACAGTTTTCACGAAGCTCACTGAGGCACCTTGTCCTCTGTACACTTCACGACGCTCTCTGAGGGCATTCCTCCACCCTTGTACTCTGTACACATCACGAAGCTCACTGATGCAACTTGTACTGTGAACACTTCCACGAAGCTCTCTGAGGCACCTTGTACTCTGTACACTTCACGAAGCTCACTGAGGCACCTTGTACTCTGTACACTTCACGAAGCTCTCTGAGGCATCTTGTACTCTGAACACTTCACGAAGCTCACTGAGGCACCTTGTACTATGTACACTTCACGAAGCTCTCTGAGGTACCTTGTACTCTGTACACTTCACGAAGCTCACTGAGGCACCTTGTACTCTGTACACTTCACGAAGCTCACTGAGGCACCTTGTACTCTGTACACTTCACGAAGCTCACTGAGGCACCTTGTACTCTGTACACTTCACGAGAGCTCCACTGAGGCACCTTGTACTCTGTACACTTCACAAAGCTCACTGAGGCATCTTGTACTCTGTACACTTCACGAAGCTCACTGAGGCACCTTGTACTCTGTACACTTCACGAAGCTCTCTGAGGCACCTTGTACTCTGTACGCTTCACGAAGCTCTCTGAGGCACCTTGTACTCTGTACACTTCACGAAGCTCACTGAGGCACCTTGTACTCTGTACACTTCACGAAGCTCACTGAGGCACCTTGTACTCTGTACACTTCACGAAGCTCACTGAGGCACCTTGTACTCTGTACACTTCACGAAGCTCACTGAGGCATCTTGTACTCTGTACACTTCACGAAGCTCACTGAGGCACCTTGTACTCTGTACACTTCACGAAGCTCTCTGAGCCACCTTTACTCTGACGCTTCACGAAGCTCACTAAGACACCTTGTACTCTGATAACTTCACGAAGCTCACTGAGGCCCTTGTATCTTGTACACTTCACAAAGCTACTGAGCAACCTTGTACACTGTACAATTCACGAAGACTTCTCTGAGGCACCATGTACTCTGTACGCTTCACGAAGCTCACTGATGCCCTGTACTCAGTACACTTCAACGAAGCACACGAGCACATATGTGCTCTGTACACTACACGAAGCACACTGAGGCATCTAGTACTTCTGTATCACCTCCCGAAGCTCACTGAGGCACCTTGAAACTCAGTACACTTACAAAGCTCACAGAGACACCATTGTACTCGGTACACTTCACGAAGCTCACTGAAGCATCTTGGTACTCTGCACACTTTCACGAAGCTCAACTGAGACATCTTGTACACTAGTACACTTCACGGAAGCTCACTGAGGCCATCTTGTACTCAGTAACACTTTACGAAGCTCACTAAGGCCCTTGTACTCCTGTACTCTTCCGAAGCTTCACTGAGGCACCTTGTACTCTGTACACATCACGAGGCATCACTGAGGCATCTATGTAAGTCCTGTACACATCACAAGCTCACTGAGGCATCTTGGAACTCCGTACACATCACGAAGCTCACTGAGACACCATGTACAGCTGTCCACTTCACGAAGCACACTGATGCCCCTTGTACTCTGTACCCATCACGAAGCCTCACCAGAGCGCATCTTTACTCTGTCCACTTTCACGAGCGCTCTGAGGCATCCTTTGTACTCTGTACACTCCCGAAGCTCACTGAGGCTCATTGTACTCTGTAACACTCACGAAAGCTCACAGAGCTCCTTGTACTTCTGTACACTTTGCACCAAGCTCACTGAGACATACCTTGTACTCTGTAACTCACACGAAGCACCACTGAGCGCATCTGGACTCTGTACACTTTTCACGAAGCTCACTGAGGCAATCTTGTACTCTGTACACTTCCACGAAGCACACTGAGGCATCTTGTTACTCGTACACTTTACGAAGTTCACTAAGGCACCTTGTACTCTGTACTCTTCACGAAGCTCACTGAGGCACCTTGTACTCTGTACACTTCACGAAGCTCACTGAGTGCAACCTGAATCTGTACACGTCAACGAAGCTCACTGAGGCCAAATCTTGACTCTGTCACTTCACAAGCTCAATGAGGCATCTTGTACTCTTACACTTCACTAACTGCACTGAGGCACCTTGTACTCTGACAACTTCACGAAGCTCACGGAGGCACCTTGTGCTCTGTACACCATCAACGAAGCCCACTGGATGCACCTCTGTACTCTGTACACTTACACGAAGCTCACTGAGGCACCTTGTACTCTGTACACTTCACGAAGCTCACTGAGGCACCTTGTACTCTGTACACTTCACGAAGCTCACTGAGGCATCTTGTACTCTGTACACTTCACGAAGCTCACTGAGGCACCTTGTACTCTGTACACTTCACGAAGCTCACTGAGGCATCTTGTACTCTGTACACTTCACGAAGCTCACTGAGGCATCTTGTACTCTGACACTTCATTCACGAAGCGCAACTGAGGCATCTTTTACTGTACACTTCACGAAGCTCTCTGAGGCACCTTGTACTCTGTACACTTCACGAAGCTCACTGAGGCACCTTGTACTCTGTACACTTCACAAGCTCACTGAGGCACTTGTACTCTCTGTACACTTCACGAACTCACTGAGGCAAAAACCTTGTACTCTTACCTTCACGAGCTCACTGATTCACCCTAGTACTCTGTACACTTCACGAAGCTCACTGAGGCACTTGTACTCTGTACACTTCACTAAGCTCACTGAGCACCGTGGTAATCTGACACTTCACGCAGCTCACAGAGGCATCTGTACTCTGTACACTTCACGAAGCTCACTGAGGCACCTTAACTCTGATACACTTCACGAAGCTCACTGAGGCCCTTGTAACCCTGTCATTTAACGAAGCTCACTGATTCACTTGTACTCTGTACAACTCACGAAAGCTCACTGAATCACCTTGTACTCAGTACACTTCACGAGCCTCAACTGAGGCACCTGTACTCCTGTACACTTCACGAAGCTCCACTGAGGCATCTGTACTCTGAACCCTTCACAAGCTCACTGAGCACCTTGTACTCTGTACACTTCACGAAGCTCACTGAGGCACCTGTACTCAGTACACTTCATTCACGAAGCTCACTGAGGCACCTTGTACTACAGTACACTTCACGAAGCTCACTGAGGCACCTTGTACATGTACACTTCACGAAGCTCCCAGCGGCCACCTTATACTCAGTACACTTCACGAAGCTCACTGAGGCACCCTGTAACTCTGAACCACTTCACAAGCTCTCTGAGGCACCTGAACGCTGTACCTTCACGAACTCACTGAGGCACCTTGTACTCTGTACACACACACAACGAAGTTTCTCACTGAGGCACCTTGTAACTCTGTACACTCACAAGCTTACTGAGGCACCTTGTAACTCTGTTACACTTCACGAAGCTCCGAGGCACCTTGTACCTGTACACTTCACGAAGCTCACTGAGGCATCTTGTACTCTGTACACTTCACGAAGCTCGCTGAGGCACCTTGTACTCTGTACACTTCACGAAGCTCACTGAGGCACCTAGGCACCTTGTACTCTGTACACTTCACGAAGCCTCAACTGAGGCAAGCACCATTGTACTCTGTTAAAAAAAAAAAAACCAAACTTCAAGAATATGTTTAAATGTACATAAAGCGTGCACCTAGCACCTCACCTGATGGCTGTAGTAGTATTGACAGTTTTATAAGTTGTATGGAGAGGTGTGACCAACCAGGCTGTGGTTCGTACGTCAGTTTGCGTGCGGCCAGCAGTAACAACCTGGTTAATCAGACTTTGATCCACCACGAGGCCTGGTCTGAGACCGAGCCGCGGGGGTGATGACCCCCGGAAACCTCTCCAGGTAAACTCCATGTGTGTATATGGCATCAGCAACAGTGGTCGCCCCGCACACTGTGTGCATGTGTACTCACTTAATTTTCGTTGCAGGGCTCTATTCATAGCTCCTGGTCCTGCCTCTTCACTGGTCGCTACAAGGACCCCTCTCTCCCTGCTCTATGAGCTTCATCATACCTCTTCTTAAAGCTTTGTATGGATCCTGCCTGTACGACATCACTCTCCAGACTATTCCACTTCCTAACATCCCTGTGACTCATGTGAGTTTTCAACTTCGAGTTGTGACCCCTTATTGCTGTGTCACATCTCTAAAACATTCTGTCCTTATCTACCTTGTCAATTCCTCTCAGTATTTCATAAGTTATTATCATGTTTTCCCTATCCTTTCTGTCCTCCAGTGTGGTCAAGGTAAGTACCATTAACCTCTCCTCGTAGAGCAAACCCCTCAGCTCCGAGACTAGTCCCGTTGCAAACCATTGCACTTTCTCTAATTTCTTGACGTACTTGACCAGGTGTGGGCTCCATGCTGATGCTGCATACTCCAATATGGGCCTGACGTGCACGCTCTACAGTGTCTTACTAAGATGTCGAAACGTTATTCTTAGGTTTGTCAAGCGCCCATATGGCGCAGTAGTTATTTAGTTGATGTGCGCTTCAGATGTGCTCAGATTATACCACACCTCAAGATTCTGTCCTTGAGTGAAGTTGGCAGACTTATCGCCCTCTGCCAGTACTCTGTCTGGCCTGGACCATGTCATGCAGCCTCTTAGATTCTTGTAGTCTTACCAGATCCTCATCCGATTTAATTCGTCGCATTAGCTTCACATCGTCTGCAAACAGGGACACCTCTGAATCTATCCCTTCCGTGGTAACATTCACATATACCAGAAATAACACCGGCCCGAGACTGACCACTGGGACCTCCACTCCCTGACACATCGTCCACGTATCCTGACTCCCGTTGTTTCCTTCTGTCAGGCATTCTCTGATCCATTGTTGCATGCCTTTCCTGTTTTCCTGCCTGCTCCTGCTAGCTTGGCACTAATCACTCTGTGGGACTGTGTCGAAAGCCTTCTTACAATCCAAGAAAATGTAATCTACCCACCTGTCTCTCACTGAGTGGGTGTGGGTGGGTGTGAGTTGGACCTGACTAGCTTGTGCTGTTAGGTCAGATGTCGTGCTCCTTCCTTAAGTGAATGTGACCTGACTTAACAAGGTTGGGCATTGTCTAAGCTGGTGGGAGACTTCGACCTGCCTCGCATGTGCCAGTAGCCCTGCTGCATGTTCCCTTCAATTCTTATGATGTTTTTCTACTTCTGTGACCTTGTCGTAAAACTCCAGTAGGTTTGTGACAGGATTTCCCTTCCCTGAAACCGTGCTGGTTATCGTTATAACTCATTCTTTCCAGGGGCTCCAACACTTTTCTGACAATCTTCTCCATGACTTTGCATACTAAACATGTCAGTGACACTGGTCTGTAGTTCAATGCTGCCTGTGTGTCTCCTTTCTTAAATATATGGACTACATTTGCTGTCTTCCACACCTCACATAGTCGTACTCTCTCGACAGATGTGTTAAAGACTGTTGTTAGTGGCACACACAGCGTCTCTGCTCTCTATCTCAGGACCCACGGAGAGATGTTGTCCGGTCCCACCCCCTTTGAGGCATCTAGCTCACTTAGCAGCATCTTCACTTCCTCCTTTGTTGTGTGTAGTGTCCAGCACTTGTTGGTGTACCCCACCATTCTGGATTCCTGGAGTTCTTGCTGGTTCCACTGAAAACACTTACCTAAATCTTGTGTTCAGGTTTTCACATACTTCTCAGTCGTTTCTTGTGATATCCCCTCCATCCTTCCTCAGCTTGATTACCTGGTCCTTGACTGTTGTTTTCCTCCTGATGTGGCTGTATAACAGCTTCGGGTCAGACTTGGCTTCCGATGCCATGTTATTTTCACACTGGCGCTGGGCCTTCCTTCTTACTTGTGCATAGTCGTTTCTGGTTCTTCAACTTATCTCCCTATGTTCCTGAGTCCTTTGTCTTCTATACATTTTCCATTCTCTAGCACACTTAGTTTTGGCCTCACCTCTGGGTGAACCAAGAGCTCCTTCTGGTCTTCCCATCGTTTCTGTTGCCCTCGGGTACTAACCTTTTTTCCGCCTTTTTGTATTTTGTTGTCACGTGTTCCAATATTTCATATACTGATTTTTCTCACCCGTTCTCTTTCCCAGTGTGTGTGTGTGTGTGTGTACTCACCAATATGTAGTTGCAGGAGTCGATTCATAGCTCTTGGCCTCTTCTCTTCGCTGCTAGGTCCACTCTTTTCTCGCTTCAAAAGCCTTGTCGTACCTCTTTTAAAAGCTATGTATGGGTCCTGCCTCTTTCATTTCACTACTTCCTTGTGTTTCTGTTTCCCATCCCTCAGTCTGTCTCTCTTCACCTTGTCAGTTCCTCTCAGTATTTTATATGATGTTATCGTGTCGTCCCTAGTTCTTCTGTCTACCACTGTAGTTATATTCACTTCTTTAAGCTTCTCCTCCTAGCTCCTACCTCCCCACTTTCTCCACATTTTTACCATTTTTTTCAGATATGTTGCATGCCAGTGTTGCGTACTTCAAGATAGACCTAACATATGTTGCACAGAGGGACAGTAATCAGTCTTTATTGCGATTCCTGAAGGTTTCTTTTAAATTTGCCAGAAGTGCATTGGCTGCATAAGTTATTTAGCTGATGTGTACTTGTGGTGAAATGCTTGGCACTATGTTCACCCTTAGTTCTCTCTCTCCCTCTCTCTCTCTCTCTCTCTCTCTCCTCTCTCCATCTCTCTCTCTCTCCCCTCTCTCTCTCTCCTCTCTCTCCCTCTCTCCTCTCTCTCTTCTCTCTCCTTCTCTCTCACACACACACACACACACACACACACACTGGTTGAAGTTAGTAATCTTTCCTTCACTTGTCTATATTCCATGTCCAGCCTTCTTAGCCTCTCATTACCTTACATTTGCCGGAGTTGAATTCTAGCAACAACTTATATGTCCAGCACTGGAGTTTACCTAGATCTGCTTGTAGCCTTCCTCTATCTTCGTCTGTTGTTTTTCTCCTTATTAGTTGTACATCAGTGAACAAAGCTGCGTCTGACTCATTCCCATCTGGCATGTCGTTCCCATAGACCAGAAACAGTACTGGTCCTAATACTGATCCATGTAGAACCCCTCTTGTCACCTTTACCCATTCAGACATCTCTTCCCGGACAATTACCCTTTGCTTTTATCTTTTAAATAACTATTTGATCCACTGGAGTATGTTTTCTGTTATACCTTCACCTCACATTTTTGTCGCAGCCTCATGAGGGGTACAGTGTTAAATGCTCTCTTGCAGTCTATGAAAATGCAATATATCCATCTCTCTCTCTCTCTCTCTCTCTCTCTCTCTCTCTCTCTCTCTCTCTCTCTCTCTCTCTCTTCTCTCTCCCCTCTCTCTCTCTCTCTCCTCCTCTCCCCCTCTCTCTCTCTCTCTCTCTCTCTCTCTCTCCTCTCTCTCCCTCTCTCTCTTTCTCCCACTTCCTTTCCCTGTAGATATCTGTATCTGCTTTAAACAATTTCACTGCTGCTTCCTTTATCGTTTTTTGAACTTTCTGGTTGCCTGAGAGTATTTATGCCAAGGTTTTGTTTACTCCCTTTTCTCTGTCTTCTGTCCCCTCGCCTGCTATTACTATTTCTGCCTCCACCTCATTCCTCCTCTTCATCTCTTCCAGCTCCTTCCTCAGTAGGCAGCTGAAGCCCTTCTATCCCATTCCACAGTTTTTGCATTTACCTACTGTACCTTTTCCTTAATCTATTTATGAAAATCACTAAACTTTCTATTCCACTCATCTTCCATCTGAGTCCAGCTATCATCATTTCTGACTCCATATATTCATGTCCTGATTCTTCCTTACGTTCCTTCCTCTTGTAGCTGACTTTTGCAGCACCATTCCTCCACTCCTCAAGTTTTGCCTAACTAGCTACAGAACTTCCTCAGACTGCAGCTATTGTCTGCAATCTAAGTCATGACACACGCACTCTCTGCTCAATGTACATATCACTGACCAGTGTGTGTGTACTCACCTAATTGTACTCACCTAATTGTGGTTGCAGGGGTCGATACTCAGCTCCTGGCCCCGTCTCTTCACTGAGTGCTACTAGGTCCTCTCTCTCCCTGCTCCATGAGCTTTATCATGCCTCATCTTAAAGCTATGTATGGTTCCTGCCTCCACTAGCTCACTTGATAGGCTATTCCACTTCCTGACAACTCTATGACTGAAGAAATACTTCCTAACATCCTTTTGACTCATCTGGGTCTTCAACTTCCAATTGTGACCCCTTGTTTCTGTGTCCCCTCTCTGGAACATCCTGTCTCTGTCCACCTTGTCTATTCCACGCAGTATTTTGTATGTCGTTATCATGTCTCCCCTAACCCTCCTGTCATCCAGCGTCGTCAGACCAAGATGTGTGTGTGTGTGTGTGTGTGTGTGTGTGTGTGTGTGTGTGTATGTGTATGTTTGTGTGTGTGTACTCACCTAATTGTACTCACCTAATTGTGGTTGCAGGGGTCGAGACTCAGCTCCTGGCCCCGCCTCTTCACTGATAGCTACTAGGTCCTCTCCCTCTCTGCTTCCTGAGCTTTGTCATACCTCTTCTTAAAACTATGTATGGTTCCTGCCTCCACTACTTCACTTGCTAAGCTATTCCACTTCCTGACGACTCTATGACTGAAGAAATACTTCCTAACATCCCTGTGACTCGTCTGAGTCTTCAGCTTCCAGTTGTGACCCTTTGTTTCTGTGTTCCCTCTCTGGAACATCCTATCTCTGTCCACCTTGTCTATTCCCCGCAGTATCTTGTATGTCGTTATCATGTCTCCCCTGACCCTTCTGTCCTCCAGTGTCGTCAGTCCGATTTCCCTCAACCTTTCCTCGTACGACATTCCCCTGAGCTCTGGGACTAGTCTTGTTGGAAACCTTTGTACTTTCTCTATCTTCTTGACGTGCTTGACCAGGTGTGGGTTCCAGACTGGTGCTGCATACTCCAGTATGGGCCTAACATACACAGTGTACAGTGTCTTGAACGATTCCTTATTAAGGTATCGGAACGCTATTCTCAGGTTTGCCAGGCGCCCGTATGCTGCAGCAGTTATTTGGTTGATGTGTGCCTCCGGTGATGTGCTCGGTGTTATGGTCACCCCAAGGTCTTTCTCCCTGAGTGAGGCGTAGTCTTTGTCCACCTAGCTGTACTGTGTCTCGGTTTCTTTGCCCCCCCTAATTTTTCATGCTTTGCATTTGGTTTGGATTGAATTCGAGAAGCCAGTTACTGGCCACGTGCCCGCCTGTCCAGGTCTCTTTGCAGTGTCCTGCTCATCCTCATCAGATTTAATTCTTCTCATAACTTCACATATCTGAAAAAGGGGCACTTCGAGTCATTCCCCCCTTTGCGTTCACATTTTTAAAAATAGCACTGGTCCTAGAACTGCCCCTGGGGAACCCCGCTCGTCACAGGCGCCCATGTGATACCTTCACGTACCAGACTCGTTGCTGCCCCCCTGTAGGTTTCCTGTCCATTGCAGTGCCCTCCCTTTTACAGGGCCCTGACCCCCCTTTCGCACTAATCCTTGGGGGGAACTGTGAAAAGGCCTTCCTGCAGTTAGGAAAACGCAATCTACCCCACCCCTCTCCCGTGTCTTATTTGTTCCGCTTTCCAGGTGGTTTTTGATACACGATTTGCCTTCCATGAACCCTGCGGGTTTTCATTTTATTTGTTCCTTTCCAGGTGTTCGACCCTTCCCCCGATAATTTCTCCAGACTTTGCACACAATAATGCAAAACACGGTCTGTAGTTAGCGCCCCGTTTTTTGGTTTCCTTTTTTAAATATGGGCTAAAATTAGCTTCTTCCATTTTTTCAGGGAGTTGCCCCCTTTCAAAGGGGTGTGTTTAAAATAGTGGTTAGAGGAATGCCAGCATCTTTGCCCCTTTCTAAGGGCCCCTGGGGTGTCGTCCCCGGGCCCATCGCCTTTGAGGTGTCAAGGTCATTAGGGGCTTTTCACCTTCCTCGGGTTTTTTCGTATGCATCCAACCTTGTTGGGTTTTTCCCCCTTGATGTTCCCCTTTTGTGGTCTTCCCACGCTTCTGTTTTACTTTAAAAACCCTTTTTAAAATTTTGTTCGTCCTCACATAACCCCCTGATATTTTTTGTGGTTTTTCCACTTTTGTCCTTTAAACTGATCCCCGGTCTTTGATGTTGTTTTTCCCCCTGAGTGGTTACAACAGTTTAGGTCAGTCTTGTTCTCGATGTTGATTTCATACTGTGTGGGCCTCCCCCCTTACTGTGCATACTCATCCTTGCTCTGCGATGATCTCCCCATTTTCCCGTGTGTTCTCTGCCTTCTGTACTTTTTTTCCCTCCCCTTTTCACTTTTTGTTTTTTTCCCCCCCCTTCACCGTTGGGTAAACCAGGGGCTCGTTCTGGTCTTCCCGTTGGTTGCTGTTGCCCCCTTGGAATAAACCTTTCCCACGCCTCCTTGCATTTTGGTTGTTACATATTCCATCATTTCATTTAACTGGTTTTTCCCTGCCAGTTATCGTCCCAATGGGACCTCACCGCAGGAAGTTCTTCCGCTATGTAGTCCCTCTTTTATAGTCAGCTTTTCCCATTCAACTCCTGTTATTCTCTCCACTTTGCAGCTCTACTCTATGTATTCATAGCACAGAACCCACGTGGTCGCTAGCTCCTAGGGGACCTCATACTTGATGTCCTCATGTCCTGAGCTGCCCAGGGTGAAACACAAGTACAATCTTGCCGGTTCATCCTCCCCTCTCCCTCATCACATCTGGTAATGTCCTTAACATGTTGTCATGAGGTTTCCAGCACCATGTCCCAACATCCTGGCTCTCCAAGTTTCGGGACACCCATGTGGCGCTCCAGGTTTTCCCAGTCAATCTCCCTGTGGTTGAAATCCCCCATAACCAGCACCTTTGCCTCTGCTGGATTGAGCTCTTCTTGCCACCTCAGCAAGTGTGTCCACCATTTGCTCTGTGCTCTCTTCAGATTCCTCTCTTGGCCTCCTGCAGTTCTGTGTGGATTTATACATCATGGCAATGACCACATTGTGTTCCCAACTGAAGTGGTACCTAATCTGTTAGTCTCTGTCTCCGTCTCATCTATGCCTTCCAGTTCTCGAATTTCCCATCTGTTTTTTAATTTTAACGACAGAAGGCAACCCCACCTCCTCCCCCTCGGCCCCTTCTATCTTTCCTCATGATCTGGTAATCCTTGGTGGAAGATTGCATCTGTTATTGTCTCCGTGAGTTTTGTTTCTCTAACTGCTTGAAGTCTGGGGACTTCTCATTGATTCTTTCTTGCCATTCTGTATTTAATTCGTTAATCCATCTGCATTTTGTTACCAAACCTTCAACTTCTGTGTCAAAATACTGTAACTGTAGTGCGGGGGGTGGGAACAGAGGGATCGGTGTGGGGGGGGGGTTGGATGGTTGGTTTCGGATTGTTCATTGCCTTGGGGGGACGTGGCTGGAGTCCTTCTTCAGTGTTTCTGGGGGTATGCTTTCCTTCCATTTGACCTGGGTTATTCTGCTCCTCCTTTTTCATTTCCCTCGATTTCTCCTTTCGTTTTTGAACTCTCTCTTCATTCGTCTTCCTTTCGTCCTGTGTTCTGTCTCGATTCGAGGTACACCACCCGGAACTCCTGCTTGCCTCTCGAGCCGGAGCTTTCTCCCTCAGAATCATGGTTCGGGTTGATTCTGCCTTGAAAATTACTTTGAAGGTCGATTCCTTTTCTTTTGAACCATCCCAATTCTCCGAAATTTGCCACCTGGGGTCATGTCCCCCTCGCCTATCACATTCACGATGTTTTCAGTCGCCTTTTTTTCTCCTCCTGCTTTCTTTCATCCTAAGTTTCCCCCTTAGCTCGTCTAGCCCATAGACAAACACGGATCTCGTCTCTCCCTTTCCACCTCCCACTTGACTCCATTGCATCCTCTGATGTTGTTTTAGTTCCTTCCAGTGGAGTGTTCCTTCCTTCAGTCCTTCCTATTATGGCCCCTATGCTTTTCTTGGTTTGTTCCTTCCTGCTCACCTGTTCTGACCCTACAGGTATCTGGTATGGTCCCCCTGCACATGTTCCTAGTTCCTTCATGTCTTCAGCCTCCTCATTCCTGTCCTAGTGTGGGCTCCCTGTCTTTGGTTTGGCCCCATGTGGGTTTGACAGGACCTTTGCATACAGTTTAGTTCACCATGCTCCCTTCTGTGTCTGATGTAGCCATTGCGATGCTACTTCTGTAATATCTTTTGTCCTATGCTGTTTCAGATGTCCTCAGCTCCATCTTCCTAATCTCTCTATCTTGATTTCTGCCTGCTGTGGCCTGGTTTGCTTCCATCTTCTGCATTCTGCTCTAACCTCCCTTTGCCATGCTTCCGTTTCCAGCTCATCTAGTCTCCTTCCCCAGTCTTTTCCTTTCCTCCCTTATTTTTGAGCTCTGCCTCCCATTGCCTCCCTCTCAGATTCGTCCCAGCCCCTTGCCCTCATCCTGGTTCTAGTTTCCCTCGTTGCTCCACAGAAGGGGGATGGGTGGTTAGGGGAGGGAATAGATGGTTAAGGAGGAGAGGGGATGAATGGTATATGGGGGAGGGGGAGGATGGTTATTGGAGGGGTTAGAGATAGTTGGGGAGGGGGTAAGATGGTTTGGGGAGGGTATGTGGCTAGGGTTAGGTGGTTAGGGTAGGGGAGAGGTTGGTTAGGGAGGGGAGAATACGTGTTTGAGAGAGAGAGGGGATGGATGGTTATGGGGAGGGGGAAGGATGGTTAATGGAGAGAGGGAGGTAGTTGGGGGGGTTAGGATGGGTTTGGGGGGAGGGGTTTAGGTGGTTTGGGGGGGAGGGGTAGGTGGCTAAGGTGAGGTGGTTAGGGGAAGGGGTGTACGTGTTGTGTCAAGTGGTGGTGGGTGGTGTGTGTGGTGTGTGTGTGTGTGTGTGTGTTTGTGCGTGTGTGTGTGTGTGTGTGTGTGTGTGTATGTTATGTGCGTGTGTGTATGTGCAGTGTGTTTGTGGTGTGTGTGTTGTGTGGTGTGTGTGTGTGTGTGTGTTGTGTGTGTGTACGTCACCTAGTTGTACTCACCTATTGAGGTGCGGGGTCGAGTCCGAGCCACTGGCCCGCCTCTTCACACTGATCGCTACTAGATCACTCTCCTTGAGCCGTGAGCTTTATCATACCTCTGCTTAAAGAAAGCTATGTATGGATCCTGCCTCCACTACATCGCTTCCCAAACTAATCCCACTACTGACTTACTTACTCTTGGCTGAAGAAATACCTTTCCTAACATCCCTGTGAATTTATCTGCGTCTTCAACTTCCAACTGTGTCCCCTTGTTACTGTGTCCAATCTCCCTGGAACATCCTGTCTTTTGTCCACCTTGTCAATTCCTCCAGTATTTTGCATGTCATTATCATGTCCCCCCTATCTCTCCTGTCCTCGCAGTGGTCGTCAGGTTTGATTTCCCGTAACCTCTCTCGTAGGACATAACCTCTTACTCTGGATTAGTCTTGTTGCAAACCTTTGCACTTTCTCTAGTTTCTTTACGGTGCTGTCTAGGTGTGGGTTCCAAACTGGTGCCGCATACTCCAATATGGGCCTAATCGTACACGGTGTAACAGGTCCTGAACGATTCTTATTAAGATGTCGGAATGCTGTTCTGAGGTTTGCTAGGCGACCATATTGCTGCAGCAGTTATGGTTGAATGTGCCGCTTCAGGAGATGTTGCCTGTGTTTATACTCACCCCCAAGATCTTTTTCCTTTGATGAGGTTGGTAGTCTGTGGCCCCCTAGACTGTACTCCGTCTGCGGTCTTCTTTGCCCTTCCCAATCTTCCATGACTTTTGCACTTTGGTGGGATGAACTCCAGGATCCAATTGCTGAACCAGGTCTGCAGCCTGTCCAGATTCCTTTGTAGTTCTGCCTGGTCTTCGATCGAGTGAATTCTTCTCATCAACTCTCATTTCATCTGCAAACCAGGACACCTTCAGAGTCATTCCTTTCATCATGTCGTTCAACAATATCATAACAGCACTGTCTAGGACTGACCCCTGTGGGACCCCCGCTGGTCCACAGGTGACCACTCTGACACCTCGCCACGTACCCTGACTCGCTGCTGTTTTCCTGACAAGTATTCCCTGATCCTTTGTATGCCTTCCCTGTTATCCCTGCTTGGTCCCGCAGTTTTTGCACCAATCTCTTTGTGTGGACTTTGTCCAAACGCCTTCTTGCAGTCCCCAAGAATATGCAATCCACCCACCCCCCTCTCTCTTGCTTACTGCTGTCAACCATGTATAGAACTCCAGTAGGTTCGTGACACAGGATTTCCACGTCCCTGAAACCATGTTGGCTGCTGTTGATGATATCGTTCCTTTCAGGTGTTCCACCACTCTCTCCTGATAATCTTTTCTTTTCTCCCATGATTTTGCATACTATACATGTCAGTGACACAGGTCGTAGTTTAATGCTTCATGTCTGCCTCCCTTTTTTAAAGATTGGGACCACATTTTGCTGTCTTCCTGCCTCAGCAATCTCTCTGTTTCGATAGATTTATTGAATATTGAATGTTAGGGTACACATAGCGCCTCTGCTCCCACTCTCAATACCCATGGGGAGATGTTTATCTGGCCTTTGAGGTATCAGCTCACTCAGAAGCCTCTTCACTTCTTCCCTCTGTTGTGTGCACTGTGTCCAGCACATGGTGGTGTGCCCCACCTCTCCCGTCTTCTGGAGCCCCTTCTGTCCTCCTCTGTGACACTTTCTTTGAATCCTCTTGTTACTGAGTCCTCACATACCTCACGAGTCATTTCTTGTTGTCTCTCCTCCTACCTCCCTTAGCCTGATTTACCTGGTCCTTTACTGTTGTTTTCCTTCCTGATGTGGACTGTACAACAGTTTCGGGTCAGTTTTGGCTTTCGCTGCTATGTCATTTCATATGTCTTTGGCCTCCTTCTATCTGGTCATATCCGTTTTTTTTCTGGCTCCACGACTGACTCTCCTTATTCTCTCACCTGGGTCCTTTGCCTTCTTATTTCTTCCATTCCCTAGCACACTTTGGTTTTTGCCTTCTTCTGCACCTTTGGTAAACCATGGGCTCAATCCTGGCTTTTTCATTACTCCTGTTACCCTTGGTACAAACCTTCTCCTCAGCCTCCTTGCATTTTGTTTTGCACATATTTCCATCCTCTCATTAACGGCTTCCCTGCCAGTTCCTGTCTCACGAACCCCGTTCAGGAAGTTCCCCCTCATTCGTGTAGTCCCTTTCTTGTAGTTTGGCTTCATTCGTCCTGCCTTCCTCTTCTCCCTCCACTTGTACTCTACTGTGTATTCGAAAGCTTAAAACCACATGGTCAACTGGCCCCAAGGGGTCTTTCATATGTTGTGTCCTCGATATCTGCACTACTCAAGGTGAATAACTTAAGTCCAGCCTTGCTGGTTCATCCTCTCGCGTCCTCGTCTCTCTCATTGTAGTGTCCCTTTACGGTTTGGTACTGAAGTTTTTTTCATGTACCACCTCCTCATCTTAGCCCTCCTCATGTATCTTGGCCCCCCACGCTGGTCCAAGTTCCCCAATCGACCTCCTTGTGGTTAAAGTGAGTGTGATGTTGTGTGTGTGTGTGGTGTGTGTGTGTGTGTGTGTGGTGTGTGTGTTGTGTGTGTGTGTGTATTCGCCTAGTGAGTTTACCATATTGCCTAGTGCAGGTGTGAGTAATGTTGTGTATATGTGTGTGTTCGTTGATGGGGGAGGTGTGAGGGGGAGATACTGCAAACACATACCAGTAATTCTGGGTTATAAAAAGCGGAACTTGCTACTAGGGTCTAGAGCTTCTATGAGTGTCTACCCTTGTGTGTGAGGGAGGGATGGTTAGGAGGGGGGGTTACCTGGAGGTTACCTGGAGGTTATTCCGGGGATCAACGCCCCCGCGGCCCGGTCCACGACCAGGCCTCCCGAAGGATCAGGGCCTGATCAACTAGGCGTTACTGCTGGCCGCACGCAGTCCGACGTACGAGCCACAGCCCGGCTGATCCGGCACTGACTTTAGGTATCTGTCCAGCTCTCTCTTGAAGGCAGCCAGGGGTTTATTGGCAATTCCCCTAATGCTTGATGGGAGGCTGTTGAACAGTTTTGGGCCCCGGACACTTATGGTGTTTTCTCTTAGTGTACCAATGCGCCAGCCTACTTTTTATGGCGGCATTTTGGCATCGCCTGCCAGGTCTTTTACTTTCGTAGGGAGTGATTTTTTCTGTGTGCAGATTTGGGACCCCATCTCCTTCCAAGATTTTCCAAGTGTAGATTATGATATATCTCTCTCCCTCCTCGTTCCAACGAGTACAAGTCAAGTGCTTCAAGCGTTCCCAGTAGTTCAGGTGCTTGCCAGAACTTAAATGTGGTGCAGTAAAGGGATCTCTGTACACTCCCTAGATCTGCGATTTCACCTGCTTGGTATGAATGTTAAATGTACAGCTGTATTCCAGCCTAGAGAGAAGCAAGTGATTTGAAAAGGATCATCATGTCTTTGGTATCTCTCGTTTTGAAAGTTCCATTATCCATCCTATCTTTTCTTGCACGTGCGATCGTGGCACTGTTGTGATCCTTGAAAGTGAGATCCATCAGACATTACAAACTCCCAGGTCCCTTACATTATTTTTTCCGCTCTATTGTAATGGTCCGGAGTCCTGTAGTAATACTCTGTTTCTAGTTTTATTATCTCCTCCAGTTTTTCCATAACGGAGTAGTTGAATTTGTCCTCATTGAACATCATATTGTTTACCGTCGCCCAAGCTGGAAAACTTTGTTTTATACTTCTATGGAGGTTAAACGCGTCCTCAGCAGAAGAAAGACAGCCTCATGCAGATCCTAGTATCATCCGCAAAGGATTGATACGTGCTGTGGTGACGTATATCTCTGTTTATGTCTGATATGAGGATAAGGAATAAGATGGGGGCGAGTACTGTGCCTTGTGGAACAGAGCTCTTCACTATGGCAGCCTCCGATTTAACTCTGTTGACCACTACTCTTTGTGTTCGATTTGTTAGGAAGTTGAAGATCCATCTCCCCACTTTCCCAGTTATTCCTTTAGCACGTATTTTATGGGCTATTACACCATGATCGCATTTGTCAAATGCTTTTGCAAAGTCTGTGTTGTTGAAAGATCCGTCGTGTAGGCTCAAATTTAGTCTCATTTGTGTAAGAAAGGTATAAAATACCGACAATATGAAAGTTAAGACACATGTGCAACATCTGGATATCCTTTAATGTAGACGTTTTCGCCATCCAAGTGGTTCTTTTACTTGTAATCAATACAGATTCTAACATAATAGAAAGACAGTAGAACTATATACAAAAGATGAGGTAATCCATCCCTCACCTTGAGTAGTGGTTTCACAGCATCGTGGTGGAGGAGAACCTGAGCAAAGCCAAGAGAACTGGCGGTTCTATAGGCGTCATGGAAGGATCTACTTCACTGGGGAATCCCGCCTACCAGTGACTATGCCCTCGTCTGCTGCCCGTCCTTATCCACTGACGCGTATATAACCGCCAGTCTTCTTGCCTTTGCTCCAGATTCTCCTCCACCACGATGCTGTGAACACTAACTCCAAGGCTGAGGGACTGATTACCTCATCTTTTGTATATAGTTCTACTGTCATCCTATTATGTCCTAGAATCTGTATTGATAAGCCACCGGATGGCGAAACGTCTACAATAAAGATATCCAGATGTTGCACATGTGTCTTAACTTTCATCTTAGTCTCATTTATCTTTCCCAGTTATGCTACTCTCTCCACTTATTGCCCTTTCTGGATTTACGTATTAATTGTTGCTGGTTATTATCATATTCCTTGTTCACATTGAGAGAGGACTTCCTAGCTTCCTAAGTATTCTTACTGCTAATAACTACCGGTAGTAACACTGCCCTACCCCTGTACTCACCTAATTGTACTCACCTAATTGTGGTTGCAGGGGTCGAGACTCAGCTCCTGGCCCCGCCTCTTCACTGATCGCTACTGGATCCTCTCTCTCTCTGCTTCCTGAGCTTTGTCATACCTCTTCTTAAAACTAATGTATGGTTTCCCTGCCTCCACTACTTCACTTGCTATCTATTCCACTTGCATGGACAACTCATGACTGAAGAAAACTACTTCCTACCGTCTCTGCGTACTCGTCCTGATCTTCACTACCAGTTGTGACCCCATTGTCCCTGTGTCCCCTCCTCTGGAACATCCTATCTCTGTCCACCTGCTATTTCCCCGCAGTATCTTGTATGTCGTTTATCATGGTCTCCCCTGACCCTTCTGTCCTCCCGCAGTGTCGTCAGTCCGATTTCCCGTAACCTTTTCTCGACGACATTCCCTTGAGCTCTGGGACTAGCCTTGTTGCAAACCTTTGTACATTCTCTAACTTCTTGACGTGCTTACCAGGTGTGGGTTCCAGACTGGTGCTGCATACTGCCAGTATGGGCCTAACATACACAGTGTACAGTGTCTTGAACGATTCCTTATTAAGTTTCGGAACGCTATTCTCAGGTTTGCCAGCGCCCGTATGCTGCAGCGGTTTTATTTGGTTGATGTGTGCCTCCGGTGATGTTCTCGGGTGTTATGGTCACCCCCAGGTCTTTCTCCCCTGAGTGAGGGAGAAAGACCTTGGGGTGGACCATAACACGCGATCACACACCGAGGCGTGTGCGTGTGCGTGTGTGTGAGTGGTGTGGTGGTGTGGTTGATGTGTGTGTGTGTGGTGTGTGTGTGTGTGTGTGTGTGTGTGTGTGTGTTGTGTGTGTGAGTGTGTGTGAAGTGTGTGTGTGTTGAGTGGTGTGTGTGTGCGTGTGTGTGTGTGTGTGAGTGTGTGTGTGTGTGAGAGGTGTCTCGGCGGTGTGATGACGGCCGCGGTGTGTGTGTGTGTGTGGTGTGTGTGTGGTGTGTGTGTGTGTGTACTCACCTAGTGTACTCACCCTAGTTGAGTTGCGGGGTCGATCCGACTCCCTTGCCCCTCCGCCTCTTCACTTGATCGCTACTTAGTTCACTCTCACCGAGCCGTGAGCTTTAACATACCCTGCTTATAGCTAGTAATGGATTCCTGCCTCCATCTACATCGCTTCCCAAACTATTCACTTACTGACACTCTGTTGGCTGAAGAAATACTTCCTACATCCTGTGATTCATGCTGTGTCTTTAGCTTCCAAACTGTGTCCCCTTGTTGCCTGTGTCCAAACTCTGGAACATTCCTGGTCCTTTGTCCACCTTGTTCAATTCCCCTCATATTTTGTATGTCTTTTTCATGTCCCCCCTATCCCTCCTGTCCTCCAGTGTCGTCAGGGTTGATTTCCCTAACCTCTCCTCGTAGGACATACCTCTTAGCTCTGGGACTATCTTGTTGCAAACCTTTGCACTTTCTCTAGTTTTCTTTACGTGCTTGAGGCTAGGTGTGGGTTCCAAACTGGGTGCCGCATACTCCAATATGGGGCCTAACGTATACGTGTACAGGGTCCTGAAACGATTCTCCCTTAATTAGAGTCGAATGCTGTTCTGAGGTTGCTTAGGCGCACCATATGCTGCAGCAGTTATTTGGTTGATGGGTGCCTTCAGGAGATGTGTCGCTGGTGTTTATACTCACGCCCAAGATCTTTTTTCTGAGTGAGGTTTGTATCTCTGATCCCCCTAGACTGTACTTCCGTCTGCGGCCTTCTATTGCCCTTCCCCAATCTACATGACTTTGCACTTGGTGGATTGAACTCCAGGAGCCAATTGCTGGACCAGGTCTGCAGCCGTCCAATCCCTTTGTATTCTGCCTTGGTCTTTTTCGATCGAGTGTATTCTTCTCAGCAAACATTCACGTCATCTGCATAACAGTAACATCATAGCAAATTCCCTTCCGTCATGTCGTTCCAAATACCAGAAACAAGCACTGGTCCTAGGAACTGACCCCTGCGGGACCCCGCTGGTCACAGGTGCCCACATCTGACACCCTCGCACGTACCATGACTCGCTGCTGTCTTCCTGACAAGTATTCCTGATCCATTGTATGCTTCCCTGTTATCCCTGCTTGTCCTCCTGTTTTTTGGCCACCAATCTCTTGTGGGGAAACTGTTCAAACCCTTACTTTCAGTCCAAGAAAAAATGCAATCCACCCACCCAGTAACCTTGATTCCTCTAGCCCGTCTCTCACTCTTGTCTTACTGCTGTCAACCATGTCATAGAACTCCAGTAGGTTTGTGACACAGGATTTCCCGTCCCCTGAACATGCTGGCTGCTGTTGATGAGAATCATTCCTTTTCTATTGTTCCCACCACTCTTCTCCTGATAAGTACGAGTACGACTGCATCGAAAGTCAAGTCTGAACCAAAACTGCTTTGTAGCCACATCAGGAGGATGACAACAGCCAAGGGCCAGATAATCAGGCTGAAGAAAGAAGGTGGGGAGCTTACAAGAAACGACCAAGAAGTAAGGCAGGAGTTCAACACGAGATTTAAGGAAGTATTTACATTGGAGGGAGATGGGACACTGGGAAGACAAAACAGGAGGGTACACCAACAGGGTATATACCAACAAGTGTTGGATGAAATACACACAACCAAGGAGGAGGTGAAGAAGCTCTTAAGTGACCTTGATACCTATATAGGCGGTGGAACCCAACATTTCTCTGTGGGTTCATATAGAGGGAGCTGAGACACTGTGTGTGCCACTAACCATAATCTTCAACGCATCCCTTGAAACTTGGCAATTTCCTGAGGTATAAAAGACGGCAAATGTAGTCCCCATCTTTAAGAACGGAGACAGAAACGAGGCACTAAACTATAGACCAGTGTCACTGACGTGTATAGTATGAAAAATCATGGAGAAGATTATCAGGAGGAGAGCGGTGGAGCACCTGGATTGGAAGAAAATTATAAACGACAGCTAGCACAGATTCATGGAAGGCAAATCTTGTGTCACAAACCTACTGGAGTTTTATGACAAGGTAACTGCAGTAAGACACGAGAGAGAGGGGACGGTTCACTTCATTTTCTTGGATTGCAAGAAGGCCATCGACACATTTCCTAACAAGAGATTAGTGAAAAAGCTAGAGGATCAGGCATGCATAACAAGAAGGACAGTGCAATGGATCAGAGAATACCTGATAGGGAGGCAACAACGAGTCATGGTAAGTGACGAGGTGTTAGAGTGGGTGCCTATGATGAGCGGGGTTCCACAGGGGTCAGTCCTAGGACCAGGGCTATTTTTCGTAGATGTGAATTACATCTACAGAGGATAGACTGAGAAGTGTCCCTGTTGGCAGGTGATGTGAAGCAAATGAGGAGAATTAAGTCAGATGAGAATCAGGCAGGACTACAAAGAGATCTGGACAGGCTGCAAGCCTGGTCCAATAACTTTCTCCTCAAATTTAACACCACCAAATGCAAAGTCATGAAGATCGGGGAAGGGCAAAAAAAAAAAAAAAAAAAAAAAAAAGAAAATGCAGACAGAGTATTGGCTAGGTGGCCAAAGACTGCAAACCTCACTCAAGGAAAAGATCTTGGGGCGAATGTAATACCAAGCACATCTCCTGAGGTGCATCTCAACCAGATAATTGCTACAGCATATAGGTGCCTGGCAAACCTGAGAATAACATTCCAATACCTCAGTAAGGAATCGTTCAAGGCTCTGTACACTGTGTACGTAATGCCCATACTGGGAGATGCAGGACCTGTTTGGAACCCACACCTGGTCAAGCACGTCAAAAACTTAGAGAAAGTGCAAAGGTTTGCAACAAGATTAGTTCCAGAGTTAAGGGGAATGTCCTACGATGAAAAATTAAGGGAAATTGGCCTGAGGACACTGGAGGACAGGAGGATCAGTGGAAGCATGATAACGACATACAAAATTCAACCAGGAATTGACAAGGAGGACAAAGACAGTGTGCTCAAGAAACAAGGGGTTACATTTGGAAATTAAAGACTCAGATGAGTCAAAGGGATGTTAGGAAGCATTTCTTTAGGCATAAAGTTGTCAGGAAGTGGAATTGTTGGGCAAGCAACGTTGTGGAGGCAGGATTCATGCATAACTTTAAGAAGAGGTATGATAAAGTGCATGGAGCAGGAAAAGTGTCCCAGAAAAGAGGCAAGGCCAGGAGCTGTGACTCGACCCCTGCAACCACAACTAGGTCAGTACAACTAGGTGAGATAAGATTTCGTTCGGATTTTTAACCCCAGAGGGTTAGCCACCCAGGATAACCCAAGAAAGTAAGTACATCATCGAGGACTGTCTAACTTATTTCCAATGGGGTCCTCTATCTTGTCCCCCAGGATGCAACCCACACCAGTCGATTAACATCCAGGTACCTATCTGCTGCTAGGTGAACAGGACATCAGGTGAAAGGTAATGTGTCGAAATGTTTCCACCCACCGGGAATCGAACCCGGGCCCTCTGAGTGTGAAGCAGGAGCTTTAACCACCAGGCCACCAGGCCACATACACATACACATATACATACACACACACGCACATACAAACAGCATAGACATCCACTACAAAAACCTAACCCATAAAAATGTAATGGGGGCTCACAGGGGAAGCCGAAGGCTCAGAAGATCAGAGGAAGTTGGGCCTGGTAAGGAAAAATGGACGGAAGAGCAATGTAAAAGGATGGAACAAGAGTGGGAGAGCAAAGTAAGTTGAATTTTCTTTGAAAGTGGATGGAGGCAGAGAAGAAGAAATGGGAGTCACAAGCTGAAGCTGCAGAAGCCAGCTCATGTGCCCTAGAATATGAGGTAAATATTCTGAAGCAAGTTACAAGGCTGTTGTTCAGAGGTGACATGGCACTGGAAGCAGGTACACCCCTATTAAGCGAGGAGCCCAATGGAAGGGAAGGAGACAAGAGTTATGCCGGGAACAGTGGCGAAATGAGAGAGGTGTGGGGGAGGGAGAATGAGGGGTGAATGTGGGAGAGAGGAAGAGGGAGAAGCAAAGACGGAGAGAAAATAGGGGGGGGAGAGGGGGAAGAGGAGAGGGGGGGAAAAGGGGAGGATGAGAAGAGAGGGGGGAAAGGGGAAGGAGGGGGAGGTGGTGGGGCTAGGGTGGGGGGGAAGAGAGGTGCGTGGACGAATATTAAAAAAATGTGTGGTGTAAAGTTGTGTTTGTGGTGTGTTTGTTTGTTTGTGTGGGTGTGTGGTGTGTGGGTGTGGGTGTTGTGTGTGTGTGTGTGGGGGGGTGTGTGTGTGTGTGTACTCACCTAGTTGTACTCCCCCTATTTTGAGGTTGCGGGGTCGAGTCCGAGCTCCTGGCCCCCCCCTCTTCACTATCGCTACTAGTCCCTCTCCCCAGCCGGATTTATCAAACCTCGCTTAAAGCTTTATGGACCCGCCTCCACACATCGCCCCCAAACTATTCCATTTACGACACTCTGGGGCTGAAGAAATCTTCCTAACACCCTGTGTTCATCTGTGTCTTTTCTTCCAACGTGCCCCCCTTTTTGCTGTTCCAAACTCTGGAACATCCTGTCTTTGTCCACCTGTCAATTCCCCCCGTATTTTGTATGTCGTTATCATGTCCCCCCTATCTCTCCGCCTCCAGTGTCCCCAGGGGTTTCCCTTTAACCCCTCCTCGTAGGGCATACCTTTTAGCCTGGGACTAGTCTTGTTGCAAACCTTTGCACTTTCTCTAGTTTCTTTACGTGCTTGGCTAGGTGTGGGTTCCAAACTGGTGCCGCATACTCCAATATGGGCCTAACGTATACGGTGTACAGGGCCCCTGAAACGATTCCTTATTAAGATTTTCGGAATGCTGTTCTGAGGTTTGCTAGGCGCCCATATGCTGCAGCAGTTATTTGGTTGATGTGCGCTTCAGAGATGTGCCTGGTGTTATACTCACCCCAAGATCTTTTTCCTTGAGTGAGGTTTGTAGTCTCTGACCCCCTAGACTGTACTCCGTCTGCGGCCTTCTTTGCCCTTCCCCAATCTTCATGACTTTGCACTTGGTGGGATTGAACTCCAGAGCCAATTGCTGGACCAGGTCTGCAGCCTGTCCAGATCCCTTTGTAGTTCTGCCTGGTCTTCGATCGAGTGTATTCTTCTCATCAACTTCACGTCATCTGCAAACAGGACACCTCAGAGTCTATTCCTTCCGTCATGTCGTTCACAAATACCAGAAACAGCACTGGTCCTAGGACTGACCTCTGCGGGACCCCGCTGGTCACAGGTGCCCACTCTGACACCTCGCCACGTACCATGACTCGCTGCTGTCTTCCTGACAAGTATTCCCTGATCCATTGTAGTGCCTTCCCTGTTATCCCTGCTTGGTCCTCCAGTTTTTGCACCAATCTCTTGTGGGAACTGTGTCAAACGCCTTCTTGCAGTCCAAGAAAATGCAATCCACCCACCCCTCTCTCTCTTTGTCTTACTGCTGTCACCATGTCATAGAACTCCAGTAGGTTTGTGACACAGGATTTCCCGCCCCTAAAACCCCATGTTGGCTGCTGTTGATGAGATCATTCCTTTCTAGGTGTTCCACCACTCTTCTCCTGATAATCTTCTCCATGATTTTGCATACTATACATGTCAGTGACACTGGTCTGTAGTTTAAACGCTTCATGTCTGTCTCCTTTTTTAAAGATTGGGACTACATTTGCTGTCTTCCATGCCTCAGGCAATCTCCCTGTTTCGATAGATGTATTGAATATTGTTGTTAGGGGTACACATAGCGCCTCTGCTCCCTCTCTCAATACCCATGGGGAGATGTTATCTGGCCCCATTGCCTTTGAGGTATCTAGCTCACTCAGAAGCCTCTTCACTTCTTCCTCGTTGTGTGCACTGTGTCCAGCACTTGGTGGTGTGCCCCACCTCCTCCGTCTTTCTGGAGTCCCTTCTGTCTCCTCTGTGAACACTTCTTTGAATCTCTTGTTGAGTTCTTCACATACTTCACGGTCATTTCCTGTTGTCTCTCCTCCTTCCTTCCTTAGCCTGATTACCTGGTCCTTGACTGTTGTTTTTCCTCCTGATGTGGCTGTACAACAGTTTTGGGTCAGTTTTGGCCTTCGCTGCTATGTCATTTTTCATATTGTCTTTGGGCCTCCCTTCTTATCTGTGCATATTCGTTTCTGGCTCTACGACTGTTCTCCTTATTCTCCTGGGTCCTTTGCCTTCATATATTTCTTCCATTCCCTAGCACACTTGGTTTTTGCCTCCCTGCACCTTTGGGTAAACCATGGGCTCATCCTGGCTTTTTCATTACTCCTGTTACCCTTGGGTACAAACCTCTCCTCAGCCTCCTTGCATTTTGTTGCTACATATTCCATCATCTCATTAACTGGCTTCCCTGCCAGTTCTCTGTCCCACTGAACCCCGTTCAGGTAGTTCCTCATTCCTGTGTAGTCCCCTTTCTTGTAGTTTGGCTTCATTCGTCCTGGCCTTCCTGCTTCTCCCTCCACTTGTAGCTCTACTGTGTATTCGAAGCTTAAAACCACATGGTCACTGGCCCCCAAGGGGGTCTTTCATATGTGATGTCCTCGATATCTGCACTACTGAAGGTGAATACTAAGTCCAGCCTTGCTGGTTCATCCTCTCCTCTCTCTTTTGTAGTGTCCCTTACGTGTTGGTACATGAAGTTCTCCAGTACCAACCTCCATCATCTTAGCCCTCCATGTATCTTGGGCCCCCATGTGGGTCCAAGTTCTCCCAATCGATCTCCTTGTGGTTAAAGTCCCCCATGATCAGGAGCTTTGCACTGCATGCATGAGCTCTTCTGGCCGCTCTAGCCAGTGTGTCAACCATCGCTCTATTGCTCTCGTCGTACTCTTGCCTTGGCCTCCTGCTGTTCTGTGGTGGGTTATACATCACTGCTATTACCACCTTGGGACCTCCAGAGTGAAGTGTTCCCACTATGTAATCACTTTCTTCTCCGCTATCTCTCTCTCCAGCTCATCAAAATTCCAGCGATTTTTGATCAGCAACGCCACTCCTCCACCCCCCCTGTTCCCTCTGTCTTTCCTCAGGATTGGTATCCCGTTGGAAAGATGGCATCTGTTATCATACCTGTAAGCTTGGTTTCTGTAAGAGCTATGATGTCCGGTGATGCTTCTTTTGACTCTTTTCGTGCCACTCCTCCCACTTATTTGTTATTCCATCAGCGTTTGTGTACCATACCTTCAGTTTCCTTTCCAACACTGTGGTTTGGGGGGCCTGTGGGGGGTGGGAGACCTGGTGGCATACTGTGGGATTCTATAGCTCGATGTTGGGTGGAGGCTGTGGTATGGATTGTAGTGTGTGTTGGGATGGTGTGATAGGTTGTATGGTTCTGAGAGTAGTTGTGTGTG
>NC_069436.1:34015041-34055041 GCF_026875155.1 Cherax quadricarinatus | reverse complement strand
TGTCATAAAACTCCAGTAGGTTTGTGACACAGGATATTCCTTCCCTGAAACCGTGCTGGTTATCGATTATACGCTTGTTTCTTTTCAGGTGTTCCACCACTCTCCTTCTGATGATCTTCTTCATGACTCTGCATGCTATACACCTTATTGACACAGGTCTGTAGTCAATGCCTCATGTCTGTCTCCTTTAAAAATTTGGATTACTTTTGCCATCTTCCATACCTCAGAGACCCATGGAGAGATGTTGTCTGGTCCCACCGCCTTTGATGTGTCAAGTTCACACAGCAGCTTCTTCACCTCCTCCTCGGTTATGTGTACCTCATCCAGCATTTGCTGGTGAACCTCCCTGTTATGATTTCCTGGAGTCCAACCAGTTTCCACTGTATATACTTCATTAAATCTTATGTTGACCACCTCACATACCTTTGGGTTGTTTCTTGTGAACTCCCCATCATCCTCAGTCTAATTTCCTGGTCCTTGACTGTTCTTTTCCTCCTGATGTGACTATACAACAGCTTCGAGTCAGATTTGACATTCGATGCTATGTCATTTTCGCATTGTCGCTGAGCTTCCCTTCTTTTCTGTGCATATTCGTTTCTGGCTCTTCGGCTGATCTCTCTATTTTCCTGGTCCTTTGTCTTCTGTACCTTTTCCATTCTCTAGTACACCTAGTTTTTGCCTCCCTACACCTTTGGGTGAACCGAGGACTCGTCTTTCCATTTTGTCACATAATCCATTATTTCTTTTGCTGGTTATCCTGCCAGTTCTCTCTCCCACTGAACATCTTGCAGGATTGTGTGTTGTGGTGTATGAATGTGTATGTGGAGTTTGCAGTGCTCCTTCACCTGTCTTACCCCACACCCTCCTGTGACCTGACTCACACCTATCTACTATTTTCAGTCCTCTACGTTTCTACTTCTACCTAGTGTAATAGACTCCTGTCTCACCTTGTTTTATAAATTACCAATTGCTATTCATTATTGAGTACTTAATAGCCTATTCTTTATTGTGCTAGGAGAATTGGATTGTTCATAATCAGAATGGCAGTTAACTCGAAACCCAAACTCATTCCCAACAACCGCACTCAGGTGAACACTTGGTGTAGATCCACCTCCGTTTCTTCTCGATATATAATGTACCCTCTTCACTGTATTTCTTTCACTGGTCACACATTTCTTTCACTTTCTTATCATTCTTGGGTGACACGTGGCAACGTCACCTGGAGCACACTACACCTGCCCACACTGAATGCGCCACCAAGTGTATATGTGTGTGTATGTGTGTGCATGTGTGTGTTTGGAACTATGTGAGTGTGGGTTTAATAAGCATGTGAAAAGTAGTGGTAGGATTGTGTGTTACGGTGTATGAGTGAGTATGTGGATTCTGAGGGTGACAGTCTACAGTTCTTCTCTACCTGGCATGACCTGATTCACACCTGACCTACCCGCCTACCACTTTATGTTCTATGCTTCACCTGACTGTTACCTTGTTCTACAAGAAATTACCAACTGCTATTCGTTACTGAGTACTTGACATCCTATTCTTTAACACACTAGGACAGTTTTATGTGAATGTGTATGTGTACTCACCTAGTTGTACTCACCTAGTTGAGGTTGCGGGGGTCGAGTCCGAGCTCCTGGCCCCGCCTCTTCACTGATCGCTACTAGGTCACTCTCCCTGAGCCGTGAGCTTTATCATACCTCTGCTTAAAGCTATGTATGGATCCTGCCTCCACTACATCGCTTCCCAAACTATTCCACTTACTGACTACTCTGTGGCTGAAGAAATACTTCCTAACATCCCTGTGATTCATCTGTGTCTTCAACTTCCAACTGTGTCCCCTTGATACTGTGTCCAATCTCTGGAACATCCTGTCTTTGTCCACCTTGTCAATTCCTCTCAGTATTTTGTATGTCGTTATCATTGTCCCCCCCCATCTCTCCTGTCCTCCAGTGTCGTCAGGTTGATTTCTCTTAACCTCCCCCTCGTAGGACATACCTCTTAGCTCTGGGAATAGTCTTGTTGCAAACCTTTGCACTTTCTCTATTTCTTACGTGCTTGGCTAGGTGTGGGTTCCAAACTGGTGCCGCATACTCCAATATGGGGGCCCAACGTACACGGTGTACGGGTCCTGAATGATTCCTTATTAAACATGTCGGAATGCTGTTCTGAGGTTTGCTAGGCGCCCATAGCTGCAGCAGTTATTTTTGGGTTTATGTGCGCTTCAGGAGATGTGCCTGTGTTATACTCACCCCAAGATCTTTTTCCTTGAGTGAGGGTTTGTAGTCTCTGGCCCCCTAGACTGTACTCCGTCTGCGGTCTTCTTTGCCCTTTCCCAATCTTCATGACTTTGCACTTGGTGGGATTGAACTCCAGGAGACAATTGCTGGACCAGGTCTGCAGCCTGTCCAGATCCCTTTGTAGTTCTGCCTGGTCTTCGATCGAGTGAATTCTTCTCATCAACTTCACGTCATCTGCAAACAGGGACACCTCAGATTCTATTCCTTCCGTCATATCGTTCACAAATACCAGAAACAGCACTGGTCCTAGGACTGACCCCTGTGGGACCCCGCTGGTCACAGGTGCCCACTCTGACACCTCGCCACGTACCATGACAAGTATTCCCTGATCCATTGTAGTGCCTTCCCTGTTATCCCTGCTTGGTCCTCCAGTTTTTGCACCAATCTCTTGTGTGGAACTGTGTCAAACGCCTTCTTGCAGTCCAAGAAAATGCAATCCACCCACCCCTCTCTCTCTTGTCTTACTGCTGTCACCATGTCATAGAACTCCAGTAGGTTTGTGACACAGGATTTCCCATCCCTGAAACCATGTTGGCTGCTGTTGATGAGATCGTTCCTTTCTAGGTGTTCCACCACTCTTCTCCTGATAATCTTCTCCATGATTTTGCATACTATACATGTCAGTGACACTGGTCTGTAGTTTAATGCTTCATGTCTGTCTCCTTTTTTAAAGATTGGGACTACATTCGCTGTCTTTCATGCCTCAGGCAATCTCCCTGTTTCGATAGATGTATTGAATATTGTTGTTAGGGGTACACATAGCGCCTCTGCTCCCTCTCTCAATACCCATGGGGAGATGTTATCTGGCCCCATTGCCTTTGAGGTATCTAGCTCACTCAGAATCCTCTTCACTTCTTCCTCGGTTGTGTGCACTCAGTCCAGCACATGGTTGTGTGCCCCACCTCTCCGTCTTTCTGGAGCCCCTTCTGTCTCCTCTGTGAACACTTCTTTGAATCTCTTGTTGAGTTCCTCACATACTTCACGGTCATTTCTTGCTCTCTCCTCCTTCCTTCCTTAGCCTGATTACCTGGTCCTTGACTGTTGTTTTCCTCCTGATGTGGCTGTACAACAGTTTCGGGTCAGATTTGGCTTTTGCTGCTATGTCGTTTTCATATTGTCTTCGGGCCTCCCTTCTTATCTGTGCATATTCGTTTCTGGCTCTACGACTGCTCTCCTTATTCTCCTGGGTCCTTTGCTTTCTATATTTCTTCCGTTCCCTAGCACACTTGGTTTTTGCCTCCCTGCACCTTTGGGTAAACCATGGGCTCATCCTGGCTTTTTCATTATTCCTGTTACCCTTGGGTACAAACCTCTCCTCAGCCTCCTTGCATTTTGTTGCTACATATTCCATCATCTCATTATCTGGCTTCCCTGCCAGTTCTCTGTCCCACTGAACCCCGTTCAGGAAGTTCCTCATTCCTGTGTAGTCCCCTTTCTTGTAGTATGGCTTCATTCGTCCTGGCCTTCCTGCTTCTCCCTCCACTTGTAGCTCTACTGTGTATTCGAAGCTTAAAACCACATGGTCACTGGCCCCCAAGGGGTCTTTCATATGTGATGTCCTCGATATCTGCACTACTCAAGGTGAATACTAAGTCCAGCCTTGCTGGTTCAACCTCTCCTCTCTCTCTTGTAGTGTCCCTTACGTGTTGGCACATGAAGTTTTCCAGTACCACCTCCATCATCTTAGCCCTCCATGTATCTTGGCCCCCATGTCGGTCCAAGTTCTCCCAATCGATCTCCTTGTGGTTAAATTCACCCATGATCAGGAGCTTTGCCCTGCATGCATGAGCTCTTCTGGCCACTCTAGCCAGTGTGTCAACCATCGCTCTATTGCTCTCGTCGTACTCTTGCCTTGGCCTCCTGCTGTTCTGTGGTAGGTTATACATCACTGCTTTTACCACCTTGGGACCTCCAGAGTGAAGCGTTCCTGCTATGTAATCACTTTCTTCTCTGCTGTCTTCTCTCTCTAGCTCATCAAAATTCCTTCGGTGTTTGATCAGCACTGCCACTCCTCCACCCCCCCTGTTCCTTCTGTCTTTTCTCAGGATCTGGTATCCCGCTGGAAAGATGGCATCTGTTATTATACCTGTAAGCTTGGTTTCTGTGATCGCTATGATGTCTGGTGATGCCTCTTTGACTATTTCGTGCCACTCCTCCCACTTGTTTGTTATTCCATCAGCGTTTGTGTACAATACCTTCAGTTTCCTTTCCAACACTGTGGTTTGGGGGGCCTGTGGGGGTGGGAGACCTGGTAGCATACTGTGGGATTCTATGGTTGGGGGTTGGGTGGAAGCTGTGGGTATGAATTGTATTGTGTGTTGGGATGGTGTGATAAATTGTGGGGTTCTGAGGATAGTTGTGCGTGCTTCTCTGTTCTGCTCTGACTGACCTCTGCTGGTTCCATCCTTGTCTCCTTTCCTAGCTCCTTTCGCTTTTTTGTCCTCTCCCTCAGCTGCTTTCCCTCTGTTTGTGTTCTGTCTCTGTCTAGGAACACCTTCTTGTACTCTTCCGAACTTTTCAACCGTGGTTTCTCTTGGAGGATCCTGTTCCGCACTGTTTCTGTCCTGAGAATCAGCTTGATCAGTTGGTTTCTCCCCTTCAAGTACCCGCCTATTCTCTGAAAATTTACAATCTCATCCATGTCTTCTCCCCCTGTTTCCGTGATGATTTTCTCAATCTCCTTTCTTTCTTCCTGCCGTCTTTCAGTGTGTGTCCTTTCCTCTCTCTCCCGAAGCCCATGGATAATCACTGATTTTGCCCTTTCCTCCTCCCATTGCCTCTTCCTCTGTGACTCTGGTTCCTGTCTGTATGTGGTAATTTTCTCCCTTGATTTTTCCAGGGGCTCTTGGTAGCATTTGTGCCTCACATTCGACCTATCCCCCTCCCTCTGCACCTCTCTCTTCCCTTCCACCCCCCCCCCCGGGCCCCTTTCTTTGAGTGATATACCTTTCATAATTCATATCTTTTCCTTCCTGTTTCAGCCCCCATCATCGTACGTTGTGTCTTCTCGGGTACTACCTCGAGGACTTGCTTCAGCCTGTTTACCTAAAAATTCTAGGCCCTTTTACCCTGGTACTGCAGTTTCGACTTGTGCCCCCCAATTCTTTGTCTCCTTCTCCAACCTCTTTTCCCTTTCCGAAGCCTTTTTCCATTTTTTCAAAAAAGTTTCCCCCTAATTTTCTCTCCCATTTTTTGTCTATCCTTGTCCACTGTTCCTCCACCCATTCCCCCCACCAGTACCATTGTCATCTGATTTTTCCCCTGCGAGTCCAACCCATTTTTTTTTTTAATGAAAGAGGAGGAAGGAGAAAAAAAAAAGGGGGAGATAGGGGAAGAAAGGGGACCTAGAAGGGAGGGGAAAAGAAGGAAAAAAAGGGGGAGAAAAGTGAGAAAGGGGAGTGAAAAGGGAAGAGAGAGAGAAAAAAAGAGGAAGAGAGAGGAGTAAGAAAGGAAAGAGGAAAGAGAGAGGGGAGGGGAGAGAGAGAGGAGAGAGAGAGAAAGAGTGAAAGGAAGAGACAGAGGAAGAGAAAGGGGGATGAAGAGGGGTGAAAAGAAATTTCAGGGTGGGGTACAAGATACCTTACATTAAATTGTATTGGGAAAAACTTTCTGATTGCACAAGGGACGAAAGTGTAAAAGAGTGATTAAATCTTGTGTAATGTGTGGATGCCCGGGCCCTTTTTTAAACCCGGTTCTCCACCTTTGCCAAAGGAGCATGACAATTGTGAAACCATTGAGGAAAGGTGTAGAAAATAGTGGTCCAATCATTTTAACAGGTACTTCAAAAGGGTTTTCACTAAAAGTGAATTATGTTTGTTCACTTCTATGTACTAGGCATTTTTCTTTTAGAAGTGGCTCGGGCTTTTGCGAACATTTTATAAGCTGTTTCGAAAATTTGCATTTAGGAGATCCTGTCCAGATTGATGATTTGGGATAAGCCACAAATTTTTGTAGCGGGTTGCTCAACACTTAATAGAATTAAAAAAGTAACGAGTTCAATCTTTTAAACCCCAACGGGGGTTTTACGGGAAATTTATTACCCTAACCCCCTTGCGGGGAGGCTGTACAAAAAACTGATAGGCACAGTGAAGAAGTGCTCCGTAAAGTACACACAAGAAAAAATTTAATTTTGGGGAATTCCTGCAGGTTAAGGGAACGGGGAACGTATAAAAATAGGCCTCTCTTTTCACAGGTGATACACCTGATTAATGTATTAACACCTTCTCACCCAATAGTGGAAGGAAACTGGAAGCTGCCCCTGCTAAGAAACCAAACCGGAAGAAAGTGATGAAGATTTTAAAAGATGCGGCAGTGTTGGTGTAAATTTAAAAAGTTTAAAAAAAGTAATTTATCATTGGGGTAATGTGTGGGATAGGGGAATTTCTTACACACATGAACACTTTTGGTGCACAGAGCAGTAAAAACGAAGAACATTCAACCATGGCATTGTTTTTTATACTAACAACATCAAACATTGTGGCCTCTGGGGCAAAGCATTACTTGTCCCAGATGCCCAAAGGTTGCCCAGAATGGCAAAGGTTTTTGTCGTTCCCCGGAAAGTTTATGCACAATTAAAAAAATTGATTCCCCTTTGGGAATTTTATGTATTTAATCAAATGGAAATGAAAAAACTAAGGGAAAGGACAGGTGATATTAAGGTAACCCTTCCCCAAATTTATGCAGGAAGATGAAATTTTAGTAAGGCCACTAGGGGAACAGCCACTCAAGCCAGAACCCGGGTGGAATCGTCTCCCAAAGGGGGAAATAATTTTTGTTTTTTACAAACTCCGACCCGGGTGCGTGGCAAAAAAGTATTTTTCCAAAAAAAACCCGCATTTTTGTGAAAATTAGTGTAATAATTGTATTTGTTAAAAATTAATTTTAAATGAAAAAAGTATCAGAGGGGGAAACTTGTGCCTGCGCTGAGGACAAGGGGTCGCCATTGTTTTTTTTTAAAATTACAACACTTAAAGTAAGGTGCACAATTTTCGTATCTAGGGGTTTATTGGCTTAAAACCCCAAAAAGGAGCCGAAATTGTTGGGTTTGGGGATTCCCATAACTTGAGCATTAAAAAGATTACAGGACGATCCATGAACCTCAGATAAGCATCAAAATTTTGTTTTTTCAATTCTGACCAGTATTATAATCAAAATTTAGTTTGAAGGGAGTTCTGACATGCCATTAAAAACCAGATAATTGGGGGTGTTAGATTATAAATTCCCTTCTGTTTATTTAAAAAGTGTAATGTAATCATTTTTAATTTAAAATTCATCCACAAATTTATATTAAAAATTTTCCCAAAATTTCCCGGGAGTAATTTCATTTGCGTTAATATAGGTTTAGAGCAACTTGTGGAGAGATTATGGTAGGTATTGAAGGGGGACTTTTTTGTGACCTAGGTGTCCCAAAAATTCCTACTTGTCTCTGTAACTTTGATAAATAATATTTATCTTTGTTACCATTTACTGGTATATATCTAATGAGATACATCCAGGTAAATGTAATTTTCCACAAGTGGGATGACTGATCTCTGACATGACAGAAAAGAGCATTGTTATTGTGGGCAGGCCTAACATTACATTTGTCCTCCCTGAGTCTGTCAGAAAGAGAACGGTCTTTCTCTTAGACCACTCTTACATTATAAAACTTGTATATAATTTGTAGAAGGTTGTTGTAATGGAGTTATAAAAACTTAGACTCTTCTACCGAAGTAGCTAGTTTATTGTTCAATACATATCCATCCTGATGATGGTAGGGTAAGATCATATGGATACACAATAGGTAAAAGAGCTCAGCCCCAAAAGAGTTTACACGAACACGTCTGGAGTTATATCTACAGTTCCCTTATCTGTTGCAACAAATTCAGAAAATATGTTTAGTATATCTATCTTATTTTTATTAAGGATATATATCTTGACAAATCACGTCACATAAGTCATCATACTGTGTCTCCCTTTAGTCCTAAATAAATGGATAATGATGGTCAGGTTATTATCAACGTTCTTTTTTTTTGGGGGGGGGGCTTTTTGTTCGATTTTGTATCTTTTTGGTGAATGTTTAGAAGCATTGTTTTTTATTAACTTTTGACAAAAGTTTCAATAAGATCGGCCAACAAACAGATCAGAAAAAAAAATATTTACTGAGTATGGCACTGGGCAGCAAGTCCCTCCATAGTGGCACTGCAAGGCTGGCACTCTCCATTGAGAGAACAAGCCATACTGGAATATGTAATGTTGGGAAATAATGTAATATACTTTGTCTTCATGCCGAAAAAAAAAACCTGTGGAAATTTATTTGGTCCAAATAGTTCCACAGCTCAGATCCAGCATGGCCGTTGGGTCGGCTGAGCCGGGCGGCCCTTAAACCCTCCCAAACAAAGCATTCTCTGGTTGGCGGTTGTTGGTTAGCTTATTTAATTTATAGATTTACTCTTCAGGGAAGGAGTAGGTAGTTTTACTGGTAGTACACTAATATTAGGTTTACTAAGGCATCTGTAGATAATGATAAAGTAGACCTAAGACCTTAACATAGGTAGTAATAGGCCAATAATGTAGGCAAACCCTAGGATAAGTTAGCTAGGGAGAACTGGCAGCCCTAGTTTGAACGAAGAGACGAGGGTCTGGAAGGGAGACCAGCTCGTTCTTCTACGACAGACACCAACTGGACAAGACGTGCCGTGATCAGCAGACGGCGCCCCCATGTGTCTTCACATCTGAGACCTGGGGAAATCTGGTAGAGGCACCTCGATGTACCGTAGATGACCTCCTCCATCAGCCTATACAGAAAGACAAGATCTTCACTTTTTCCCGTAGGTTCTGGCCAGTGTCTTGGGAGATCGTGGGTGAGTTTTAACTGTGGTCCCGGTGTGCAACAGAGAGAGCATGCCCAGTAAGTACCAGTGTCTCAGAGCCGTCTGAAGCTAGTGTCTGAGTCTGCATAGTTATACTAGGGGTTACATACCCTCTTGGATATAGGATTTTCTGAGGTGCAGGCAGGACACTAATTACGATTGAATATTGCAGGAATTAATGCTCCTGGTTGCACGTGGTTTCTGAGGGGGAGTCCAAAGGGGCTAAGGCTAGCTTAGGGAAGTGAAGATCAGGATATATGCTGCAACACCAAGTAAATTAGTCCTTTATATGTGCATGCAGGCGAGGTTTCTTGCAATACCAATCATTTGTGAAAATCTGTCATATAAGCCAATTGTGAGGCTGAGGTACCTACCTCAGAGCTCGGTGTCAACAGAGTTTGCCAGGGTAGGCGACTCACTTGTAGGCAGTCCACACAAATTTTCACAAAACCTTTGGAAGGGTTATTGACTTTCACTAAAACATCTGACTTTTACTCCCACAAAATAAAAAATATTTGAGATATTCCAAGGGGATATACATTAGAAATTCAAAGACAATTTGTTTTATGTTACCTCTGAAAATTATTACAAACTAATCATTAATAATAGAGACACTTGCAGCAAATGGTTAAAAAATCTTACTTTCGAAATATTGGGGCAAACCCGCGATCACCTGATTATATTAAAAAAAATCGCTAAAATCTCGTTTTTTTTTTTTTTTTTTTTTTTGCTTTTTCTATGCAATGTAAGTGATTTCTTATTGTTTCCCGCTATATTATACCGTTTTCTTTAGTAAGAGATCAGGGCTAAAAGAGAGAACCTTTCTTTATAGTCAGGAACTTAAGTAAATGATTTGACCATGTGGTAACCACCCCTCTGTTATAGTTTAATTTTGGCCGTCTTTATTATGCTTGTATTTTATTTATCTTATGTCTGTTATAATTTATGAATAAATGACATACGCAGATAAAGTTTATTAGTAATATAAGCGTCAGAATAAGACATATTGTGGCTGAGGACCAGACTGCTGACAAAGTAAATTCTCGTCCCTCCCTCTCCTGCTGACTCCTCCTACTATTCAGTTCAATTCAATTCCATTCAAAGTTTATTCTCTATAAGGATTACAATATTGAGTTTACAGAATTAGGTTATTGTGTAGTTTACATGTAGTAAAATAATAATTACAGAGTGTACCACTAGAGCACCTAGCATGGCAAGGCATTTCGGGCAGACTTAAATACTAGTTTGTGGGTTTAGCAATGTGAATGCTTTTGTTTTGGCACAGTACATAGTTTCAGTATTGGAGTATCGAAGGCCAACTTATGACTAGTTAGAATTCATTATTTTAAGATTGAGATTAATATATCTATTTATGGTCAAATGGGTGAGTGAGTGTAAGTGTTAACCACCAGGTGGTATTCGTGTAGTTAGTTGGTGGGGTGTATCAAGGAGATAAGATGTTTTCTAATGGTAGTTTTGAAGGTGATGAATGTGTCTGCAGTTCTAGAGTTTTCAGGTAGGGTGTTCCAGATTTTAGGGCCTTTAACATACATTGAATTTTTGTAAAGGTTTAGTCGGACACGGGGAATGTAGTAGAGATGTTTGTGTCTGGTGTTATGCCTGGGGGTTCTGTCACAACTATCAAGAAAGCGTTTTAGGTCAAGGTTAATATTGGAATTTAAGGTCCTGTAGATGTAGATTGGACAGTAGTAAGTGTGGATGTACTGAACAGGGAGTAAGTTTAGATCTATGAAGAGTGGGGGGGGGGTGTTGCCAAGGATGGGATTTAGTGATTATTCTTACTGCGGCTTTTTGTTGGGATATTATTGGCTTTAGGTGTGTTGCTGCAGTTGATCCCCAAGCACAAATAGCATAGATGAGGTATGGATAAATAAGTGAGTGGTATAGTGTGAGATGGGCATTTTGCGGCACGTAGTATCGTATCTTGTCGATCTTAATGTTAATTTGCGCATCTTCTGCTCTGCTACCAAACATAATATAGTGAGGAAATTAACTCTTCATCAGAGTACAAAACAAATTCTGGCCACAAAATAGAGCGAAACACCAACGTCAAACACCTGGGAGTGATTATGTCGGAGGATCTCACCTTCAAGGACCATAACATTGTATCAATCGCATCTGCTAGAAAAATGACAGGATGGATAATGAGAACCTTCAAAACTAGGGAGGCCAAGCCCATGATGACACTCTTCAGGTCACTTGTTCTATCTAGGCTGGAATATTGCTGAACACTAACAGCACCTTTCAAGGCAGGTGAAATTGCCGACCTAGAAAATGTACAGAGAACTTTCACGGCGCGCATAACGGAGATAAAACACCTCAATTACTGGGAGCGCTTGAGGTTCCTAAACCTGTATTCCCTGAAACGCAGGAGGGAGAGATACATGATTATATACACCTGGAAAATCCTAGAGGGACTAGTACCGAACTTGCACACGAAAATCACTCACTACGAAAGCAAAAGATTTGGAACGATGCACCATCCCCCAATGAAAAGCAGGGGTGTCACTAGACGTTTTTGAGACCATCAAAAGTGTCAGGGGGCCCAGACGTTTCAACTGCCTCCCGCAAATAAGGGGAATTACCAAAAGACCCCTGGGAGTCTTCAAACTGGCACTGGCAAGACCTAAAGTCAGTTCCCGATCAGCCACTTGGGTCGTGATGGTTTGCGGCACCAGCACAAAAGCCGGTTGTCGGTCTGACCCCAGGAGGCCTGGTCCGCCCCGGGGGGCGCGGGGCGTTGACCCCCGGAACTCTTCCAGGTAATCTCCAGGTTTTGTCAGTGTTAAGCGTAAGTTTATAGCTGTCATCCAAGTCGATATTTTGATCACTATAGCTGTAGCTATAGCTGATCTTATTTTTATTAAAGAGATATATCTTGACATATCACATAAGATATTATACTGTCCCCTCTCTTTATTCCTAAATAAATGGACAATAAAGAGAGTGAAGATAAGGTTGGCAACATACTTTGCATAAGGTCATCTTTGTGTCTGCCTAATTTTTGGCTACTATATCAGTCAATCTGTTCACATTGCAGTTTGCTCCATACACACTTTTATCTACGTTCATGTTATAATAGTGAGTTATAGAGTTACTCAGAATTCTAGCTACATTTTGTAACATTCATTTTCATTATTTACTTCTCTTCTAATATTATTCCTAATGGTAAACACAGATAAATCAAAGTTATATTCTACATTTTCCTTCAGGTTAATTGACTTGGCTAATGTATCATCTGTATCACGAAAAAGTAATCCAGTGTGTGATGGAATCCATAACATTTGTAAATTAATTCTATTTTCGAGGATTTTTGTGTATCTATATCTGGCTTCACCAATGATCATGTTGTTAGTCATTATGTGAGTCAATAGTCTTTAATGATGACAGAGAATAAAGTAATTTTTTTAATAAAAAGAAGCATTTTTAATATATAAGACAATTAATTATTTTTATTTGTTAAAAAACCATATTTACATTATTAACTGAAAGGCACTAATGTGTTGTAGAAAATATTTTGATAATACGCAGGTGATGCAAACCTTGTCTGAATCCTTCCATTTAGCTCTATTATCAATTTATTTCACATTGTTCTCCTACGACTAACATAATTAAATAGCAGATATGTTTTCTTTGACTTAATCATAGTTTCTTAAATGAAAATATATAGGTTACTGGGAGCTAAAACTGTTGGAATTATTCATAGGCTTGAGTGAAGATTTGGACACAGCAGAGTCCCCTCTCCAGGTAGCAAAGCTTGCCAGCATAAAGACATTTTTAAGTAGTGTACCTATTCTCATCCTTCATAGGGATTTTAAACTTCCCGCACTGTTTAATATTACAACTCGAGGTCAAGCTGAGTATCACAGTTTATACTAGCACAAGCAACAATGAGGCTTCACTAGCTAAAACTCCAGAAAGTGGATTTCATTCTCCCAGGAAATTACTAAACTCATTTTCGTTATATTTTATTCGAAGCTGCAATGCCTCGCTGGGATAATGGATGGGAAACCTGGGAGTTTTTTTTTTTTTTTTTTTTTTTGTCTAGGCAAAACATCGCCTGTATATCAGGTAAGTCCGGTAAAGTTTATGTTCAGTAAATCTGTTTTAATTCAGTAAATCTTTTAACCTTTAATTTGGCAATGTTGTTATTCTATATTAAATGTATAATAGAACTTTAAATGTCTACAGTGAGCACCATTGGAATTATCCTTCATGGTCCTTCAATTACTAATTCATGTTTGCTTAGTGTTATTAACACACCAGAGTATTTACAGTTCTAATAATAATTATCAGTCCATCAGCGGTGTGAGGAAGTGTCCAGATCAAGACAGTGAAGGTTACACTTGAGACCGAACCATCTATAAGTAACATCTTACAGGGCAGGGTATAAACATTTCATATACTTTCCCATTAATTTCCCATAAGTTATCTCATACAGTGGATATCTCTCATGTAGATTTTTCTTCTCTTTAGATCACTCTGGTGGCCTGGTGGTTAACGCTCTCGGTTCACACGGCGAGAGCCTGGGTTCGATTCCCAGCCAGAGTAGAAACATTGGACGTGTTTCTTTCCACCTGTTGTCTATGTTCCCCATCAGTAAAATGGGTACCTGGGTGTTAGTCGACTGGTGTGGGTCGCATCCTGGGACACTGACCTAATTTGCCCGAAATGCCTCCGGAGCATAACAAGGGACTTTCTGGTAATAAATAGTATAAAATATCGACACAATGGAAATATAAACACAAATGCAGTATAATGTGATCCTTTATTGACAACGTTTCACCCACACAGTGGGCTTTCTCAAGTCACACACGGATCCGTGTGTGACTTGAGAAAGCCCACTGTGTGGGTGAAACGTTGTCAATGAAGAATCACATTATACTGCATTTGTGTTTATATTTCCAAGGGACTTTCTATATAGTAGTGTGTCATTGTAGTCAGCTGGGACTGTATACCCTGTACATGTACTTGTAGTAAAATAAGGATATTATTGTTATTATTATTATTATTATTATTATTATTATTATTATTATTATTATTATTATTATTATTATTATTATTATTATTATTATTATTATTATTATTATTTTGCAGATAAATAGATGGAAGAACGATTGCATTGACTTAATTAGCAGACTAAAAAAATTTGTGCTCCGCTCGGGGTGTATTTTGCACACGTTCATCCACACTTGCTGCTTTTTAACAAATAACAACTTTTTATTTCTAGACTATTTTCTATATTGTAAACCGGGAATTATAAAAATAATTCTACAGGTAACATTGTTTCAAATATTACTCATAGAACAATTTCCAGTAAGAATTAACTTTATGTAATGTGTATAATAACCCAGGGTTTACTGTAGTAGGTTAAGTCTCAATAATAACCTGGGGTTTACTGTAGTAAGTTAGGTCTCAATAATAACCCAGAGTTTGCTGTAGTGAGTTAAGTCTCAGTAATAACCCGGGGTTTGCTGTAGTAAGTTAGGTCTCAATAATAACCCAGAGTTTGCGGTAGTGAGTTAAGTCTCAGTAATAACCCGGGGTTTGCTGTAGTAAGTTAGGTCTCAATAATAACCCGGGGTTTGCTGTAATAAGTTAGGTCTCAATAATATCCTGGGGTTTGCTGTAGTAGGTTAGGTCTCAGTAATAACCTGGGGCTTCCTGTAGAGAGTTAGGTCTCAATAATAACCTAGGGCTTGCTGTAGTGAGTTAAGTCTCAGTAATAACCCAGAGTTTGCTGTAGTGAGTTAAGTCTCAGTAATAACCCAGGGGTTGCTGTAGTGAGTTAGATCTCAGTAATAACCCAGAGTTTGCTGTAGTGATTTGTCTCAGTAATAACCCGGGGGTTGCTGTAGTGAGTTAAGTCTCAGTAATAACCCGGGGTTTGCTGTAGTGAGTTAAGTCTCAGTAATAACCTGGGGCTTCCTGTAGAGAGTTAGGTCTCAATAATAACCTAGGGTTTGCTGTAGTGAGTTAAGTCTCAGTAATAACCCGGGGTTTGCTGTAGTGAGTTAAGTCTCAGTAATAACCCGGAGGTTGCTGTAGTGAGTTAGATCTCAGTAATAACCCAGAGTTTGCTGTAGTGATTTAAGTCTCAGTAATAACCCGGGGGTTGCTGTAATGAGTTAAGTCTCAGTAATAACCTGGGGTTTGCTGTAGTGAGTTAAGTCTCAGTAATAACCTGGGGTTTGCTGTAGTAGGTTAGGTCTCAGTAATAACCTGGGGTTTGCTGTAGTAAGTTAGGTCTCAGTAAAAACTCGGGGTTTGCTGTAGTGAGTTAGGTCTCAGTAATAACCCAGAGTTTGCTGTAGTGATTTAAGTCTCAGTAATAACCCGGGGGTTGCTGTAGTGAGTTAGATCTCAGTAATAACCCGGGGTTTGCTGTAATGAGTTACGTCTCACTAATAACCCGGGGTTTGCTGTACTGAGTTAGGTCTCAGTAATAACCTGGGGTTTGGTGTAGTGAGTTAGGTGTCAGTAATAAGCTGGGGTTTACTGTAGTGAGTTATATCTCGGTAATAACCCAGGGTTTGCTGTTGTGAGTTAGGTCTCAGTAATAACTAGGGGTTTGGTGTAGTGAGTTATGTGTCAGTAATAAGCCGGGGTTTACTGTAGTGAGTTAGGTCTCAGTAATAACCTGGGGTTTGGTGTAGTGAGTTAGGTGTCATTAATAACCCGGGGGGTTTACTGTAGTGAGTTAGGTCTCAGTAATAACCTGCGGTTTGGTGTAGTGAGTTAGGTGTTTGTAATAAGCCGGGTTTTACTGTAGTGAGTTATATCTCTGTAATAACCCGGGGTTTGCTCTTGTGAGTTAGGTCTCAGTAATAACTAGGGGTTTGGTGTAGTGAGTTAGGTGTCAGTATTAAGCCGGGGTTTACTGTACTGAGTTAGGTCTCAGTAATAACCTCGGGTATGGTGTAGTGAGTTAGGATTCAGTACGCTGGTCTGATCTTCATCTCTGTCCTCTTGAGAGAGTAGTGATAACCACGGAAAGGTTGCCAGTTGACACCATCAGCATAAGATTCATGTGCACCATTATGGTACTTACCATTCAGGTTGGATGAATGGCATTTTCCATACCACCAAGCACCATGAAAACTGAAATAAAAATATTGAAGTCTGAATATTTATAATAATCTGATACTAAAAACTTGTATGAAAAAAGACAGTGAAATTCGTTGATTAGGAAATTGGGCTGCAATAAGAGGCAAGCAAATTGAAGTTTCTTAAGAAATTAAAAAAAAAATCTTACAGAATTATGAAGAGTTTGAAATATAATGCAAATGATTATAGAACATTGAGAGATTTTAAAAACTCACATTTTAAAAATTATGATAAAGATAAAAATTTTATTTCTCTTAAATGTTTAGTGTGTGATTACAATTTTGATTTCTTAAGTACAAAGAAAGTCACTATTATCCGTGACGGTGTAACTTCAAGTGCTTGACTGATATTTTTTGTTATCTTTTCTTCCTCAATACTTTCATTTGTAGCTTAACAACGACACATCAGATCGGATTCAACTTTTCAATGCTAGTTTACTGTGGAAGGGTTCATGCAACTACTGACACTATGATCAAAGTTAAATAGTACATTCATGAAATTTTATTTGGATGCAATAATTTAAGAATGACTCATCTGATTGGCTTCAAACATTCAGAAGAGTTAGTTGGGATTGTTACTGGAATGTCTTGATACCAATTTGACGACACTTTTATTTGTATAATAATATATTGTGGATTTTATCCAGTTAAATAACGTAAATTGTAATTAAGAACCTCATAATAAAGGCAATATTATTTATTAGCTTCAGATTTTTAAGATATTACTTAGTAAGATTTTTGTCATGCAGATTAAAAAAATTGTCATAATAAAATTATTGAAAATATTTGTGACACAATGTGTGACAACCGGAGAAAGCCTTTCTGAGCGGCTTCAATATTGATGTGTTTAGTTGAATGTAAGATTTGTGTTGCTGTTGAGCTGTAGTGATATCGAATTACCTATTTTATTAACCCGGGAATTAGTATCCATTCATTAGCTAAACAAGGTGTCTTGTAATTTGTATGAAAAAAAATTATGTCAGCTGATGGACTTGATAAGAATGATGATGCTTCATAAGTTAAGTCTGAGTGTGTGCAAATTTGAAATTTTACTCACATTGTTACAAACTTCAGAATTGTTGGATTCAAATCAATTACCAAAAATTGTATTTCCTGACATTCATTAGACATTCATTGTTGATGATCTTTATTGAAAGAAATCATGGAATTCACTCTGAGCTGTCTAAATTTTCTGCCAAATTACTAAACAAATTTGTTTTCCATGTAATAAATAAAGGATATTCCATCCTATCGGGTTCAAACCTAAGGGCAAATGTATATTAATTATAAGTACTTTTAATTAATTAATGCTGTGTAGGTGCTTATTAAGCATTTTTTTTTGTAAATTCTGTGATATTCGAGTTGTATCTTTTATACCAAAGTTGGTTAATCACAATGTTTTAGTCTTCCACTAACTTCCTCCAAGACTTTCATTTCCGATCGACTTCAAATTTTCAACTCTAGTAAATTATAAACAGAGGCAAGTGAACCTGACTTCTTCTCAGTTATATTTACCTAATTTACGACAATCATTTTAAAGCAAAAACTTCGGAAAGCCTCTTCTGATCACATTCAAAATTACAACACTCGTGTATGTTACTTAGAAGAAAGTTGTGTTGTTAATAAAGTGTACATATGTAATACTGACATTTTAAATTTCGAAATGGTGCTGCATAATTTTGCTTTAAATAACAAAAATATTTGACCAACCTTTTCTCAAGGATGTCCAAGACAGCTTTCATAATTCTACTATGACACACTGATACAGACAACATTTCACTGTTGCCAAGACAGTCAAATGTGTGACTGATTAAAGTTCCTTAAGCAGTGAAAATCTCATTATATTATTTCAGCTGTTCGTGGAGAGTGCTGTTTCCTCTTAGTACTGCAGAATTTTTTTTCTTGTATTTATATCTTTTCAGGTGTGGTAGGTTATAATTAGTTATTTTTATGCACAGAGGACAGGCTTCCCTAACCTAACCTAACCTAACCTAAACTAACCTAACCTAACTTAACCTAACCTAACCTAACCTAACCTAACCTAACCTAATGTAACCTAACCTAACCTAACCTAACCTAACCTAACCTAACCTAACCTAACCTAACCTAACCTAACCTAATGTAACCTAACCTAACCTAACCTAACCTAACCTAACACAACCTAACCAAGAAATTTGCTGCAACCCGTATGTGAGAAAAACACAAAAATTTAAATGGTCTTTTCTTCTACTACTTTTTATTTGTAACATGAGAACTCTTCATTGAATACTGGTGTTCTATAAGTAGTGGAAAGTTCTTGGAACTATTGGAGTGGATAGGTACCCATTTGCAAATAATTTTAAGAATTCCAGATTTTTATTTTCATGCAGTGGCTTGAGAAAGCTTCTCCTGATCGGCTTCAAACTTTCAACACTGCTGTATTCTATTTATAATAAGGCTCGGATTACTATGGGAGTAAGAATGAGGCAATATGTTAACTTTATTTTTAAAAATTTGCTGTATTATTTCTGAGGATTAATTTGATTATGATTCTTCTGAACTGCATTCGTCAAGGTGAAATATTTATATGATTTTGTGTATTTCTTTCTCTAGATTTAAAAAAGTTTACAAGCAAATGCTGATTTTGAAATTAGAGACTCTACAATTTAGTGTTTTGGTGTCACTGAACATAATATTCCTTAATGAAACTTAACCTATTTATATTTTTTTCGATTGGCAGTATCTGTTCAAGCAGTTTCTAATTACTGATTTTATGTTCATATATAAAAGATTAATAAATAAGTGCAAATGGATTTAACACACATACCTTACAGCACAGTTATCTGAATAAGTGTCTAGATCGTAATTCTTCGCGGAGAACTTCAGACCGTTGACGCTACTGAAGCCATCACCAGCATCTCCAGTGTAACCATTAACTTCTACCATGAATAAGGAGCTCCTGTCATGGACATAAAAGAACTGGTACTGCGCCCACCGGGTGCTGTTGTCGAAATCCGTTAATTCAAATCGTATTTGGTAGAGAGTTTGATCAGTGAGGGCATGGATATGTTCAAGGCCAAGCCAGAACTCTCCGGAGAGATTGCCAAAGCCTAAAGCATACTCCATCCAGGTGCGATAAAAGTCTTCCTTTGGCAGAATATCTTCTCGACGCTGGATAACAGTCCATCCTCCTCCATTAGTGTCCATATCACAGTAGACACGGACAGGACGTTTGGGGCAGCAGTCATGTGGATAGATGGTGTATATTCCACTTGTCTTGTGGCCATGCTCTTGCAGTTCACGACAGTTTCGGTTTTGGAAGCCAAGTCCTGCCCATAAGAGCTCAGGAAAACTAGCATTGTCAGTGGTGCCATCTGCTGCCACCATTATTAACACACTGCTGGCACCCACTACCACCAACATCCACAGCAGCTTATTCATCTTCCACTTAAACCTGAAGTTAACAAAAGAGGAAATTATTATTTCATTGTTAACATAAGGATATTCAAGTCATTTTATTATATTTAGAATTATACTACTGCATTATTAATCCTACCTCAGCCAATTGAAAATTCTGGCCACATTGGTTCGCAGACAAGCAGATAGATTAAAACCTAGCAGATTCCCGAGTCCTGATGAAGTGTTTACAAGGGTTATAAAGCAAAGTTTTGGGTAAAACTTTCAACCTATTAATACAAATTGGCAAAGTGCCATATAAATGAAAAATGGTAAATCTGATACCTCTTTTCAAACCTGTTGAGAAATCCATAGCTTTGAAATATTAACTAGTAAGGCAAACCTCCATTGTGGGAAAATTAATGTAATCAGTAATTGCCGAGGTCATTCGAAGCAACACTGAAAGACATAAATTAATTACTGAATTTCAACACAGTTTTACAAATTTACTAACTTTTTTTCACTGAGGTATTGGATGAGGTAGATCATGGTAATGAGTACGATATGGAGTATACGTACTTCAGTAAAGCTCTTTGATAAAGTTCCACATCGGAGGGTGTTGATAGACTTCCATATAAGAGTATGATGAGGACAGTAGAAGCATATCGAATAGAAGAAGGAAGGATTTCCTTGAAACAGGCGAGATTGCCTTACTGGGAACATAGACTCTGCATAGGAAAACCAGTTAAATGCAGAATGAGGTAGAATTATTAATGAATTTTGGAAAGCCAGTGGCATTAGGCGATGATGAGAGTAACAGAGATAGTGGAGAACCAGATATGAGCAGAAAGGGAAAAGAGAAAAGAGGCTTTCTATAAATATATTATACAGAGAGTCCTAGCACAAGAAACGAGATGGATGAGTTGACATTAGTTGATAGTGCTTGTAACTTTGACGTATTTGTCATAACTAACACATGGTTTAATATGAAGTAGCGGGATATATCTGCTGAATGTCAGTTTCACGGTTTTAAGTTATTCCATAATGATAGAAGTAGCGAGAAGAGATGAAGGGTGGCACTACATATCAGAGAGCATTGAAAAAGCGAGAATAAAGACTGAAAGAATACACTCAAAGTCTGCGTGGGTAGAAAGGCATGAAAAATTAATTTTGGATGTGATGTTTCGTCCCCCTAACTTGGAGAGGCACCATGGGAGATACTTTATGAAAAAAATTGTTAAGGCCACAATGGGACGATAATTTATTAATTATAGAAGACTATAATTGTAGTTCAGTTGATTGAGATTCCATGACTGGGAAGCTTGAGTCAAACGATTGCGTGGAAGTAGTTCAGGAATGTTTCTTGGAACAGTTTTGACAGAAACAACGAGGGGAAATAACCTGCTTGATTTAGTTCTGGTTAACAAGGACGGTTTTACGTATTACGAATTTACTAACTTTCTTCACTAAGGTATCGGAGGAGGTAGATCATGGTACTGATTATTTTGTGTATATGGACTTCACTAAAGCTATCGATAGAGTTCCACATCAGAGGCTGTTGAGGAAAATTAAGGCACACGGAATAGGAGGAGAATTTTTTTCCTGGGTAGAGGCATGGTTGACAAATAGGCAGCGGAGAGTTTGCATTAAAGGGGAGAAATCAGATTGGGGGCACGTCACGAGCGGCGTTCCACAGGGGTCAGTGTTGGGCCCCTTGTTGTTCACAGTCTACATAAACGACATGCATAAGGGAATAAATAGCAAAATAAGCAAATTTGCTGATGACGCCAAAATAGGCCGTCCAATTCATTCTAATGACGACATTACAGCACTCCAGGATGATTTCAATAGATTGATGCTGTGGTCAGAGAAGTGGCAAATGCATTTTAATATAGACAAATGCAAAGTTCTGAATGTTGGACAGGAAAATAACCATGCCACATATAAACTAAATAAGGTGGATCTTAATATTACGGATTGCGAAAGGAATTTAGGAGTTCTGGTTAGCAGTAATCTGAAAACAAGACAACAGTGCATAAGTGTTCACAGTAAATCTAACAGAATCCTTGGCTTCATAGCAAGAAGTATTAATAATAAAAGTCTTCAGATTGTTCTTCAACTCTATATATCCTTGGTTAGGCCTCATTTAGATTATGCTGTGCAGTTTTGGTCACCGTATTACAGAATGAATATATATGCACTGGAAAACGTATAGAGGACGATGACAAAGTTGATCCCACATATCAGAAATCTTCCCTATGAGGGTAGACTAAGGGCCCTGAATCTGCACTCTCTAGAAAGGTGTAGAATTAGGGGGGGTATGATTGAGGTATATAAATGGAAAACAGGAATTAATGAAGAGGATGTAAATGGAATGGTAAAAATGTCTAACATAGACAGGACTCACAGCAATGGTTTTAAATTGGAAAAATTCAGATTCAGGAAGGCTATAGGAAAGCACTGGTTCGGTAGTTGTGGATGAGTGGAAGAAGCTCCCGAGTACCATAATAGAATCTAAGGCGTTGCATAGTTTTAAAAAAAGTTTGGATAAATACATAAGTAGGTGTGGGTGGGTGTTCGTTGGACTTGACTAACTGGTGCTACTATGTCGGATTCCGTGCTCCTCCCTTAAGTGATGTGTCTGACCTCACTAGGTCAAGGCAATGGCTTAAGCCAGTGGGTGAACTGGACCTGCTTCGCATAGGCCAGTAGGCCGTTTGCAGTGTTCCTTCTTTCTTATGTTCTTATATTCTTATGTTCTTATAACCTAGAGATTACAGAGGAACTTGGCACGAGCAACCATAAATCGATTACCTTTTGTATTGAGTGGAAGTATGATAGTAGGGATAACTCATTAATTGTCCCACACTTTATCTTATCAGACCACAATGAGCTTAGAGAACACCTGTCATCTATGTGCTGGGATAACGAAGAGAACTCTCATTATGACAGTTTTATAAACAATATGCAGGCTGCCAATAGAACATTCATTACATTTAGAGAAATGAGTTGTTTGAGCCTATTGTTCATCCGAATAAAATGGGCTCAAACATCTTAAGGGCAGATAAAGGGTATTTACCCGCGTATCGAAAGAGGTGAGGGCGATATAATTGATTAAAATTCTTATATTAAGAGGAAGTTTAAAACAAGGGTAATAAAAGCTGAAACAGGGTATTGAAATTAGTGTCAAATGATTCGAAAACAAATGGGTTTTGCAATATTTTTAAAGCAGAGTATTGGTCATTACCATTAAATTACTGAAAAATAAGCCTCATCTCAATTGTAGGCAACTTAATATAGTCAATTATAGCTGATATTATAAGAAGCCATCTTGATTGGCATAATTTGATCTATGATACTCAGCATAGATTCATGAAAAGCCGTTCCTACCTGACTAATTTGCTGACTTTCTTCAGTAAAGCGTCTGAGGGAGTTGATGGTGGTAAGTAACATGATATTATTCATTTGAATTTTAGTAGAGTACTACACAAAATAATTTTAAAGAAAGTGGCAACTCATGTTATTAAAGAAAAAGTCTTGTCATGGATCGAGTCATGGCTCACCAACAGGAAGCAGAGAGTCTGCATAAGTGGGTGAACTCTATGTGAGGATGAGTCACAGGTGGTATTCCACAACGATCAGTTTTAGGCCCACTGTTGTTCACAATGTGCATTAATAACCTTGACGAGGGAATAGCAAGTGATATGAGCAAATTCGCTGAAGATACAAAAATAAGCAAGAAAATTGATTCAGAGAAGATGCCAAAGAACTTCAGGAGGATTAAACAAGCTCACGTCATGATCTGAAAAGTGGCAGATGCAGTTCTACATAGACAAAAGTAATGACCTAAAGCTCGGAAATGTAAATAACCTTAGCACTTATAAACTAAAATATTTAGAACTTAGACTTACAGAATGCGAAAGGGACTTGGGAGTTATAGTAAGCAACAACCTCATGATATGACAGCAAATGCCTAAGCATACGCAATAAGGCAAACAGATTACAGCGATTTATATAACGAACTTTAAGCTGCAGGAATCCAGAGGTTATACTAAAATTTACACATCATTAGTAAGACCTCACTTAGATTATGCAGCTCACTGCTGGTTTCCATATAACAGAATGGATATAAATTCGTTAAAAGCATTCAGAGAAGTATGACAAAATTTGTCTATTGCATGTAAAATCTATCATACGAAGAAAGACTGAATTCCCTTAAACTACATTCTCTAGCAAGACCCAATTAGGCCCAGTCCCTGGACCCATTATATGGAGTAAAATCTGTTTATGAAAGGGGGTTAATGACCCTTTCCAAAATGAGTAGCCCTCTAAGAGAAGGCTAGCCTCTCGGAAGGGATTATGAATAAATAGTCTTGCTTTCTTCTTCACACACGGAGGGCCCGGGTTCGATTCCCGGCGGGTGGAAACATTTCGACACGTTTCCTTACACCTGTTGTCCTGTTCAACTAGCAGCAAATAGTTACCTGGGTGTTAGTCGACTGGTGTGGGTTGCATCCTGGGGGACAAGATTGAGGACCACAATGGAAATAAGTTAGACAGTCCTCGATGACGCACTGACTTTCATGGGTTATTCTGGGTGGCTAACAGTTCGGGGTTAAAAATACATCGAAAATCTTATCTTATCCTCCCACAAAAGAGTTATCAGAATCATATGCTGGGTGAGACATCATAAGAGACACCTCTCTTTACCAGAATGTATGGCTACTAGTATATACCAGTGGAAACCTAGGGAAACTACTATTTCCCCATAGTATTTAAAATGCGTAAGAAATTGCCTCCTACTTGACAAACAAGCTAGGGATATTACGGCTCATTAAACCCACCTAGAATACCAAGAAACAGGGATTCTAGAATGAGTTCTCTTGCAAAAGCGAACAATAAATGTTCATGAAGATTAAGCCAGCATACATATCCCCTGTGGGGCGTGGACCTGTGGCGCTGAAGAGCGTCAGATTGTTACAAGGATCGAATGGGAATGCGTGTCCCCAGTAACATCGCAAGTGCGTAGTTCCTCCCGCTGAACAAAGATACAGTAGCTGTGCGTTCATAAACTCTCATCTAACAATCTCATGAAAACTAGGAAAGTTGACTAGTTTTCCCTTATACGAATCAGGATTATTATTATTATAATCAAGGGGGAAACGCTAAACCCGGAGGATTATACAGAGCCTGGGGGGGGGGGGGGATGTGGAAGGCATTCAGGCTTAATTCGGGGAACTGGAGCACAGATCCAATTCCCTAAATCAAGAGCCCCTCAGCAACATCAAGGAACCTTCCTTGAGGGGATACGAATCAGGAAATTCGCGGTAGAACTAATCAGAGTGTCGATAGTGTTTATTATCATGTCTGTGTCCCTTTCTCGAGTGTAAACTCTGGGAGAACTGAAGAAAAAAAGTGTTACAACATTCTCTCTAATGTGGATAATTCCTCGAAACTCATGAACAAGTGATGGTATTGAGTGATGGTGAGGAACCTAATGTTACGAGCGAAAGAACATTAAGGCGCAACGACCCAAGTGACTACGTTCAATAATTCTTCGATCATGACATCAATAACGTCCTCATGTCACTCCAACGACACAGGACTCTAGTTACAATGTGTCAGGCAAGTCTTATTTCATTTTTATTTGCCCCTTAAAGCGCTGCAGTGTTTAGGTCAATTTTAGTATGAATAATTCCCACCTCTCACATTCCAGATAAAATTGATAAGATCAAGATACAAAATGTTACTCATTATCCTCAGCTACTGTGGACACTACAGCAGCAGCAACGTCGAGGGCGATTTCAGGTAGAGTTAATGGAATTCGAGCTGTTTAAAGATAAATGCGTTTCTATTGTTACGTATTCTTACTGTCATATGAAAGAAGTTCTTATCTAACAAGTTCATCCACTCATTATGTTCCACTGTAATCCTTTTGACTACCACCCACACGATAGGTATAAGCTGCATAATAAAGACAACGAACTAAAAGAAAACTCTTGTAAGACGAAGAATGAAGAGAGACTTGACTGAAGTATATAAGTGGAAGATGGGCATAAATAAATGTGATATAAATAAAGTGTGAAGTATATCCCTCCATGAAAGAACTCGAAATAATGGAGTCAAATTGGATAAGTTTAAATTTAGAAATAATACAAGGAAGTACTGGTTTGGAAATGGAGTAGTCTATGAATGGAACAGTCTACCTAGTAGTGACATTTAAGCTGAAATCTTGAGCAGCTTCAGTTATAGGATAGATAAATACATGAATGAGATGGGAAGAATTTGAAAGGGCTTGCACAGGAATTAACAGGGTAATCAAAGCTTTTTCCTCAGAGAGCACTGAAAATGGGTTGATAAAATAGTTTAGTTTGAGGATTTGGGATCCAGAACGCTCTTCCTAGTATGTGATAGTAGGACTACTGGGCTTGAGAAAGCTTTTCCTAGTATGTTCTACTAGGACTACTGCAGTGTACCTCCTAATGTTTTGAGTGAGACAGGTGTACTTCAACTTAATGTGTTCGAGACAGTTGTAATTCAACTGTGTGAGACAGGGGTAATTCTACTGTGTATGAGATAGGCGTAGTTTAGCTGTGTGTGTGAGACAGGCGTAGTTCAACTGAGTGTGAGACAGAGGTAGTGTAGATGTCTGTGAGACAGGCGCTGTTTAGCTGTGTGTGTGAGACATGGGTAGCTCAACTGTGCATGAGACAGGGGTAGTTTAGCTGTGTGTGAGGCAGGGTTAGTTTAGCTGTAAGTGAGACAGGGGTAGTGCAGCTGTGTGCGAGACAGGGGTAGTTTAGCTGTGAGTGAGACAGGGGTAGTTTAGCTGTGAGTGAGGCAGGGGTAGTGCAACTGTATGTGAGACAGGGTAGTTTAGCTGTCTGTGAGACAGGCGTAGTTTCTCTGTGTTTGTGAGACAGGGGGTAGTTTAGATGTGTGTAAGACAGGGGTAGTTCAGCTGAGTGTGACTCAGGTGTAGTTTACCTGTGTAAAACAGGTAAACAACACCTGAGTGAAACAGGGGTAGTTCAACATGTGTGAGACAGGGTAGTTCAGCTGTGTTTGAGACAGGCATAGTTAAGCTCTGTGTGTGTGAGACGGGTACTTTAGCTGTGTGTGAGACAGGAGTAGTTCAGCTCTGTGATACAACGGTAGTTTAGCTCTATGTGAGACAAGGGTAGTTTAGATGTGGGTGAGATAATGGTAGTTTTACTGTGTGAGACTAGGGGTAGTTCAGCTGAGTGAGACACAGGGTTATTTCAACTGTTGGTAGAACAGGGAAAGTTCAAATTAATTTGTGAGATAGGTTCAGCTTAACTTACTTCATGTAAAACAAAGGGTAGTTCCACATACTGTGTGCAAAATGGGACATGGAAGTTCTAGTCACTGTGAGCACTACAGTAGTTCAGTTTACTGTGTGTGACTGAGATAGTTCAACTTTCTGTATGTGAGACATGGGTAGTTCAGCTTATTGTGTGAGACATGGGTAGTTCAGCTTATTGTGTGAGACATGGGTAGTTCAGCTTATTGTGTGAGACATGGGTAGTTCAGCATATTGTGTGAGACATGGGTAGTTCAGCTTATTGTGTGAGACATTGGTAGTTCAGCATATTGTGTGAGACATGGGTAGTTCAGCTTATTGTGTGAGACATGGGTAGTTCAGCTTATTGTGTGAGACATGGGTAGTTCAGCTTATTGTGTGAGACATGGGTAGTTCAGCTAACTATGAGAGTATTTCCTTGGCAGTTCTGCTTACTGTGCTTGAAACTCGGGTAGTTCAGCCTTCGTGTGTGAAAGAGACAGGGTTTGTTCAGCTGAGACATTGGAAGTTCAACTAACTGCCTGTGAGACAGTGGTACCTCAGCTTACTTCGTGTGTGACAATGGTACCTCAGCTTACTGTGTGTGTGACAATGGTACCTCAGCCTAATGTGTGTGTGACAATGGTACCTCAGCTTGCTGTGTGTGTGACAATGGTGCCTCAGCTTACTGTGTGTGTGACAATGGTACCTCAGCTTACTGTGTGTGTGACAATGGTACCTCAGCTTACTGTGTGTGTGTGACACTGGTAGCTCAGCTTACTGCGTGTGTGACAGTGGTACCTCAGATTACAGTGTGTCTGACAGTGGTACCTCAGCTTACCGTGTGTGTAACAATGGTACCTCAGCTTACTGTGTGTGTGACAATGGTACCTCAGCTTACTGCATTTAACAATGATGCCTCAGCTTACTGCGTGTGTACAGTGGTACTTCAACTTACTGTGCATGTGTCAGTGGTAGGTCAGCTTACCCTGTGTGTTAAAGTGGTACCTCAGCTTACTGTGTGTGTGTGACAGTGGTTGGTCAGCTTACCGTGTGTGCTACTGTGGTACCTCAGCTTACTTTGTGTGTGACAGTGGTAGGTCAGCTTACTGTGTGTGTGACAGTGGTAGGTCAGCTTACTGTGTATGAGACAGTGGTACCTCTGCGTTCTGTGTGTAAGACAGTGATAACACAGTTTACTGTGTGTGTGACAGTGGTAGGCCAGCTTACCGTGTACGACACAGGGTAGTTCAGCTGTAATGTGTTGGTGGTGCACATAGTGACCTTATATACACCCGCTGCCTGAGTGGCTGTCTCAACCTTCTCTAGTCTTCCCCAGCATCTCATGGACGTGAATCCCAGCCTACAATGTAAACACATTTGTGTATCGCACAATGGCTCTGTTATTCTCCTCTCCTAACCTGCCTCCCTGCTTTCCTCCCTCTAGCCTTAGCCTCTCCCTCCCTCATTCCCTCACTCCATTCTTCCTCCCCTCCCACCCCACATTAATACCCTCCATCGTTGCTACCCACCTCCCTCCTTACCTCCCATTTATCCTTCCTCCAATTTCATTCTCGTCATCTCTGACGCAGTTGGAAAGTCCTCTTTTCTTTAGTAGGAAACGTCTGACTGTGAATACTAATTTGTTTATGTTAGTATTAAGTCTCACTCAGGTTTTTCCAACCTTCATATGCCCATTAACCTGGAGTATTTTCCTTGCCTCCTCTTATTCATGACCCTTCATGTCTAGTACATCCTCAAGTGATTCCGATTTTTCTAGCATTGTCATATCTATACTTTAATTTTAGATTGTTCTTTGTTGTACACATGTAGTTATTTATTTGAATAACTGATATGTGTATAAAAAAGAACACTAAACATAGATCTCAGAATTTTATGATCTGAAATGTTTTCAAGTGATCCTCTGCGAAAGTAAAACAAAATGAAATGGTTCATCTGGTCTTCATTCCTGAATCATCCAGTTGCAGTCTAAGTTTGAATATACTTTGGGGGATCTCGCTTTGCACCTGACTTTCTTACATAATTTCAAAAAGCTTTGGCGTGATGTATGATTGTATCATTCGACACTGATACCATCATCAGTTTTTTGGAACAATCAAACCACTCATGACTGATAACATGTCACTAGCACAGGACTTTATGAGAATCTCACATATTCTGAGATTCTTTTTACTTGAGCGATTCGATATGCAACCTGGTAATAGTCTTCCACAACAGCTTCAGTCTTCCTAGCAGACAGCTTCAGTCTTCCTAACAGACAGCTTCTGTCTTTCTAGCAGACAGCTTCTGTCTCCGTAGAAGACAGCTTCATTCTTTCTAGCAGACAGCTTCAGTCTTCCTAGCAGACAGCTTCAGTCTTCCTAACAGACAGCTTCTGTCTTTCTAGCAGACAGCTTCTGTCTCTGTAGAAGACAGCTTCATTCTTTCTAGCAGACAGCATCAGTCTTCCTAGCAGACAGTTTTAATCTTCCTTACAGACAGCTTATGTCTTCCTAGCAGACAGCTTTAGCATTCCTAGAAGACAGCTTCAGCCTTCCTAGAAGACAGCATCAGTCTTCCTAACAGGCAGCTTCATTCTTTCTAGCAGACAGCCCCAGTCTTCCTAGCAGACATAATCTTCCTAGCAGACAGCTTCAGCCTTCCTATTAGACAACTTTAGTCTTCCTAGAAGACATTCCTAGTCTTCCTAGCAGACAACTTCTGTCTTCCTATACACATAGTTTCAAGTGGACAGGGAAGCAGGACGAGTAGGCTTAATGGGAAAGAGAACTGGAGGAAGAATCAGTAAATGAAATGATGTAATATGTGAAAACAAAATACATGGAGGCAAAGGAGAGGTTCGTACACAAGGGCAACAGAAACAATGGAAAGAACAAAACGAGCCCTTTGTTCACCCAAAGGCGTAAGGAGGCCAAAACCAAGTGTGCTGGAGAACTGTAGAAGTGCAGAAAGCAAAGGGCGCTGAAAAATGAAAAGAACAGTCTAAGAGCCAGAAATGAATATGGTAAGGTAAGGAGGGAGGCCAAAAACCCATATGAAAATGACAAAGCAGCGAAAGCCAAGTCTTACCTGAAGCTCCTTTACAGTCAAATCAGGAGGAAAACAACAGTCCATGACAGACTAAGGAAGGTGGAAAGATCACAAGAAACGACCGAGAAGTATGTGAGGAGCTTAACATGAGATTATAGAAGTATTCACAGAGGAGACAGAAGGTACTCCTGAAAGACAGCGAGGTGGGTTACGCCATCCAGTGCTGGACAGAATACATACACCCGATGAGGAGGTGAAGAGGCTGCTAAGCGAGCTAGATACCTCAGAGGCGATGGAACAGGAAAATATCTCTCCATGGGTCCTGAAAGAAGGAGCAGAGGCGCTCTGCGTGCCACTAACAACAATCCTCAAAACGTGTATCGAAACAGGGTAACTATCTTAGGTATGGAAGATAGCAAATATAGTCCCATTAAAAAAATAAAGAGACAGACCAGTGTCACTGACATGTACAGTATGCAAAGTCATGGAGAAGATTATCAGAAGAGTGGTGGAGCACCTAGAAAGGAATGAGCATTTTAAAAACAACTAGCACAGATTCTGGGATGGGAAATCCTGTGTCACACACCTACTGGAGGTCTATGACAAGGTGACAGGCAGTAGGACAAGAGAGAGAGAGAGGAGGGGTGGGTAGACTGCATTTTCTTGGACTGCAAGAAGGCTTTTGACACAGTTCTACACAAGAGATTAGTGCAAAAGCTGGAGGACCAGGCAGGGATAACAGGGAAGGCACTGCAATAGATCAGAGAATACCTGATGTAAAGACATCACAGAGTAATGGTACTTTTCTAGGTATCAGAGTGGGCGCCTGTGATGAGCGGGATTCCACAGGGGTCAGTCCTATGACTGGCGCTGTTTCTTGTATATGTGAATGACATGGAAAGAATAGACTCAGAGGTGCTCCTGTTTGCAGACGATGAGGACAATTCAATCGGAGGACGACCAGGCAGGTCTACAATGGTATCTGAAGAGGCTGAAGACCTGGTCCAGCAACTGGCTCCCGGAGTTTAACCCCACTAAGTGCAAAGGCATGAAGACTGGGGAAGGGCAAAAAAGATCACAGAGTACAGTCTATGAGAGCAAAGACTATGAACCTCACTTAAAGAAAAGTATCATGGGGTGCGTATAATACAGAGCACATATGAGGCACACTTCAACTAAATAACTGCTGCAGCGTATGTGCGCCTAACAAACCTAAGAATAGCAATGCGACTTCTAGTAGGAATCGTTCAGGACCCTGTACACCGTGTATGTCATGCCCATATTCGAGTATGCAGCACCATTTTGGAACCCACACAAACCCAAGTACATCAGGAAATTAGAGAAAGTTCTAAGGTTTGAAACGAGAAAAGTCCCGGATAGGTTAAAGGAAATAGATCTGACTACACTGGAGGACAGGAGAGGTAGAGGGGATATGATATCGACTTATAAAATACTGAGAGGAGTCGACAAAGTGGATAGAGACAGGATGTTCCAGAGAAGGGACACAACAACAAGGGGTCACAAATGATAGTTGAAAAATCAGATGAGTTACAGGGATGATAGAAAGTTCCTCAGTCACAGAATTACCAGGAAGTGGAATAGACTGGAAAGTGAAGTAGTGGAGGCAGGATCAATACACAGCTTTAAGAAGATGTATGATAAACCTCATGGAGCAGGGAGGGGTGACGTGGTAGCAACCAGTGAAGAGGCGGGACAGGAGCTGTGAATCAAACCTTGCTACCATAATTAGATGAGTACACACTCACACACACACACACACATACACACACACACACACACTCACACACACTCATACACACACACACACACACACACACACACACACACACACACACACACACACACACACACACACACACATACACACACACACACAGGGACACCGCGTGCGCGAGTCACGCCTTCCGCGCTCCGCAAATATAAGTATTTTTGAGAGCTACCCAAGTTTACTGCAAGGGTTGCTAAGTGTGTCAAGGAAGTGAACAATCATTGAAGCGATTTACAATCTGCTTGAGCCACATAAGTGTGGGGAGAGCCACAATTTTATAAGTGATCTAGAAAGTGATACTTGGTGGCGCATTCAGAGTGGGCAGGCTAGTGCGCTCCAGGCTACGTTGCTGTGTGTCACCCAAGAAAGTTAATACAGTGAAACAAATGTGTGACCAGTGAAAGAAATACAATGAATAGGGCACATTATATAACGAGAAGAAACGGACGTGGATCTATGCCAGGACATCACTTCGAGCTGGACAATCTACAGGCTGCTACAGCTGCATTGCAAGTACTGTATTCACCTATGCGTGGTTGTTTGGGTGTGGGTTTTGAGTTTCAATTAACCGCCATGCTGATTGTGAATGGTCCAACTCTCCTAGTACTAAAAAGAATAGGCAATCAAATACTCAATAAGGAATAGCAATTGGTAAATTATGGAACAAGGCGAGACATGTTTCTATAAGCCTAAGTGGTAGTAAAAGCACAGAGGGCAGTATTGTAAGTAGGCGTGGTTCAGGTAGCGGGAAGGTGGGAGTCAGGTTGCAGGAGGGTATGGTCAGGTAAGGGAACACTGAGACTCCACATAACACTCCAACACACAATTCCACCTACTTTTCAGACACTTAATAAACCCACATATAGTTCCACACACACAAACACACACACACACACATACACACACACACACACACACACACACACACACACACACACACACACACACACACACACACTCACGCACACTCACATATACAGACTCACACATACACTCCTCCAAGCCCCCCTGCCAGCCAAATCTCTATCTTCCCGATTGTGATCCTGCTCCATTTCATCTGCATGCTCCAATCCTCTCCCCTTCCATTCTCCCACTCTGTTATCCCGTTTGCGCTCCCTCTCCATATATTCCCCCTCCCCATCCTACTCTCCCCGATCCCCCTTCTTTACGTTCCCTCCTCTTATCCCCCCCCCTACTTATCCAACCCACCCACATACCTAACACACATAGCATTGTAATTTTCCTTCTAGCCAATCACAAACAATGCGTTTGCCAACGAGAGCACGTAGAAAACACAAGATAGAATTATGGAGGATAAAAAAAAATGTCTCCAAAAAGAAAGGAGATGATGCAAGAAATTGGCAAGAGCTCATGAAAAGGGAACATGAATGGGGAAAGAAACTAGAAGAACTTAGCATGAGAATGAAAGAGAGGATAGATATGGAAAGCAAGTAGTGGGAGATGCAAGTCACAGCAGCAGAGGCTAGGATACAGAGATTTGAAGAGGAGCTGAAAACTCTGAAACAGCCTAAGGAACTTAAAAATCAATTTGGGAATGACATCAGAGACTGCTACCTCAGTCACAAACAAGGGGACTGTAGGTAATGAAGGAGCAAAACTGCATGTAGAAGCTCTATCAGAGGGCATTGTAGTAATTGAAAGAGCTAAGCTATATGTGGAGGCCCTAACAGACCACAGCAGAGCCCAGGGAAAGCTGAGAAGGGAAAATGACAAGCCACTGAGCCCAAGTACAATAAATAGTGAAATTGAAGAAAGGAAAGCTGCAATGGAGGAAATTAAATCGAATCAGTGGATACATAGAGATATGCAGTGGAAAAATGAAAGGGAGAAGTCAGTCTTTGTGTATGGGCTCCAGGAAGTTGAAGGGGAAACTTATGAAGCAAGAAAACAAGGGGAAAAAATGCAGTCGAAAGCATCATAAAAGCAATAGGAGATGCCATGACCCAGCTGGAAAATTTTCAGAGACTAGGGGGATTTGCAAGAAGAACCTGGCCAGTGTAAGTGACTTTCAAGGCAGAATCAACTTGGAACAGGATCCTGCAGGAGAAAGCAAGACTAAGGGACATGCTGGCATACCAGAAGGTGTTTCTCGACTGCAACAGAACACAAGAAGAAAGGCAGAAACTGAGAGAGATGGTACAAAGATGAAAGGAGGAAAGAGAGGAGAAGATGGAGATGGAAATGGACAGGAGATCCTAGACTCAGGAAGAAGATCAAATACAACCTCTCTCACAACTACCTACAGAAGCCCCCAATCAGGACAACTCCAGTGCAACCAAATATTCTAACCCAAAACACTCATGCCGTATCCAATGCCCCCACCAAACTAATTACAAACTCCACCCCCACAGCATCCACCCATAGTTCCTTCTCAGGTCTCCCACTTCCCCAACCCCACCGTACCCTCCAGACCACAGTCTTAAAAAAGAAGTTGAAGGTGTGGTACTCAAATGCAGATGAAATAATAAATAAGTGTCAGGAGTGACATCAAAGAATCAAGGAGACATCCACAGACATAAGAGCACTCACAGAAACAAAACTCACCAGAATGATAACAGATGCAATCTTTCCACCTGGATATCAAATCCTCAGGAAAGACAGAGGGAGGAGAGGGGGAGGAAGAGTTGCACTGCTCATTAAAAACCAGTTGGGTTTTGAGAAAATGGAAGGAATGGATGGCACAGGCGAAAGGGACTACTTAGTAGGAACAATCCAGTCTGAGGGCCATAAGGTGATAATTGCAGTAATGTACAACCTGCCACAGAACTGCAGGAGGCCAAGAGAAGAATACGATGAGAGCAACAGAGCAATGGTTGACACACTAGCTGAGGTGGCCAGAAGAGCTCAAATGGGGGGAGCAAAATTACAAGTTATGGGTGATCTCAATCAGGAAAACCAGTACAAGAAATGATGGACTATGTGACAACAAATGCAAGGAGGCAGAGGAGAGGTTTGTTCCCAAAGGAAACAGAAATAATGGGATGAAAAGAGCGAGTCCTTGGTTCACTCAAAGGTGTGGGGAGGCAAAAACTAGGTGTATTAGAGAATGGAAAATGTACAGAAGACAAAGAACTCAGGAAAATAAAGAGATTAGCTTAAGAGCCAGAAACATATATGCACAGATAAGAAGGGAGGCTCAGCGACAATTTGAAAATGGCATAGCATCGAAAGTCAAGTATGATCCAAAGCTGTTGTATAGCCACATCAGGAGGAAAACAACAGTCAAGGACCAGGTAATCAGACTGAGAATGGGTGAAGGGGAGCTCACAAGAAACGACCGAGAGGAATGTGAGGAGCTCAACACGAGATTTAAAGATGTATTTACAGTGGAAACCGGAAGGACTTCAGGAAATCAGAACAGGGAGGTACACCAACAAGTGCTGGATGAGGTACACATAACCAAGGAGGAGGTGAAGAAGCTGCTATGTGAACTTGACACGTCAAAGGCTGTGGGGCCAGAAAACATCTCTCCATGGGTCCTTAGAGAGGGAGCAGAGATGCTGTGTATGCCATTAACAAAGATCTTCAACACATCCATTGAAACTGGGCGACTCTGCGAGGTATGGAAGATGGCAAATGTAGTCCCAAATTTTATAAAAGGAGACAGACATGAGGCATTAAACCTGTGTCACTAACGTATATAGTATGCAAAGTCATGGAGAAAATCATCAGGATGAGTGGTGTAGTAACAGGAAAGAAACAAGTGTATAATCGACAAGCAGCACGATTTCAGGGAAGGAAAATCTTGCGTCGCAAACCTACTGGAGTTTTATGACAAGGTGACAGAAGCAAGGCAAGAGAGAAAGGGTTGGATAGACTGCATTTTCTTGGACTGCAAGAAGGCCTTCGACACAGTTCCTCACAAGAGGTTACTACAAAAGCTAGAGGATGAGGCGCACATAACAGGAAAGGCACTGCAATGGATCAGAGAATACCTAACAGGGAGGCAACAACGAGTCATGGTACGTGACGAGGTGTCAGAGTGGGTGCATCTGACAAGCGGGGTTCCACAGGGGTCAGTTCTAGGACCTGTGCTGTTTTTGGTATATGTGAATGACATAACGGAAGGGATAGACTCAGAAGTGTCCCTGTTTGCAGATGATGTGAAGTTAATGGGGAGATTAAAATCGGTCGAGGATCAGGCAGGACTATAAAGAGACCTGGACAGGCTACAAGACTGGTACAGCAACTGGCTCCTTGTGTTTAACCCTGTCAAATGTAAAGTCCTGAAGGTTGGGTAAGGGCAGAGAAGACCGCAGACACAGTATAGTCTAGGTGGCCAAAGACTGCAAACCTCGCTCAAGGAAAAAGATCTGGGGGGAGTACAATACCGAGCATATCTCCTGAGGCGAACATCAATCAGATAACTGCTGCAGTGTACAGGCGTCTGGCAAACCTAAGGATAGCATTCCAATACCTCACTAAGGAGTCGTTGAAGACTCTGTACACCATTTACGTCAGGCCCATACTGGAGTATGCAGCACCAGTTTGGAATCCACACCAGGCCAGCACGTCAATATGTTACAGGAAGTGCAAAGGTTAGCAGCAAGACTAGTCCAAGAGCTAAGGGGATTGTCCTACGAAGAAAGGTTAAAGGAAATCTGCCTAACGACACTGGAGGACAGGAGAGTCAGGGGAGACATAATAACGACATGTAAAATACTGCACGGAATAGACAAGGTGGACAAAGACGGGATGTTCCAGAGATGAGATACAGAAACAAGAGGTCACAATTGGAAGTTAAAGACTCAGATGAATCAAAGGGATGTTTGGATGTATTTCTTCAGTCATAGAGTAGTTAGGCCGTGGAATAACCTAGAAAGTGAAGTAATGGAGGTGGGAACCATACATAGTTTTAAGACGAGGTTTGATAAAGCTAATGAGCAGAGAGAGGACCTATTAGCAATCAGTGAAGAGGCGGGGCCAGGAGCTATGACTCGATCCGTGCAACAACAAATAGGTGAGTACACACACACACACACACACACACGCACAGTGTGTGTGTGTGTGTATCTGAGTCTGTGTGTTTATATATTTGGTTTTCATTATGCCAGGTTATGTGTATGTTGTTTGTATTAAAAGAATTTCTTCATTGTCATTATATCAACTGGAGGCATGAAATTATTTTGTTTCATTTAACTTTGGTTTAACCTGGGTATACCAGGATACACTCTAGGTATAACAGGATATATCCCCTTGGTATACTAGGATATACCCTAGGTATACCAGGATCGGTGGTGTGGTGGGCCATGAAACCAGGAAAGTTCTTGTTTTCTAACACTAGTAATTGTTCCTAAAAATTTCTTTAAAACAGTATTAATGAATATCAAAATAGTATAGAATACGGACAAGTTGGTCAGTAAGACACATAGGCAACATTTAGACAAATTTATTCTGAAATGTTTCGCCTGCACAGCACACTTCTTCAGTCGAGTACAGAAAATAGGCAGGAGCAGTAGAGATGTGATGGACTGATTACATCGTCTACTGCTCCTGCCTACTCTCTGTACTCGATTAAGGCAGCCCAATGTGTAGGCGAAACGTTTTGGAATAAAGTTGCCGAAAATGTTGCCTATGTGTCTTACTTACCATAACAGTATTACTACCCAGAACATCTATCCCAGCAAGTCTCTGCTACAACATGAGAAAATAGGCAGAGGAGAGGTGAGGTACTGGTACACCTGCCTCTCTGTCTTCCTATTTTTCTGGTTGCTTACCTGGAGGTTACCTGGAGGTTATTCCGGGGATCAACGCCCCCGCGGCCCGGTCCATGACCAGGCCTCCCGATGGATCAGGGCCTGATCAACTAGGCTGTTACTGCTGGCTGCACGCAGTCCGACGTACGAGCCACAACCCGGCTGATCCGGCACCGACTTTAGGTATCTGTCCAGCTCTCTCTTGAAGGCAGCCAGGGGTTTATTGGCAATTCCCCTAATGCTTGATGGGAGGCTGTTGAACAGTTTTGGGCCCCGGACACTTATGGTGTTTTCTCTTAGTGTACCAATGGCGCCTCTACTTTTTATTGGCGGCATTTTGCATCGCCTGCCCAGTCTTTTACTTTCGTAGGGAGTGATTTCTGTGTGCAGATTTGGGACCATTCCTTCCAAGATTTTCCAAGTGTAGATTATGATATATCTCTCCCTCCTGCGTTCCAACGAGTACAAGTCAAGTGCTTCCAAGCGTTCCCAGTAGATAAGGTTCTTGACAGAACTTATACGTGCAGTAAAGGATCTCTGTACACTCTCTAGATCTGCGATTTCACCTGCTTTGTATGGAGATGTTAATGTACAGCAGTATTCCAGCCTAGAGAGAACAAGTGATTTGAAAAGGATCATCATGGGCTTGGCATCTCTCGTTTTGAAAGTTCTCATTATCCATCCTATCCTTTTCTTTGCACGTGCGATCGTGGCACTGTTGTGATCCTTGAAAGTGAGATCCTCAGACATTACTACTCCCAGGTCCCTTACATTATTTTTCCGCTCTATTGTATGGCCGGAGTCAGTAGTATACTCTGTTCTAGTTATTATCTCCTCCTCCTGCTTGCACAGTACACCTGCCTCTCTCTCTTCCTTATTTTCTGCTTGCTTGCACAGTACTCCTGCCTCTCTCTCTTCCTTATTTTCTGCTTGCTTGCAAGCGTGGCTGCTTGTCAGCCTACTTTTCTGCATGCTTGTCTGCCTCCCTTTATTTTCCACCTGGTTCCACGGTTGCCTACTTTCCTGTCAACTTGCCTGCCTACCTATTTCATTTCCCGCTTGCTTGTGGGAGTTTCTGCTTGCCTGCCTACGTGCCTGCTTGCCTGCCTACGTGCCTGCTTGCCTGCCTACGTGCCTGCTTGGCTGTCTACGTGCCTGCTTGACTGTCTACCGACCGGTTTGCGCCTGGGGGTAGTATCACGCTTCACAAACATTAGAGTGATCTGTAAACAGAACACTTAACCCCAGCCTCTCTGCTCCCCGTCTTATGCACACCTCGCCTCTCTATAACTAACTAACCTATTTATATAGTTATAATGAAGTCCTAGTTTATTCAAAAGTATTGTAAGAATTATAACTTTTACATACTTGATTACTCTACGAAAGTGTAACGGACTGGCAGTTTTCTACAGTGATGGAGGCTGACTTGTAATGAAGCACGCTGGATGGAGTCTGAGTGAGGGAATGTAGGTTTAATGCTGTACATCCCATGAATATTAATTAAGTCAGGTGTTAGCACAGATGTAGTGCTATAGGAGGGGTAAAGAGGCAGATAGAGGGAGGGAGGAAGTGGACGAATACTCTCCACTCACACACAAAACACCCAGAGACACATACATACACATACTGATACAGAGAATCGACTCCCTACATCCGCATATTGGTGGGGTACACTCACACACAGAGTCACATACACACACACACACTCACACACACACACACTCACACACACACACACACACACACACACACACACACACACACACACACACACACATCACACACACACACACACACACACACACACACACACACACACACACACACACACACACACACACACTCACACACACACACACACACACACACACACACACACACACACACACACACACACACAGAGGAGACAGAAGGGACCCCAGAAAGACGGAGAGGTGGGGCACACCACCAAGTGCTGGACACAGTGCACACAACCGAGGAAGAAGTGAAGAGGCTTCTGAGTGAGCTAGATACCTCAAAGGCAATGGGGGCCCGATAACATCTCCCCATGGGTATTGAGAGAGGGAGCAGAGGCGCTATGTGTACCCCTAACAACAATATTCAATACATCTATCGAAACAGGGAGATTGCCTGAGGCATGGAAGACAGCAAATGTAGTCCCAATCTTTAAAAAAGGAGACAGACATGAAGCATTAAACTACAGACCAGTGTCACTGACATGTATAGTATGCAAAATCATGAAGAAGATTATCAGGAGAAGAGTGATGGAACACCTAGAAAGGAATGATCTCATCAACAGCAGCCAACATGGTTTCAGGGACGGGAAATCCTGTGTCACAAACCTACTGGAGTTCTATGATATGGTGACAGCAGTAAGACAAGAGAGAGAGGGGTGGGTGGATTGCATTTTCTTGGACTGCAAGAAGGCGTTTGACACAGTTCCACACAAGAGATTGGTGCAAAAACTGGAGGACCAAGCAGGGATAA
>NC_069436.1:33982231-34014541 GCF_026875155.1 Cherax quadricarinatus | reverse complement strand
AAATGAAATGCATGGTGGGTTACAAGATACCTTACATTAAATTGTATTAGGAAAACTTTCTGGATTGCACAAGGACAGCAAAGTGTAAAATGAGTGATTAAATCTTGTGTAATATGTGTGGATGCCAGGTCCTATATGTACCCAGGTTCTCCACCATTGCCAAAGGAGCATGTACAATTAGTGAAACCATTGACGTAACAGGTGTAGAAAATAGTGGTCCAATCATTTTAACAGGTACTTCAGAAGGTGTTTCACTGAAAGTGTATGTATGCTTGTTCACTTCTACTGCTACTAGGGCAGTTCATTTAGAAGTGGCTCAGGACTTGTCTGCAGAACAGTTTATACAGCTGTTTCGAAAATTTGCAGTTAGGAGATCCTGTCCGAGATTGATGATTTCGGATAATGCCACAAATTTTGTAGCAGGTGCTCAACACTTAATAGAATTAAATAATAGTAACGATGTTCAATCTCTGTTAACCCAACGAGGGTGTACCTGGAAATTTATTACTCCTAGAGCCCCTTGGCAGGGGAGGCTGTACAAAAGACTGATAGGCACAGTGAAGAAGTGTCTCCGTAAAGTACTACATAAGAAGAGAATTAATTTGGAAGAATTCCATGCAGTGTTAGTTGAGGCGGGGAATCGTATAAATAATAGGCCTCTCTTGCACATGAGTGATACACCTGATGTAGATGTATTAACACCTTCTCACCTAATATGTGGAAGGAAACTGGAAGCTACCCCTGTCTATAGAAACCAATCCGGAAGAAAGTGATGAAGATTTCAATGATGCGGCAGTGTTGTGTGATAAATTTAAAATGTTAAATAAAGTAATTGATCATTGGTGTAATGTGTGGCATAGGGGATATCTTCTTACACTATGTGAACACTTTTATGGTGCGACAGAGACAGTAAATCGACAGAACATTCAACCCAGATGCCCAAAGTGTTGTCCAGAATGGCAAAGTGTTGTGTCGTGTCCAGGAAAGTTTATGCACAATTAATAAATTGATTCCCTTGGAATTATATGGTATTTAATCAAATGTAAATGAAAATCTAAGGGAAAGTGACACGAGTGATATTGAAGGTAACCCTGTCCAATTGATGCAGGAAGATGAAATTGTAGTAAGGCCTACTAGGAGAACAGCCACTCAAGCCAGAACCGGCTGGAATCGTCTCCCAAAGGAAGGAGTAATTTGAGTTGTTTAGCAATGAACTCCAACCGGCTGCAGTGTGGAAAATAATGTATTTTCCAAAAAAATCCAGCGTATTTTTGTGAAAATTAGTGTAATACATTGTATTTGTTAAAAATTAATTTGTAAATAAAAAATAGTATCGAGAGGGAAGCTCTGTGCCTGCGCTGAGGAGCAGAGGAGTCGCCATTGCTTTTTTAATATGATACAAACACGTTAATGTAAGGTTCACAATTTTTGTCACTCTAGGGGTTATATTGGGCTTAAAACCTCTCAAATAGGAGCCGAAATTGTTAGCTGTGCATTCCTGCATAACTTGAGCATTAAACAGATGTACAGGACAGATCCAGGAACCTCAGATAAGCTATCTAAATTATGTTTGTAATTCTGACCAGTATTATCATCATAAATTTAGTTAGAAGGGAGTTCTGTACATGATACACAGTAATCTCCAGACTAATTGGTGAGTGTTATGATTATAAATTCTCCTTCTGTTATATAAATGTGTATATGTAATCATTTATTAATTTTAATATTCAGTCCACAAATTTATATTAAAATTTACCAGAATTCCTGGTGATGTATATTTCATTTGCAATTAATATAGGTTTAGAGCAACTTGTGGAGAGATTATGGTAGGTATCGAAGGGGGTCTTTTTTGTGACCTAGGTGTCCCAAAAATTGTTACCATTTACTGGTATGTATCTAATGAGATACACCCAGGTAAATGTAATTTTCCACAAGTAGGATGACTGATCTCTGACATGACAGAAAAGAGCATTGTTATTGTGGGCAGGCTTAACATTACATTTGTCCTCCCTGAGTCTGTCAGAAAGAGAACAGTCTTTCTCTTAGACCACTCTTACATTATAAAACTTGTATATAATTTGTAGAAGGTTGTTGTAATGGAGTTATAAAAACTTAGACTCTTCTACCGAAGTAGCTAGTTTATTGTTCAGTACATATCCATCCTGATGATGGTAGGGTAAGATCATATGGATACACAATAGGTAAAAGAGCTCGGCCCCAAAAGAGTTTACACGAACACGTCTGGAGTTATATCTACAGTTCCCTTATCTGTTGCAACAAATTCAGAAAATATGTTTAGTATATCTATCTTATTTTTATTAAGGATATATATCTTGACAAATCACGTCACATAAGTCATCATACTGTGTCTCCCTTTAGTCCTAAATAAATGGATAAAGATGGTCAGGTTATTATCAACGTTCTTTTTCTTGGGGGGGAGGGGGGCTTTTCGTTCGATTTTGTTTCTTTTTGGTGAATGTTTAGAAGCATTGTTTTTTATTAACTTTTGACAAAAGTTTCAATAAGATCGGCCAACAAACAGATCAGAAAAAAAAATATTTACTGAGTATGGCACTGGGCAGCAAGTCCCTCCATAGTGGCACTGCAAGGCTGGCACTCTCCACTGAGAGAACAAGCCATACTGGAATATGTAATGTTGGGAAATAATGTAATATACTTTGTCTTCATGCCGAAAAAAAAAAACTTTGGAAGGGTTATTGACTTTCACTAAAACATATGACTTTTACCCCCACAAAATAAAAAATATTTGAGATATTCCAAGGGGTTATACATTAGAAATTCAAAGACAATTTGTTTTATGTTACCTCTGAAAATTATTACAAACTAATCATTAATAATAGAGACACTTGCAGCAAATGGTTAAAAAATCTTACTTTCGAAATATTGGGGCAAACCCGCGATCACCTGATTATACTAAAAAAATCGCTAAAATCTCTTTTTTTTTTTTTTTTTTTTTTTTTTTTTTGGCTTTTTCTATGCAATGTAAGTGATTTCTTATTGTTTCCATAATGGAAGAGACCCGGGCCGGGATTACCGGCGAATCAAATAGAATAGAATAGAATTATTGTTTCCCGCTATATTATACCGTTTTCTTTAGTAAGAGATCAGGGCTAAAAGAGAAAATCTTTCTTTATAGTCAGGAACTTAAGTAAATCATTTGACCATGTGGTAACCACCCCTCTGTTATAGTTTAATTTTGGCCGTCTTTATTATGCTTGAATTTTATTTATCTTATGTCTGTTATAATTTCTGAATAAATGGCATACGCAGATAAAGTTTATTAGTAATATAAGCGTCAGAATAAGACATATTGTGGCTGAGGACCAGACTGCTGACAAAGTAAATTCTCGTCCCTCCCTCTCCTGCTGACTCCTCCTACTATTCAGTTCAATTCAATTCCATTCAAAGTTTATTCTCTATAAGGATTACAATATTGAGTTTACAGAATTAGGTTATTGTGTGGTTTACATGTAGTAAAAATAATTACAGAGTGTACCACTAGAGCACCTAGCATGGCTAGGCATTTCGTGCAGACTTAGTTTAATTCTTAATTTTAAAATATTACAAATTATGAGATAAGTTGGTATTATGGCTAAGTGACTAAATACTAGTTTGTGGGTTTAGCAATGTGAATGCTTTTGTTTTGGCACAGTACATAGTTTCAGTATTGGAGTATCGCAGGCCAACTTATGACTAGTTAGAATTCATTATTTTAAGATTGAGATTAATATATCTATTTATGGTCAAATGGGTGAGTGAGTGTAAGTGTTAACCACCAGGTGGTATTCGTGTAGCTAGTTGGTGGGGTGTATCAGGGAGATAAGATGTTTTCTAATGGTAGTTTTGAAGGTGATGAATGTGTCTGCAGTTCTAGAGTTTTCAAGTAGGGTGTTCCAGATTTTAGGGCCTTTAACATACATTGAATTTTTGTAAAGGTTTAGTCGGACACGGGGAATGTAGTAGAGATGTTTGTGTCTGGTGTTATGCCTGTGGGTTCTGTCACAACTATCAAGAAAGCATTTTAGGTCAAGGTTAATATTGGAATTTAAGGTCCTGTAGATATAGATTGCACAGTAGTAAGTGTGGATGTACTGAACAGGGAGTAAGTTTAGATCTATGAAGAGTGGGGGGGTGTGTTGCCAAGGATGGGATTTAGTGATTAGTCTTATTGCGGCTTTTTGTTGGGTTATTATTAGCTTTAGGTGTGTTGCTGCAGTTGATCCCCAAGCACAAATAGCATAGATGAGGTATGGATAAATAAGTGAGTGGTATACTGTGAGAAGGGCATTTTGCGTGCAGCACGTGGTATCTTATCTTGGAGAGGATCCCAACCGTTTTGGATACTTTTTTGGTTATGTGTTGGATATGGGTGCTGAAATTCAGGTTGTTATCAAGGTATAGGCCTAGGAATTTGCCCTCATTATGTCTGGTAATTAGAGTGTTGTCGATCTTAATGTTAATTTGCGCATCTTCTGCTCTGCTACCAAACATAATATAGTGAGGAAATTAAATCTTCATCAGAGTACAAAACAAATTCTGGCCACAAAATAGAGCGAAACACCAACGTCAAAGACCTGGGAGTGATTATGTCGGAGGATCTCACCTTCAAGGACCATAACATTGTATCAATCGCATCTGCTAGAAAAATGACAGGATGGATAATGAGAACCTTCAAAACTAGGGAGGCCAAGCCCATGATGACACTCTTCAGGTCACTTGTTCTATCTAGGCTGGAATATTGCTGCACACTAACAGCACCTTTCAAGGCAGGTGAAATTGCCGACCTAGAAAATGTACAGAGAACTTTCACGGCGCGCATAACGGAGATAAAACACCTCAATTACTGGGAGCGCTTGAGGTTCCTAAACCTGTATTCCCTGGAACGCAGGAGGGAGAGATACATGATTATATACACCTGGAAAATCCTAGAGGGACTAGTACCGAACTTGCACACGAAAATCACTCGCTACGAAAAGCAAAAGACTTGGCAGACGATGCATCATCCTCCCAATGAAAAGCAGGGGTGTCACTAGCACGTTAAGAGACCATACAATAAGTGTCAGGGGCCCGAGACTGTTCAACTGCCTCCCAGCACACATAAGGGGAATTACCAACAGACCCCTGGCAGTCTTCAAGCTGGCACTGGACAAGCACCTAAAGTCAGTTCCTGATCAGCCGGACTCTGGATCGTACGATGGTTTGCGTGCAGCCAGCAGCAACAGCCTGGTTGATCAGGCTCTGATCCACCAGGAGGCCTGGTCACAGACCGGGGCGCGGGGGCGTTGACCCCCGGAACTCTCTCCAGGTAATCTCCAGGTTTTGTCAGTGTTAAGCGTAAGTTTATTAGCTGTCATCCAAGTCGATATTTTGATCAGCTATAGCTGTAGCTATAGCTGATCTTATTTTTATTAAAGAGATATATCTTGACATATCACATAAGATATTATACTGTCTCTCTCTTTATTCCTAAATAAATGGACAATAAAGAGAGTGAAGATAAGGTTGGCAACATACTTTGCATAAGGTCATCTTTGTGTCTGCCTAAGTTTGGCTACTATATCAGTCAATCTGTTCACATTGCAGTTTGCTCCATACACACTTTTATCTACGTTCATGTTATAATAGTGAGTTATAGAGTTACTCAGAATTCTAGCTACATTTTGTAACATTCATTTTCATTATTTACTTCTCTTCTAATATTATTCCTAATGGTAAACACAGATAAATCAAAGTTATATTCTACATTTTCCTTCAGGTTAATTGACTTGGCTAATGTATCATCTGTATCACGAAAAAGTAATCCAGTGTGTGATGGAATCCATAACAATTGTAAATTAATTCTATTTTCGAGGATTTTTGTGTATCTATATCTGGCTTCACCAATGATCATGTTGTTAGTCATTATGTGAGTCAATAGTCTTTAATGATGACAGAGAATCAGTAATTTTTTTAATAAAAAGAAGCATTTTTAATATATAAGACAATTAATTATTTTTATTTGTTAAAAAACCATATTTACATTATTAACTGAAAGGCACTAATGTGTTGTAGAAAATATTTTGATAATACGCAGGTGATGCAAACCTTGTCTGAATCCTTCCATTTAGCTCTATTATCAATTTATTTCACATTGTTCTCCTACGACTAACATAATTAAATAGCAGATATGTTTTCTTTGACTTAATCATAGTTTCTTAAATGAAAATATATAGGTTACTGGGAGCTAAAACTGTTGGAATTATTCATAGGCTTGAGTGAAGATTTGGACACAGCAGAGTCCCCTCTCCAGGTAGCAAAGCTTGCCAGCATAAAGACGTTTTTAATTAGTGTACCTATTCTCATCCTTCATAGGGATTTTAAACTTCCCGCACTGTTTAATATTACAACTCGAGGTCAAGCTGAGTATCACAGTTTATACTAGCACAAGCAACAATGAGACTTCACTAGCTAAAACTCCAGAAAGTGGATTTCATTCTCCCAGGAAATTACTAAACTCATTTTCGTTATATTTTATTCGAAGCTGCAATGCCTCGCTGGGATAATGGATGGGAAACCTGGGAGTTTTTTTTTTTTTTTTTTTTTTTTTTTTTGTCTAGGCAAAACATCGCCTGTATATCAGGTAAGTCCGGTAAAGTTTATGTTCTGTAAATCTGTTTTAATTCAGTAAATCTTTTAACCTTTAATTTGGCAATGTTGTTATTCTATATTAAATGTATAATAGAACTTTAAATGTCTACAGTGAGCACCATTGGAATTATCCTTTATGGTCCTTCAATTACTAATTCATGTTTGCTTAGTGTTATTAACACACAAGAGTATTTACAGTTCTAATATTAATTATCAGTCCATCAGCGGTGTGAGGAAGTGTCCAGATCAAGACAGTGAAGGTTACACTTGAGACCGAACCATCTATAAGTAACATCTTACAGGGCAGGGTATGAACATTTCATATACTTTCCCATTAATTCCCCATAAGTTATCTCATACAGTGGATATCTCTCATGTAGATTTTTCTTCTCTTTAGATCACACATATTTTGCAGATAAATAGATGGAAGAACGATTGCATTGACTTAATTAGCAGACTTTAAAAAATTTTGTGCTCTGCTCGGGGTGTATTTTGCACACGTTCATCCACACTTGCTGCTTTTTAACAAATAACAACTTTTTGTTTCTAGACTATTTTCTATATTGTAAACCGGGAATTATAAAAATAATTCTACAGGTAACATTGTTTCAAATATTACTCATTGAACAATTTCCAGTAAGAATTAACTTTATGTAATGTGTATAATAACATAGGGTTTACTGTAGTAGGTTAAGTCTCAATAATAACCTGGGGTTTACTGTAGTAAGTTAGGTCTCAATAATAACCCAGAGTTTGCTGTAGTGAGTTAAGTCTCAGTAATAACCCGGGGTTTGCTGTAGTAAGTTAGGTCTCACTAATAACCCGGGGTTTGCTGTAATAAGTTAGGTCTCAATAATATCCTGGGGTTTGCTGTAGTAGGTTAGGTCTCAGTAATAACCTGGGGCTTCCTGTAGAGAGTTAGGTCTCAATAATAACCTAGGGTTTGCTGTAGTGAGTTAAGTCTCAGTAATAACCCAGAGTTTGCTGTAGTGAGTTAAGTCTCAGTAATAACCCGGGGGTTGCTGTAGTGAGTTAGATCTCAGTAATAACCCAGAGTTTGCTGTAGTGATTTAAGTCTCAGTAATAACCCGGGGGTTGCTGTAGTGAGTTAAGTCTCAGTAATAACCCGGGGTTTGCTGTAGTGAGTTAAGTCTCAGTAATAACCTGGGGCTTCCTGTAGAGAGTTAGGTCTCAATAATAACCTAGGGTTTGCTGTAGTGAGTTAAGTCTCAATAATAACCCAGAGTTTGCTGTAGTGAGTTAAGTCTCAGTAATAACCCGGGGGTTGCTGTAGTGAGTTAGATCTCAGTAATAACCCAGAGTTTGCTGTAGTGATTTAAGTCTCAGTAATAACCCGGGGGTTGCTGTAGTGAGTTAAGTCTCAGTAATAACCCGGGGTTTGCTGTAGTGAGCTAAGTCTCAGTAATAACCTGGGGTTTGCTGTAGTGAGCTAAGTCTCAGTAATAACCTGGGGTTTGCTGTAGTAGGTTAGGTCTCAGTAATAACCTGGGGTTTGCTGTAGTAAGTTAGGTCTCAGTAAAAACTCGGGGTTTGCTGTAGTGAGTTAGGTCTCAGTAATAACCCAGAGTTTGCTGTAGTGATTTAAGTCTCAGTAATAACCCGGGGGTTGCTGTAGTGAGTTAGATCTCAGTAATAACCCGGGGTTTGCTGTAATGAGTTACGTCTCACTAATAACCCGGGGTTTGCTGTACTGAGTTAGGTCTCAGTAATAACCTGGGGTTTGGTGTAGTGAGTTAGGTGTCAGTAATAAGCTGGGGTTTACTGTAGTGAGTTATATCTCGGTAATAACCCAGGGTTTGCTGTTGTGAGTTAGGTCTCAGTAATAACTAGGGGTTTGGTGTAGTGAGTTAGGTGTCAGTAATAAGCCGGGGTTTACTGTAGTGAGATAGGTCTCAGTAATAACCTGGGGTTTGGTGTAGTGAGTTAGGTGTCATTAATAAGCCGGGGTTTACTGTAGTGAGTTAGGTCTCAGTAATAACCTGCGGTTTGGTGTAGTGAGTTAGGTGTTGTAATAAGCCGGGTTTTACTGTAGTGAGTTATATCTCTGTAATAACCCGGGGTTTGCTCTTGTGAGTTAGGTCTCAGTAATAACTAGGGGTTTGGTGTAGTGAGTTAGGTGTCAGTATTAAGCCGGGGTTTACTGTACTGAGTTAGGTCTCAGTAATAACCTCGGGTATGGTGTAGTGAGTTAGGATTCAGTACGCTGGTCTGATCTTCATCTCTGTCCTCTTGAGGGAGTAGTGATTACCACGGAAAAGTTTCCAGTTGACACCATCAGCATAAGATTCATGTGCACCATTATGGTACTTACCATTCAGGTTGGATGAATGGCATTTTCCATACCACCACGCACCATGAAAACTGAAATAAAAATATTGAAGTCTGAATATTTATAATAATCTGATACTAAAAACTTGTATGAAAAAAGACAGTGAAATTCGTTGATTAGGAAATTGGGCTGCAATAAGAGGCAAGCAAATTGAAGTTTCTTAAGAAATTAAAAAAAAAATCTTACAGAATTATGAAGAGTTTGAAATATAATGCAGATGATTATAGAACATTGAGAGATTTTAAAAACTCACATTTTAAAAATTATGATAAAGATAAAAATTTTATTTCTCTTAAATGTTTAGTGTGTGATTACAATTTTGATTTCTTAAGCACATAGAAAGTCACTATTATCCGTGACGGTGTAACTTCAAGTGCTTGACTGATATTTTTTGTTATCTTTTCTTCCTCAATACTTTCATTTGTAGCTTAACAACGACACATCAGATCGGATTCAACTTTTCAATGCTAGTTTACTGTGGAAGGGTTCATGCAACTACTGACACTATGATCAAAGTTAAATAGTACATTCATGAAATTTTATTTGCATGCAATAATTTAAGAATGACTCATCTGATTGGCTTCAAACATTCAGAAGAGTTAGTTGGGATTGTTACTGGAATGTGTTGATACCAATTTGACGACACTTTTATTTGTATAATAATATATTGTGGATTTTATCCAAATAACGCAAATTGTAATTAAGAACCTCATAATAAAGGCAATATTATTTATTAGCTTCAGATTTTTAAGATATTACTTAGTAAGATTTTTGTCATGCAGATTAAAAAAATTGTCATAATAAAATTATTGAAAATATTTGTGACACAATGTGTGACAACCGGAGAAAGCCTTTCTGGGCGGCTTCAATATTGATGTGTTTAGTTGAATGTAAGATTTGTGTTGCTGTTGAGCTGTAGTGATATCGAATTACCTATTTTATTAACCCGGGAATTAGTATCCATTCATTAGCTAAACAAGGTGTCTTGTAATTTGTATGAAAAAAAATTATGTCAGCTGATGGACTTGATAAGAATGATGATGCTTCATAAGTTAAGTCTGAGTGTGTGCAAATTTGAAATTTTACTCACATTGTTACAAACTTCAGAATTGTTGGATTCGGATCAATTACCAAAAATTGTATTTCCTGACATTCATTAGACATTCATTGTTGATGATCTTTATTGAAAGAAATCATGGAATTCACTCTGAGCTGTCTAAATTTTCTGCCAAATTACTAAACAAATTTGTTTTCCATGTAATAAATAAAGGATATTCCATCCTATCGGGTTCAAACCTAAGGGCAAATGTATATTAATTATAAGTACTTTTAATTAATTAATGCTGTGTAGGTGCTCATTAAGCATTTTTTTTTGTAAATTCTGTGATATTCGAGTTGTATCTTTTATACCAAAGTTGGTTAATCACAATGTTTTAGTCTTCCACTAACTTCCTCCAAGACTTTCATTTCCGATCGACTTCAAATTTTCAACTCTAGTAAATTATAAACAGAGGCAAGTGAACCTGACTTCTTCTCAGTTATATTTAGCTAATTTACGACAATCATTTTAAAGCAAAAACTTCGGAAAGCCTCTTCTGATCACATTCAAAATTACAACACTCGTGTATGTTACTTAGAAGAAAGTTCGTGTTGTTAATAAAGTGTACATATGTAATACTGACATTTTAAATTTCGAAATGGTGCTGCATAATTTTGCTTTAAATAACAAAAATATTTGACCAACCTTTTCTCAAGGATGTCCAAGACAGCTTTCATAATTCTACTATGACACACTGATACAGACAACATTTCACTGTTGCCAAGACAGTCAAATGTGTGACTGATTAAAGTTCCTTAAGCAGTGAAAATCTCATTATATTACTTCAGCTGTTCGTGGAGAGTGCTGTTTCCTCTTAGTACTGCAGAATTTTTTTTCTTGTATTTATATCTTTTCAGGTGTGGTAGGTTATAATTAGTTATTTTTATGCACAGAGGACAGGCTTCCCTAACCTAACTAACCTAACCTAAAACTAACCTAACCTAACTTAACCTAACCTAACTACTAACCTAACCTAACCTAATGTAACCTAACCTAACCTAATGTAACCTAACCTAACCTAACCTAACATAACCTAACCTAACCTAACCTAACCTAACCTAACCTAATATAACCTAACCTAACCTAACCTAACCTAACCTAACCTAACCTAATGTAACCTAACCTAACCTAACCTAACCTAACCTAACTAATGTAACCTAACCTAACCTAACCTAACCTAACCTAACCTAACCTAACCAACCTAACCTAACCTAACCTAACTTAACGTAACCTGACCTACATTACCTAACCCAACCTAACCTAACCTAACCTAACCTAACCTAACCTAACCTAATGTAACCTAACCTAACCTAACCTAACCTATCCTAACCTAACCTAAACCTAACCTAACTTAACCTAACCTAACATAACCTAACCTAACCTAACCTAACATAACCTAACTTAACTTAACCGAACCTAACCTAACATAACCGAACCTAACTTAACCTAACCTAACCTAACCTAACCTAACTTAACCTAACTTAACCTAACCTAACCTAACCTAACCTAACCTAACCTAACATAACCTAACTTAACTTACCGAACCGAACCTAACATAACCGAACCTAACTTAACCTAACCTAACCTAACCTAACCTAACCTAACATAACATAACATAACATAACATAACATAACATAACATAACATAACATAACATAACATAAGATAACCTAATGTAACCTAACCTAACCTAACCTAACCTAAACTAACCTAACCTAACCTAACCTAACCTAACTTAACCTAACCTAACTTAATCTAACCTAACCTAACCTAACCTAACCTAACCTAACCTAACCTAACATAACATAACATAACATAACCTAACCTAACATAACCTAACCTAACCTAACCTAACCTAACTTAACCTAACCTAACCTAACCTAACCTAACCTAACCTAACCTAACCTAACCTAAACTAACCTAACCTAACCTAACCTAACCTAACCTAACCTAACCTAACATAACATAACATAACATAACCTAACATAACCTAACCTAACCTAACCTAACCTAACCTAACCTATCCTAACTTAACTTAACTTAACTTAATTTAACTTAACTTAACCTAACCTAACCTAACCTAACCTAACCTAACCTAACCAAACCTAACCAAACATAGCATAACCTAACCTAACCTAACCTAACCTAACCTAACCTAACCTAACCTAACCTAACCTAACCTAACCTAACCTAACATAACGTAACATAACGTAACATAACATAACATAACCTAACCTAACCTAACACAACCTAACCAAGAAATTTGCTGCAACCCGTATGTGAGAAAAACACAAAAATTTAAATGGTCTTTTCTTCTACTACTTTTTATTTGTAACATGAGAACTCTTCATTGAATACTGGTGTTCTATAAGTAGTGGAAAGTTCTTGGAACTATTGGAGTGGATAGGTACCCATTTGCAAATAATTTTAAGAATTCCAGATTTTTATTTTCATGCAGTGGCTTGAGAAAGCTTCTCCTGATCGGCTTCAAATTTTCAACACTGCTGTATTCTATTTATAATAAGGCTCGGATTACTATGGGAGTAAGAATGAGGCAATATGTTAACTTTATTTTTTAAAATTTGCTGTATTATTTCTGAGGATTAATTTGATTATGATTCTTCTGAACTGCATTTGTCAAGGTGAAATATTTATATGATTTTGTGTATTTCTTTCTCTAGATTTAAAAAAGTTTACAAGCAAATGCTGATTTTGAAATTAGAGACTCTACAATTTAGTGTTTTGGTGTCACTGAACATAATATTCCTTAATGAAACTTAACCTATTTATATTTTTTTCTATTGGCAGTATCTGTTCAAGCAGTTTCTAATTACTGATTTTATGTTCATATATAAAAGATTAATAAATAAGTGCAAATGGATTTAACACACATACCTTACAGCACAGTTATCTGAATAAGTGTCTAGATCGTAATTCTTCGCGGAGAACTTCAGACCGTTGACGCTACTGAAGCCATCACCAGCATCTCCAGTGTAACCATTAACTTCTACCTTGAATAAGGAGCTCCTGTCATGGACATAAAAGAACTGGTACTGCGCCCACCGGGTGCTGTTGTCGAAATCCGTTAATTCAAATCGTATCTGGTTGAGAGTTTGATCAGTGAGGGCATGGATATGTTCAAGGCCAAGCCAGAACTCGCCGGAGAGATTACCAAAGCCTAAAGCATACTCCATCCAGGTGCGATAAAAGTCTTCCTTTGGCAGAATATCTTCGCGACGCTGAATAACAGTCCATCCTCCTCCATTAGTGTCCATATCACAGTAGACACGGACAGGACGTTTGGGGCAGCAGTCATGTGGATAGATGGTGTATATTCCACTTGTCTTGTGACCATGCTCTTGCAGTTCACGACAGTTTCGGTTTTGGAAGCCAAGTCCTGCCCATAAGAGCTCAGGAAAACTAGCATTGTCAGTGGTGCCATCTGCTGCCACCATTATTAACACACTGCTGGCACCCACTACCACCAAAATCCACAGCAGCTTATTCATCTTCCACTTAAACCTGAAGTTAACAAAAGAGTAAATTATTATTTCATTGTTAACATAAGGATATTCAAGTCATTTTATTATATTTAGAATTATACGACTGCCTTATTAATCCTACCTCAGCCAATTGAAAATTCTGGCCACATTGGTTCGCAGACAAGCAGATAGATTAAAACCTACCAGATTCCCGAGTCCTGATGAAGTGTTTACAAGGGTTATAAAGCAAAGTTTTGGGTAAAACTTTCAACCTATTAATACAAATTGGCAAAGTGTCAGATAAATGAAAAATGGTAAATCTGATACCTCTCTTCAAACCTGTTGAGAAATCCATAGCTTTGAAATATTGACTAGTAAGCCAAACCTCCACTGTGGGAAAATTAATGTAATCAGTAATTGCCAAGGTCATTCGAAGCAACACTGAAAGACATAAATTAATTACTGAATTTCAACACAGTTTTACAAAGGGCGATCCTTCCTTACAAATTTACTAACTTTCTTTCACTAAGGTATTATTGGATGAGGTAGATCATGGTAATGAGTATGATATGGAGTATACGTACTTCAGTAAAGCTTTTTGATAAAGTTCCACATCGGAGGGTGTTGATAGACTTCCATATAAGAGGATGATGAGGACAGTAGAAGCATATGGAATAGAAGAAATAAGGATTTCCGTGAAACAGGCGAGATTGCCTTACTGGGAACATAGACTATGCATAGGAAAACCAGTTAAATGTAGAATGAGGTAGAATTATTAATGAATTTTGGAAAGCCAGTGGCATTAGGCGATGATGAGAGTAACAGAGATAGTGGAGAACCAGATATGAGCAGAAAGGGAAAAGAGAAAAGAGGCTTTCTATAAATATATTATACAGAGAGTCCTAGCACAAGAAACGAGATGGATGAGTTGACATTAGTTGATAGTGCTTGTAACTTTGACGTATTTGTCATAACTAACACATGGTTTAATATGAAGTAGCGGGATATATCTGCTGAATGTCAGTTTCACGGTTTTAAGTTATTCCATAATGATAGAAGTAACGAGAAGAGAGGTAGGGTGGCACTACATATCAGAGAGCATTTAAAAAGTGAGAATAAAGACTGAAAGAATACACTCAAAGTCTGCGTGGGTAGAAAGGTATGAAAAATTAATTTTGGATGAGATGTTTCGTCCCCCTAACTTGGATAGGCACCATGGGAGAGTACTTTATGAAAAAAATTTTTAAGGCCACAATGGGATGATAACGTATTAATTATAGAAGACTTTAATTGTAGTTCAGTTGATTGAGATTCCATGACTGGGAAGCTTGTGTCAAACGACTGCGTGGAAGTAGTTCAGGAATGTTTCTTGGAGTAGTTTTGACAGAAACAACGAGGGGAAATAACCTGCTTGATTTAGTTCTGGTTAACAAGGACGGTTTTACAAAGGGGCGTTCCTGTCATACGAATTTACTAACTTTCTTCACTAAGGAATCTGAGGAGGTAGATCATGGTATTGATTATATTGTGTATATGGACTTCACTAAAGCTTTCGATAGAGTTCCACATCAGAGCCAAATAAAAAATCGAGAACAACGTCCAGTATTGGGCCCCTACTTAAACAAGATGGGTCCTACACAGATGACAGCAAGGAAATGAGTGAGCTACTCAAGTCCCAATATGACTCAGTTTTTAGCAAGCCGCTAACCAGACTGAGAGTCGAAGATCAAAATTAATATTTTATGAGAGAGCCACAAAATTTGATTAACACAAGCTATCCGATGTTATCCTGACGCCAAATGACTTCGAACAGGCGATAAATGACACGCCCATGCACTCTGCCCCAGGGCCAGACTCATGGAACTCTGTGTTCATCAAGAACTGCAAGAAGCCCCTATCACGAGCCTTTTCCATCCTATGGAGAGGGAGCATGGACACGGGGGTCGTCCCACAGTTACTAAAAACAACAGACATAGCCCCACTCCACAAAGGGGGCAGTAAAGCAACAGCAAAGAACTACAGACCAATAGCACTAACATCCCATATCATAAAAATCTTTGAAAGGGTCCTAAGAAGCAAGATCACCACCCATCTAGAAACCCATCAGTTACACAACCCAGGGCAACATGGGTTTAGAACAGGTCGCTCCTGTCTGTCTCAACTATTGGATCACTACGACAAGGTCCTAAATGCACTAGAAGACAAAAGCAATGCAGATGTAATATATACAGACTTTGCAAAAGCCTTCGACAAGTATAACCATGGCGTAATAGCGCACAAAATGCGTGCTAAAGGAATAACAGGAAAAGTCAGTCGATGGATCTATAATTTCCTCACTAACAGAACACAGAGTAGTCGTCAACAGAGTAAAGTCCGAGGCAGCTACGGTGAAAAGCTCTGTTCCACAAGGCACAGTACTCGCTCCCATCTTGTTCCTCATCCTCATATCCGACATAGACAAGGATGTCAGCCACAGCACCTTGTCTTCCTTTGCAGATGACACCCGAATCTGCATGACAGTGTCTTCCATTGCAGACACTGCAAAGCTCCAGGCGGACATCAACCAAATCTTTCAGTGGGCTGCAGAAAACAATATGAAGTTCAACGATGAGAAATTTCAATTACTCAGATATGGTAAACATGAGGAAATTAAATCTTCATCAGAGTACAAAACAAATTCTGGCCACAAAATAGAGCGAAACACCAACGTCAAAGACCTGGGAGTGATCATGTCGGAGGATCTCACCTTCAAGGACCATAACATTGTATCAATCGCATCTGCTAGAAAAATGACAGGATGGATAATGAGAACCTTCAAAACTAGGGAGGCCAAGCCCATGATGACACTCTTCAGGTCACTTGTTCTATCTAGGCTGGAATATTGCAGCACACTAACAGCACCTTTCAAGGTAGGTGAAATTGCCGACCTAGAAAATGTACAGAGAACTTCCACGGCGCGCATAACGGAGATAAAACACCTCAATTACTGGGAGCGCTTGAGGTTCCTAAACCTGTATTCCCTGGAACGCAGGAGGGAGAGATACATGATTATATACACCTGGAAAATCCTAGAGGGACTAGTACCGAACTTGCACACGAAAATCACTCACTACGAAAGCAAAAGACTTGGCAGACGATGCACCATCCCCCCAATGAAAAGCAGGGGTATCACTAGCACGTTAAGAGACCATACAGTAAGTGTCAGGGGCCCGAGACTGTTCAACTGCCTCCCAGCACACATAAGGGGGATTACCAACAGACCCCTGGCAGTCTTCAAGCTGGCACTGGACAAGCACCTAAAGTCAGTTCCTGATCAGCCGGGCTGTGGCTCGTACGTTGGTTTGCATGCAGCCAGCAGCAACAGCCTGGTTGATCAGGCTCTGATCCACCAGGAGGCCTGGTCACAGACCGGGCCGCGGGGGCGTTGACCCCCGGAACTCTCTCCAGGTAAACTCCAGAGCTGTTGAGGAAACTTAAGGCACACGGAATAGGAGGAGAAATTTTTTCCTGGGTAGAGGCACGGTTGACAAATAGGCAGCGGAGAGTTTGCATTAAAGCAGAGAAATCAGATTGGGGGCACGTCACGAGCGGCGTTGCACAGGGGTCAGTGTTGGGCCCCTTGTTGTTCACAGTCTACATAAACGACAAACATAAGGGAATAAATAGCAAAATAAGCAAATTTGCTGATGACACCAAAATAGGCCGTCCAATTCATTCTAATGAGGACATTACAGCACTTCATGATGATTTGAATAGACTGATGCTGTGGTCAGAGAAGTGGCAGATGCATTTTAATATAGACAAATGCAAAGTTCTGAATGTTGGACAGGAAAATAACCATGCCACATATAAACTAAATAAGGTGGATCTTAATATTACGGATTGCGAAAGGAATTTAGGAGTTCTAGTTAGCAGTAATCTGAAAATAAGACAACAGTCCATAAGTGTTCACAGTAAATCTAACAGAATCCTTTGCTTCATAGCAAGAAGTATAAATAATAAAAGTCCTCAGATTGTTCTTCAACTCTATATATCCTTGGTTAGGCCTCATTTAGATTATGCTGTGCAGTTTTGGTCACCGTATTACAGAATGGATATATATGCACTGGAAAACATAGAGAGGACGATGACAAAGTTGATCCCACATATCAGAAATCTTCCCTATGAGGGTAGACCGAGGGCCCTGAATATGCACTCTCTAGAAAGGCGTAGAATTAGGGGGGATATGATTGAGGTGTATAAATGGAAAACATGAATTAATAAAGAGGATGTAAATGGAATGGTAAAAATGTCTAACATAGACAGGACTCACAGCAATGGTTTTAAATTGGAAAAATTCAGATTCAGGAAGGCTATAGGAAAGCACTGGTTCGGTAGTTGTGGATGAGTGGAAGAAGCTCCCGAGTACCATCACAGAATCTAAGGCGTTGCATAGTTTTAAAAAAAGGTTGGATAAATACATAAGTAGGTGTTGGTGGGTGTTCGTTGGACTTGACTAGCTGGTGCTACTATGTCGGATTCTGTGCTCCTCCCTTAAGTGATGTGTCTGACCTCACTAGGTCAAGGCAATGGCTTAAGCCAGTGGGGGAATTGGACTTGCTTCGCAAAGGCCAGTAGGCCTGTTGCAGTGTTCCTTCTTTCTTATGTTCTTATATTCTTATGTTCTTATAACCTAGAGATTACAGAGGAACTTGGCACGAGCAACCATAAATCGAATACATTTTGTACTGAGTGGAAGTATGATAGTAGGGATAACTCATTAATTGTCCCACACTTTATCTTATCAGACCACAATGAGCTTAGAGAACACCTGTCATCTATGTGCTGGGATAACGAAGAGAACTCTCATTATGACAGTTTTATAAACAATATGCAGGCTGCCAATAGAACATTTATTACATTTAGAGAAATGAGTTGTTTGAGCCTATTGTTCATCCGAATACAATGGGCTCAAACATCTTAAGGACAGATAAAGGGTATTTACCCGCGTATCGAAAGAGGTGAGGGCGATATAATTGATTAAAATTCTTATATTAAGAGGAAGTTTAAAACAAGGGTAATAAAAGCTGAAACAGGGTAATGAAATTAGTGTCAAATGATTCCAAAACAAATGGGTTTTGCAATATTTTTAAAGCAGAGTATTGGTCATTACCATTAAATTACTGAAAAATAAGCCTCATCTCAATTGTAGGCAACTTAATATAGTCAATTATAGCTGATATTATAAGAAGCCATCTTGATAGGCATAATTTGATTTATGATACTCAGCATAGATTCACGAAGAGCCGTTCCTACCTGACTAATTTGCTGACTTACTTCAGTAAAGCGTCTGAAGGAGTTGATGGTGATAGGTAACATGATATTATTCATTTGAATTTTAGGAGACTACTACACGAAATAATTTTAAAGAGAGTGGCAACTCATGTTATTAAAGGAAAAGTCTTGTCATGGATCGAGTCATGTCTCACCAACAGGAAGCAGAGGAGGTAGATCATGGTAATGAATATGATATTGTGTATATGGACTTCAGTAAGGCTTTTGACAGGGTCCCACATCGGAGACTATTGAGGAAAATTAAGGCACATGGAATAGGAGGAGAAATTTTTTCCTGGATAGAGGCATGGTTGACAAATAGGCAGCAGAGAGTTTGCATAAATGGGGAGAAATCAGAGTGGGGAAGCGTCACGAGCGGTGTTCCACAGGGGTCAGTGTTTGGCCCCCTGCTGTTCACAATATACATAAACGACATAGATGAGGGCATAAAGAGCGACATCAGCAAGTTTGCCGATGACACCAAAATAGGCCGTCGAATTCATTCTGACGAGGACATTAGAGCACTCCAGGAAGATTTGAATAGACTGATGCAGTGGTCGGAGAGGTGGCAGATGCAGTTTAATATAGACAAATGCAAAGTTCTAAATGTTGGACAGGACAATAACCATGCCACATATAAACTAAATAATGTAGATCTTAATATTACGGATTGCGAAAAAGATTTAGGAGTTCTGGTTAGCAGTAATCTGAAACCAAGACAACAGTGCATAAGTGTTCGCAATAAAGCTAATAGAATCCTTGGCTTCATATCAAGAAGCATGAATAATAGGAGTCCTCAGATTGTTCTTCAACTCTATACATCCTTGGTTAGGCCTCATTTAGATTATGCTGCACAGTTTTGGTCACCGTATTACAGAATGGATATAAATGCTCTGGAAAATGTACAAAGGAGGATGACAAAGTTGATCCCATGTATCAGAAACCTTCCCTATGAGGATAGACTAAGGGCCCTGAATCTGCACTCTCTAGAAAGACGTAGAATTAGGGGGGATATGATTGAGGTGTATAAATGGAAGACAGGAATAAATAAAGGGGATGTAAATAGTGTGCTGAAAATATCTAGCCTAGACAGGACTCGCAGCAATGGTTTTAAGTTGGAAAAATTCAGATTCAGGAAGGATATAGGAAAGTACTGGTTTGGTAATAGAGTTGTGGATGAGTGGAACAAACTCCCAAGTACAGTTATAGAGGCCAGAACGTTGTGTAGCTTTAAAAATAGGTTGGATAAATACATGAGTGGATGTGGGTGGGTGTGAGTTGGACCTGATAGCTTGTGCTACCAGGTCGGTTGCCGTGTTCCTCCCTTAAGTCAAGGTGACCTGACCTGACTAGTTTGGGTGCATTGGCTTAAGCTGGTAGGAGACTTGGACCTGCCTAGCATGGGCCAGTAGGCCTGCTGCAGTGTTCCTTCGTTCTTATGTTCTTATGTTCTTATAAATGGGTGAACTCTTTGTGAGGATGAGTCACAGGTGGTGTTCCACAACGATCAGTTTTAGGCCCACTGTTGTTCACAATGTACATTAATAACCTTGACGAGGGAATAGCAAGTGATATGAGCAAATTCGCTGAAGATACAAAAATAAGCAAGAAAATTTATTCAGAGAAGATGCCAAAGAACTTCAGGAGGATTTAGACAAGCTCACGTCATGATCTGAAAAGTGGCAGATGCAGTTCAACATAGACAAAAGTAATGACCTAAAGCTCGGAAATGTAAATAACCTTAGCACTTATAAACTAAAATATTTAGAACTTAGACTTACAGAATGCGAAAGGGACTTGGGAGTTATAGTAAGCAACAACCTCATGATATGACAGCAAATGCCTAAGCATACGCAATAAGGCAAACAGATTACAGTGATTTATGTAACGAACTTTAAGCTGCAGGAATCCAGAGGTTATACTAAAATTTACACATCATTAGTAAGACCTCACTTAGATTATGCAGCTCACTGCTGGTTTCCATATTACAGAATGGATATAAATTTGTTAAAAGCATTCAGAGAAGTATGACAAAATTTGTCTATTGCATGTAAAATCTTTCATTCGAAGAAAGACTGAATTCCCTTAAACTACATTCTCTAGTAGGACCCAATTAGGCCCAGTCCCTGGACCCATTATATAGAGTAAAATCTCTTGTTTATGAAAGGGGGTTAATGACCCTTTCCAAAATGAGTAGCCCTCTAAGAGAAGGCTAGCCCTCTCGGAAGGGATTATGAATAGTCTTGCTTTCTGCTTCACACACGGAGGGCCCGGGTTCGATTCCCGGCGGGTGGAAACATTTCGACACGTTTCCTTACACCTGTTGTCCTGTTCAACTAGCAGCAAATAGTTACCTGGGTGTTAGTCGACTGGTGTGTGTGTGTCGCATCCTGGGGGACAAGATTGAGGACCACAATGGAAATAAGTTAGACAGTCCTCGATGACGCACTGACTTTCTTGGGTTTTCCTGGGTGGCTAACAGTTCGGGGTTAAAAATACAACGAAAATCTTATCTTATCCTCCCACAACAGAGTTATCAGAATATGCTGGGTAAGACATCACAAAAGACACCTCTGTTTACCAGAATGTATGGCTACTAGTATATACCAGTGGAAACCTATGGAAACTACTATTTCCCCATAGTATTTAAAATGCGTAAGAAATTGCCTCCTACTTGATAAACAAGCTAGGGATATTACGGCTTATTAAACCCACCTAGAATACCAAGAAACAGGGATTCTAGAATGAGTTCTCTTGCAAAAGCGAACAATAAATGTTTATGAAGATTAAGCCAGCATACATATCCCCTGTGGGGCGTGGACCTGTGGCGCTGAAGAGCGTCAGATTGTTACAAGGATCGAATGGCAATGCGTGTCCCCAGTAACATCGCAAGTGCGTAGTTCCTCCCGCTGAACAAAGATACAGTAGCTGTGCGTTCATAAACTCTCATCCGACAATCTCACGAAAACTAGGAAAGTTGACTAGTTTTCCCTTATACGAATCAGGAAATTCGCGGTAGAACTAATAAGAGTGTCTGTAGTGTTTATTGTTATGTCTGTGTCCCTTTCTCGAGTGTAAACTCTTTGAAAACTGAAGAAAAAAGTGTTACAACATTCTCTTTAATGTGGATAATTCCTCGAAACTCATGAACAAGTGATGGTATTGAGTGATGGTGAGGAACCTAATGTTACGAGCGAAAGAACACTAAGGCGCAACGACCCCAAGTGACTACGTTCAACATTCTTCGATCATGACATCGATAACGGCCTCATGTCACTCCAACGATACAGGACTCTAGTTACAATGTGTCAGGCAAGTCTTATTTCCTTTTTATTTGCCCCTTAAAGGGCTGCAGTGTTTAGGACAATGTTAGTATGAATAATTCCCACCTTTCATATTCCAGATAAAATTGATAAGATCAAGATACAAAATGTTACTCATTATCCTCAGCTACTGTGGACACGACAGCAGCAGCAAAAAACGAGGACGATTTCAGGTAGAGTTAATGGAATTCGAGCTGTTTAAAGATAAATGCGTTTCTATTGTTACGTATTCTTACTGTCATATGAAAGAAGTTCTTATCTAACAAGTTCATCCACTCATTATGTTCCACTGTAATCCTTTTGACTACCACCCACACGATAGGTATAAGCTGCATAATAAAGACAACGAACTAAAAGAAAACTCTTGTAAGACGAAGAATGAAGAGAGACTTGACTGAAGTATATAAGTGGAAGATGGGCATAAATAAATGTGATATAAATAAAGTGTGAAGTATATCCCTCCAAGAAAGAACTCGAAATAATGTAGTCAAATTGGATAAGTTTAGATTTAGAAATAATACAAGGAAGTATTGGTTTGGAAATGGAGTAGTCTATGAATGGAACAGTCTACCTAGTAGTGTCATTTAAGCTGAAATCTTGAGTAGCTTCAGTTATAGGATAGATAAATACATGAATGAGATGGGAAGACTTTGAAAGGGCTTGCACAGGAATTAACAGGGTAATCAAAGCTTATTCCTCAGAGATCACTGAAAATGGGTTGAGAAAATATTTTAGTTTCAGGATTTGGGATCCAGAACGCTCTTCCTAGTTTGTGATAGTAGGACTACTGGGCTTGAGAAAGCTTTTCCTAGTATGTTCTACTAGGACTACTGCAGTGTACCTCCTAATGTTTTGAGTGAGACAGGTGTACTTCAACTTAATGTGTTCGAGACAGTTGTAATTCAACTGTGTGAGACAGTTCCATTTCAACTGTGAGTGAGACAGTTGCATTTCACCTTACTGTGTGCGAGACAGGAATAGTTCAACGTGTGTGAGACAGGGGTAGTTTAACTGTGGGAGAGACAGGGGTAATTTAGCTGGGTGCGACACAGGGGTAGTTCAACGTGTGTGAGACAGGAATAGCTCAGATGAGTGTGAGACACGGGTAGTTCAACTGTGTGAGGCAGGAGTAATTCTACTGTGTGTGAGATAGGCGAAGTTTAGCTCTGTGTGTGAGACAGGCGTAGTTCAACTGAGTGTGAGACAGGGGTAGTGTAGATGTCTGTGAGACAGGCGCAGTTTAGCTGTGTGTGCGAAACAAGGGTAGCTCAACTGTGTGTGAGACAGGGGTAGTTTAGCTGTGTGTGAGGCAGGGTTAGTTTAGCTGTATGTGAGACAGGGGTAGTGCAGCTGTGTGCGAGACAGGGGTAGTTTAGCTGTGAGTGAGACAGGGGTAGTTTAGCTGTGAGTGGGACCGGGGTAGTTCAACGTGTGAGACAGGGGTACATCAGCTGTGTGTGAGACAAGGGTAGCTTCATCAGTCCGATACAAAGTAGAAAGGCGTAAGGAGAGGAGGAGTTTGAGGTAATCAGTCCCTCAGCCTGGAGTCGATGTGTTCAGTCCATCAATTTTGTAGAATATACAGCATAGGGCCGTAGACGTGGCTTATATACTGTAGTGAGGTGAGGTGAAGCAGGCGGAGGCGGGGTCATAGTGGTACCATCCACTAGTCGAAGTAGGTCTTCGTCCAAAGGTTGAACAAGTGTTGAAGAATTCTCTGTAACAAGATCCCATGATGCTGCAGTGTCTGACAGTTGTGATGAATGGTTTGAAAAACCGACAAGTTGAAGATTGAGACACTTATGCAGCATATGGGAATCTTTATTCAGGAAACGTTTCGCCACACAGTGGCTTCAACAGTCCGATACAAAGTAGAAAGGCGTAAGGAGAGGAGGAGTTTGAGGTAATCAGTCCCTCAGCCTGGAGTCGATGTGTTCAGTCCATCAATCTTGTAGAATGTACAGCATAGGGCCGTAGACGTGGCTTATATACTGTAGTGAGGTGAGGTGAAGCAGGCCCTATGCTGTACATTCTACAAGATTGATGGACTGAACACATCGACTCCAGGCTGAGGGACTGATTACCTCAAACTCCTCCTCTCCTTACGCCTTTCTACTTTGTATCGGACTGATGAAGCCACTGTGTGGCGAAACGTTTCCTGAATAAAGATTCCCATATGCTGCATAAGTGTCTCAATCTTCAACTTGTCGGTTTTTCAAACCATTCATCACACAGAGACAAGGGTAATTTAGCTGTGTGTGTGAGACAGGGGTAGTTCAGCTGTTGTGAGACAGGGGTAGTTTAGCTGTGAGTGAGACAGGGGTAGTTTAGCTGTTAGTGAGACAGGGGTAGTTCAACGTGTGTGAGACAGGGGTACATTAGCTGTGTGTGAGACAAAAGTAGTTTAGCTGTGTGTGTGTGAGACAGGGGGTAGTTTAGTTGTGTGTAAGACAGGGGTAGTTCAGCTGAGTGTGAGTCAGGTGTAGTTTACCTGTGCGAAACAGGTAAACAACACCTGAGTGAAACAGGGGTAGTTCAACGTGTGTGAGACATGAGTAGTTTAGCTGTGCGTGAGGCAGGGGTAGTTCAACGTTAGACAGGGGTAGTTCAGCTGTGTTTGGGACAGGCATAGTTAAGCTCTGTGTGTGTGAGACGGGTACTTTAGCTGTGTGTGATAGAGGGGTAGTTCAGCTGTGTGATACAACGGTAATTTAGCTCTATGTGAGACAAGGGTAGTTTAGCTGTGGGTGAGACAAGGGAAGTTTTACTGTGTGAGATTAGGGGTAGTTCAGCTGAGTGAGACACAGGGTTATTTCAACTGTTGGTAAGACAGGGAAAGTTCAAATTAATTTGTGAGATAGGTTCAGCTTAACTTACTTCATGTAAAACAAAGGGTAGTTCCACATACTGTGTGCGAAATGGGACATGGTAGTTCTAGTCACTGTGAGCACTGCAATAGTTCAGTTTACTGTGTGTGACTGAGATAGTTCAACTTTCTGTATGTGAGACATGGGTAGTTCAGCTTATTGTGTGAGACATGGGTAGTTCAGCTTATTGTGTGAGACATGGGTAGTTCAGCTTATTGTGTGAGACATGGGTAGTTCAGCTTATTGTGTGAGACATGGGTAGTTCAGCTTATTGTGTGAGACATGGGTAGTTCAGCTTATTGTGTGAGACATGGGTAGTTCAGCTTATTGTGTGAGACATGGGTAGTTCAGCTTATTGTGTGAGACATGGGTAGTTCAGCTAACTGTGAGAGTATTTCCTTGGCAGTTCTGCTTACTGTGCTTGAAACTCTGGTAGTTCAGCCGTCGTGTGTGAAAGAGACAGGATTTTTTCAGCTGAGACATTGGAGGTTCAACTAACTGTCTGTGAGACAGTGGTACCTCAGCTTTGTTCGTGTGTGACAATGGTACCTCAGCATACTATGTGTGTGACAATGGTACCTCAGCTTAATGCGTGTGTGACAATGGTACCTCAGCTTGCTGTGTGTGTGACAATGGTACCTCAGCTTACTGCGTGTGTGACAGTGGTTCCTCAGCTTACTGTGTGTGTGACAACGGTACCTCAGCTTACTGCACGTCTGACAATGGTACCTCAGCTTACTGTGTGTATGATAATGGTTCCTCAGCTTACTGCGTGTGTGACAGTGGTACCTCAGCTTACTGTGTGTGTAACAATGGTGCCTCAGCTTACTGTGTGTGAGACAATGGTACCTCAGCTTACTGTGTGTGTGACAATGGTACCTCAGCTTACTGTGTGTGTGACACTGGTACCTCAGCTTACTGCGTGTGTGACAGTGGTACCTCAGATTACAGTGTGTCTGACAGTGGTACCTCAGCTTACCGTGTGTGTAACAATGGTACCTCAGCTTACTGCATTTGACAATGATGCCTCAGCTTACTACGTGTGTACAGTGGTACTTCAGCTTACTGTGCATGTATCAGTGGTAGGTCAGCTTACAGTGTGTGTTAGAGTGGTACCTCAGCTTACTGTGTGTGTGACAGTGGTTGGTCAGCTTACCGTGTGTGCTAATGTGGTACCTCAGCTTACTGTGTGTGTGACAGTGGTAGGTCAGCTTACTGTGTGTGTGACAGTGGTAGGTCAGCTTACTGTGTATGAGACAGTGGTACCTCTGCGTTCTGTGTGTAAGACAGTGGTAACACAGTTTACTGTGTATGTGACAGTGGTAGGTCAGCTTACCGTGTACGACACAGGGTAGTTCAGCTGTAATGTGTTGGTGGTGCACATAGTGACCTTATATACACCCGCTGCCTGAGTGGCTGTCTCAACCTTCTCTGGTCTTCCCCAGCATCTCATGGACGTGAATCCCAGCCTGCAATGTAAACATATTTGTGTATCGCACAATGGCTCTGTTATTCTCCTCTCCAACGCTTGGAAGCACTTGACTTGTACTCGTTGGAACGCAGGAGGGAGAAATATATCATAATCTACACTTGGAAAATCTTGGAAGGAATGGTCCCAAATCTGCACACAGAAATCACTCCCTACGAAAGTAAAAGACTGGGCAGGCGATGCAAAATGACCCCAATAAAAAGTAGGGGCGCCATTGGTACACTAAGAGAAAGCACCATAAGTGTCCGGGGCCCAAAACTGTTCAACAGCCTACCATCAAGCATTAGGGGAATTGCCAATAAACCCCTAGCTGCCTTCAAGAGAGAGCTGGACAGATACCTAAAGTCAGTGCCGGATCAGCCGGGCTGTGGCTTGTACGTTGGACTGCGTGCGGCCAGCAGTAACAGCCTAGTTGATCAGGCCCTGATCCATCGGGAGGCCTGGTCATGGACCGGGCCGCGGGGGCGTTGATCCCCGGAATAACCTCCAGGTAACCTCCAGGTAACCTGCCTCCCTCCTTTCCTCCCTCTAGCCTTAGCCTCTCCCTCCCTCATTCCCTCACTCCATTCTTCCTCTCCTCCCACCCCACATTAATACCCTCCATCGTTGCTACCCACCTCCCTCCTTGCCTCCCAGCTATCCTTCCTCCAATTTCATTCTCGTCATCTCTGACGCAGTTGGAAAGTCCATTTTCTTTAGTAGGAAACGTCTGACTCTGAATAGTAATTTGTTTATGTTAGTATTAAGTCTCACTCATGTTTTTCCAACCTTCATATGCCCATTAACCTGGAGTATTTTCCTTGCCTCCACTTATTCATGACCCTTCATGTATAGTACATCCTCAAGTGATTCCGATTTTTCTAACAGTCATATCTATACTTTAATTTTAGATTGTTCTTTGTTGTACACATGTAGTTATTTATTTGAATAACTGATATGTGTATAAAAAAGAACACTAAGCATAGATCTCAGAATTTTATGATCTGAAATGTTTTCAAGTGATCCTCTGCGAAAGTAAAACAAAATGAAATGGTTCATCTGGTCTTCATTCCTGAATCAACCAGTTGCAGTCTAAGTTTGAATATACTTTGGGTGATCTCGTTTTGCACCTGACTTTCTCACATAATTTCAAAAAGCTTTGGCGTGATGTATCATTGTATCATTCGACACTGATACCATCATCAGTTTTTTGGAACAATCAAACCACTCATGACTGATAACATGTCACTAGCACAGGACTTTATGAGAATCTCACATATTCTGAGATTCTTTTTACTTGAGCGATTCGATATGCAACCTGGTAATAGTCTTCCACAACAGCTTCAGTCTTCCTAGCAGACAGCTTCAGTCTTCCTAACAGACAGCTTCTGTCTTTCTAGCAGACAGCTTCTGTCTCCGTAGAAGACAGCTTCATTCTTTCTAGCAGACAGCATCAGTCTTCCTAGCAGACAGTTTTAATCTTCCTAGCAGACAGCTTTAGCATTCCTAGAAGACAGCTTCAGCCTTCCTAGAAGACAGCATCAGTCTTCCTAACATACAGCTTCATTCTTTCTAGCAGACAGCCCCAGTCTTCCTAGCAGACATAATCTTCCTAGCAGACAGCTTCAGCCTTCCTATTAGACAACTTTAGTCTTCCTAGAAGACATTCCTAGTTTTCCTAGCAGACAACTTCAGTCTTCCTATACACATAGTTTCAAGTGGACAGGGAAGCAGGACAAGTAGGCTTAATGGGAAAGAGAACTGGAGGAAGAATCAGTAAATGAAATGATGTAATATGTGGCAACAAAATACATGGAGGCAAAGGAGAGGTTCGTACACAAGGGCAACAGAAACAATGGAAAGACCAGAACGAGCCCTTGGTTCACCCAAAGGCGTAAGGAGGCCAAAACCAAGTGTGCTGGAGAACTGTAGAAGTGCAGAAAGCAAAGGGCGCTGAAAAATAAAGAGAGCAGTCTAAGAGCCAGAAATGAATATGGTCAGGTAAGGAGGGAGGCCAAAAACCCATATGAAAATGACAAAGCAGCGATAGCCAAGTCTGACCTGGAGCTCCTTTACAGTCAAATCAGGAGGAAAACAACAGTCAATGACTGACTAAGGAAGGTGGAAAGATCACAAGAAACGACAGAGAAGTATGTGAGGAGCTTAACATGAGATTCATAAAAGTATTCACAGAGGAGACAGAAGGTACTCCTGAAAGACAGCGAGGTGGGTTACGCCATTCAGTGCTGGACAGAATACATACAACCGATGAGGAGGTGAAGAGGCTGCTAAGCGAGCTAGATACTTCAGAGGCGATGGAACAGGAAATTATCTCTCCATGGGTCCTGAAAGAAGGAGCAGAGGCGCTCTGCGTGCCACTAACAACAATCCTCAAAACGTGTATCGAAACAGCATGACTACCTCAGGTATGGAAGATAGCAAATATAGTCCCATTTAAAAAAAAAAAAAAGAGACAGTCCAGTGTCACTGACATGTACAGTATGCAAAGTCATGGAGAAGATTATCAGAAGAGTGGTGGAGCACCTAGAAAGGAATGAGCATTTTAACAACAACCATCACAGGTTCTGGGATGGGAAATCCTATGTCACACACCTACTGGAGGTCTATGACAAGGTGACAGGCAGTAGGACAAGAGAGAGAGAGGGGGGGAAGTAGACTGCATTTTCTTGAACTGAAAGAAGGCTTTTCACACAGTTCTACACAAGAGATTAGTGCAAAAGCTGGAGGACCAGGCAGGGATAACAGGGAAGGCACTGCAATGGATGAGAGAACACCTGACGTAAAGACATCACAGAGTAATGGTACTTTTCTAGGTATCAGAGTGGGCGCCTGTGATGAGCGGGATTCCACAGGGGTCAGTCCTACGACTGGTGCTGTTTCTTGTATATGTGAATGACATGGAAAGAATAGACTCAGAGGTGTTCCTGTTTGCAGACGATGAGGAGAATTCAGTTGGAGGAAGACCAGGCAGGTCTACAATGGTATCTGGAGAGGCTGAAGACCTGGTCCAGCAACTGGCTCCTGGAGCTTAACCCCACTAAGTGCAAAGGCATGAAGACTGGGGAAGGGCAAAGAAGACCACAGAGTACAGTCTAGGAGAGCAAAGACTATGAACCTCACTTAAAGAAAAGTATCATGGGGTGCGTATAATACAAAGCACATATGAGGCACACTTCAACTAAATAACTGCTGCAGCATATGTGCGCCTAACAAACCTAAGAACAGCAATGCGACTTCTAGTAGGAATCGTTCAGGTCTCTGTACACCGTGAATGTCAAGCCCACATTGGAGTATGCAGCACCATTTTGGAACCCACACAAACACAAGTACATCAGGAAATTAGAGAAAGTGCAAAGGTTTGCACTTAAAGGAAGTAGATCTGACTACACTGAAGGACAGGAGAGGTAGAGGGGATATGATATCGACTTATAAAATACTGAGAGGAGTCGACAAGGTGGATAGAGACAGGATGTTCCAGAGATTGGACACAACAACAAGGGGTCACTAATGATAGTTGAAAAATCAGATGAGTCACAGGGATGATGGAAAGTTCCTCAGTCACAGAAATACCAGGAAGTGGAATAGACTGAAAAGTGAAGTAGTGGAGGCAGGATCCATACACAGCTTTAAGATGTATGATAAACCTCATGGAGCAGGGAGGGGTGACGTGGTAGCAACCAGTGAAGAGGCGGGACAACACACACACAGGGACACAGCGTGCACGAGTCACGCCATCCGTGCTCCACGAATATAAGTATTTTTGAGGGCTACCCAAGTTTACTGCAAGGGTTGCTAAGTGTGTCAAGGAAGTGAACAATCCTTAAAGCGATTTACAATCTGCTTGAGCCACATAAGTGTGGTTAAAGCCACAATTTTATAAGTGATCTAGAAAGTGATACATGGTGGCACATTCAGAGTGGGCAGGCTAGTGCGCTCTAGGCAACGTTGCCATGTGTCACCCAAGAAAGTTAATACAGTGAAACAAATGTGTGACCAGTGAAAGAAATACAGTGAATAGGGTACATTATATAACGAGAAAAAACGGACGTGGATCTATGCCAGGACGTCACATCGAGCTGGACAATCTACAGGCTGCTACAGCTGCATTGCAAGTACTCTATTCACCTATGCGTGGTTGTTTGGGTGTGGGTTTTGGGTTCCAATTAACCGCCAAGCTGACTGTGAATGGTCCAACTCTCCTAGTACGATAAAGAATAGGCAATCAAGTACTCAATAAGGAATAGCAATTGGTAATTTATGGAACAAGGCGAGACAGGTTTCTATAAGCCTAAGTGGTAGTAAAAGCACAGAGGGCAGTATTGTAAGTAGGCGTGGTTCAGGTAGCAGGAGGGTGGGGGTCAGGTCGCAGGAGGGTATGGTCAGGTAAGGGAACACTGAGACTCTACTTAACACTCCAACGCTCAATTCCACCTACTTTTCAGACACTTAAAAAACCCACATATAGTTCCACACCCACAAACACACACACACACACACACACACACACACACACACACTCTCTCTCTCTCTCTCTCTCACATATACAGACTCACACATACACTCCCCCAAGCCCACAAGCCCCCCTGCCCAACCAATCTCTCACTCCTTCCCCTGATCCCCCCTCTCTCTTTCATTCAACTTCCCCCCACCTCTCCCTCTTTGCCCCTCTCCCTCTCCCATTCTCCCCCTTGCTTCTCCCTCTGCCTCACTCCCCATATTCCTCCCTCCCCACCTCTCTCCCATATAGCCACTGTCTACAGTTCCTCCTCTATTCCCCCTCCACAACTTGGACAAACACGCCACAAATCTAACACACAGAATTGTGTAAATTTTCCATTCTGAGGCAATCAAAAAAAATGGGTTACCAGAGAGCAGGTAGGAAAACCAAGGGACAGGAGGATGAATCTCCAAAGAAAGATTGGGCAGCAGAGCTAATGAAAAGGGAACATGAATGGGGAAAGAAACTAGAAGAACTTAGCATGAGAATGGAAGAGAGGATAGATATGGAAAGCAAGAAGTGGGAGATGCAAGTCACAGCAGCAGAGGCTAGGTTACAGAGATTTGAAGAGGAACTGAAAAATCTGAAACAGCCTAAAGAACTTAAGAACAATTTGGGAATGACATCAGAGACTGCTACCTCAGTCACAAACAAGGGGACTGTAGGGAATGAAGGAGCAAAACTGCATGTAGAAGCTCTATCAGAGGGGATTGTAGTAAATGAAAGAGCTAAGCTATATGTGGAGGCCCTAACAGACCACACCAGAGCCCAGGGAAAGCCGAGAAGGGAAAATGACACGCCACTGAGCCCAAGTACAATAAATAGTGAAACTGAAGAAAGGAAACCTGCAATGGTGGAAATTAAATCGAATCAGTGGATACATAGGGATATGCAGTGGGAAAATGAAAGGGAGAAGTCAGTCTTTGTGTATGGGCTCCAGGAAGTTGAAGGGGAAAGTTATGAAGCAAGAAAACAAGGGGAAAAAATGCAATCGAAAGCATCATAAAAACAATATGAGAAGATGCCATGACCCAGCTGGAAAATTTTCAGAGAATAGGGGGATTTGCAAGAAGAACCTGGTCAGTGAAAGTGACTTTCAAGGCAGAATCGACTTGGAACAGGATCCTTCAGGAGAAAGCAAGACTAAGGGACATGCTGGCATACCATAAGGTGTATCTCGACTGCAACAGAACACAAGAAGAAAGGCAGAAACTGAGAGAGATGGTACAAAGATGAAAGGA
>NC_069436.1:33969731-33977231 GCF_026875155.1 Cherax quadricarinatus | reverse complement strand
AGGACCAACCAAGCTCCGCCATCCACTCCACCTTCCTCACCTCCACCATCGCCTTCTCCACCTTCCTCGCCTCCTCCACCTACTGTCTTCAAGTTATGTCCTGGAATTTATATTGATAAAGCCACTGGATGGCGAAACGTCTACAATAAAGATACCCAGATGTTGCACATGTGTCTTAATTTCATCTTGTCGGTATTATATACCATTCTTGCACAACTTGTCAGACACTGCAACATCATGGAATCTTCATTCTGAGGACATGTACATAACCTTCAGGACTACGACAACTACTACTACAACTAACCCATCTCTTTGGGAAGGACCTACTTCCACTGGGAAATCCCGCCTACCAGTGACTATGCCCTCGTCTGCTACACCTGACGTTACTATATAAGCGCCAGGCTCCTTGCTTCTGCTTCAGAATCTCCACGCCTACGGTGCTCTTCGCACCTACTCCAAGGTTGAGGGACTGATTACCTCATCTTCTGTATATTGTCCTTCTCTCTTCAAATTATGTCCTGGAATTTGAATTGATAAAGCCACTGGATGGCGAAACGTCTACAATAAAGATACCCAGATGTTGCACATAGATTGCATTTTCTTGAACAGTAAGAAGGTTTATGACACAGTTCCACACAAGAGATTAATGCAAAAGTTGGAGGACCAGGCACGGGTCCTCCAACTTTTGGAAAACACTGCATTATATCTGAGAATACCTTACAGGAGGGCAGTAACGAGTCTTGGTACTTGAAGAGTTGTCGGAGTGGGCGCCTGTAACAAGCAGAGTTCCACAGGTTCAGTCCTAGGGCCGGTGCAGTTTATAGTAATTGTGAATGATATGTCTTTTGGAATAGACTCAGAAGGGTTTCTCTTTGCAGATGATGTCATGTTAATAAGGAAAATTTAATCGGAAGAGGACCAGGCGGGACTAAAAAAGGATCTGGACAGGCTATACACCAGTTTCAGCAAATGGCTACTGGAGTTCAACCCCGTCATGTGCAAAATCATGAAGATCGGAGAAGGGCAAAGAAGACCACAGACAGAATACAGTCTAGGGGGCAAAAGACTGCAAACCCCACTCAAAGAAAAGGCTCTTAGGGGGGGAAAAACACCAAACTCATCTCATGAGGAGCACCTCAACCAAATAACTGCTGCTGCATAATAGCGGCAAGCAAATCAAAGAATAGCATTCAGACATCTCAGTAAGGAGTCGTTCAGGACTCTGTACAACGTGTACATCAGGCCCATATTGGAGTATGCAGCACCAGTTTGGAACCCATATCTGGCCAAGCACTTCAGAAATTTAGAGGAAATGCAGAGGTTTGCCAAGAGACTAGTCCCGGATTCTAGGGGCATGTCCTCTGAGGAGAGGTTAAGGGAAATTGACCTGACGACACTGGAGGACATGAGGGACGGGGAGGGGGTACATGATAACAACATTTAAAATACTGAGAAGAATCGACTGGGGCAGGATGTTTCAGTGATGTGACACACCAAGAAGGGGTCACAATTGGAAGTTGACGACTCAGATGAGTCACAGGGTGTTAGGAAATATTTCTTCACTCACAGAGGTGTCAGGAAGTGAAATAGTCTGGAAAGGGAGGTGGGGGAGGCAAGATCCTTACATAGCTTTAAGAAGTGGTATGATAAAGCTCATGGAGCAGCGAGGGAGTGACCTACTAGAGACCAGTGACGAGGCACTGCTAGGAGCTATGAATCGACCCCTTCAACCACTATTAAGTGATTAGACATTCTCACTTCAGAAGTTCGAAGAGAGGACATAGAAAAAAAGACAACAGAGACAGAAAAAAAGAGATTGGAAATATCATCATACAAACAGAAGAGAACAAGACAGCTGATAAATTTTCAGAGAATGGGGGATAGCCAGTCAAACTGATTATCAAGACAAGAATGGTGAGGAATGGGATACTGTAGCAGAAACCATGGCAAGAGGAAACAACAAAATACCAGAGAGTGTATGTGGATCACGAAAGATCGTGAAAAGAATGACAGAAGGGGCAAGAAAAAGAGACAAGGCTAGGGTCAAGAGGGGACAGCCAGAGTCGGAAGGAACAGCAGGTCAAGCCACCCACAGAATCCCACAACCAAACATTATTTTTTTTATTAACACATCGGCAGTTTCCCACCAGGGCAAGGTGATCAAGTAAAAGAAACTTTCAATATCATTCACTCCATCACTGTCTTGACAGAGGTATGCTTATACTACAGTTACAGAACTGCAGCATTAACACCCTTCCTTCAGAGTGTAGGCACTGAACTTCTCATCTCCAAGACTCAAGTCTGGCCTGCCAGTTTCTATGAATCCCTTCATAAATGTTACCTTGCTCCAACAGCACGTCAAGTCCTAAAAACCATTTGTCTCCATTTGCTCCTGTCTAACATGCTCATGCATTCTTGCTGGAAGTCAAAGCCCCTCGCACAAGAAATCTCCTTTACCCCTTCCCTGTAATCGTTCCTAGGCCGACCCTTATCCCATCTTTCCTCCACTACACATTTATACGTTCTCGAAGCCATTCTATTTTATTTCATCCTCTCTACATGTCGGAACCACCTCAATAACCCCTCTACAGCCCTCTGAATAATAGTTTGGTAGTCCTGCACCTCCTACACACCACACATTGACCTCAGACATGACATCTCCATTGCCTCCATCCTTCTCCTTGTTGCAATATTCACCACCAATGCTTCACATACTCATAAGAGCGTTGGTATAACTATACTCTCATACATTCCCCTTGTTACTTCCATGGATACTATTCTTTGTCTCCACAGACTCCTCAGTGTACCATTCACCTTTTTCCCACGTCAATTCTATGATTCACCTCATGTTTCATAGACCCATCTGCTGACACATCCACTCCCAAATATCTGAAAACATTCACCTCTTCCATACGCTCTCCTTCCACTGTAATATCCAATCTTTTGTTACCTAATTATTTTTGTTATCCTCATCACCTTACTCTTTCCTATATTATTTTTTAATTTCCTTCTTTTACTGGGAAATAATCTCCTTCTTTCCTACATACTCTAACTTGAGCCTCACTGTCCTAGTAAAAACTCTTCATTGCTTTCAATAACCTACCTCTTAGTCCATACATCTGCAACATCTGCAACATTGCCCCTCTATCCTCCATATCATATGTCTTTTCCAACTCAATAAATGCCACAAAAACTTCTTTGCCTTTTTCTAAATAATGTTCACCTATACATTTCACTGTAAACACTTGGTCAGTACACCATTCCTAAACTCTCCTTGTTCATCTGCTGTCCTTCTCTTCATCTTACTCTTAATTCTTTCAATAATAACTCTATCATACACTTTACCAGGTATAATCAACAGACTTATTCCCTTATAAGTTGTACACAATCCCTTTGGTCTCTGCCCTTAAACCAGTTAACTATACATGCTCTCTGCCAATCCCTAGGTACCTTACCCTCTTCCATACATTTATTAAATATAAAAACAAACCACTCCAAAACCTGCTTTTAACTTTTCTATCTTTATCTCATCAATCCCAGCTGCTTTACCCCCTTTTATTCGACCTACTGCCTCACGAACTTCTCCCACACTCACAACTTGCTCTTCCTCACTCCTACAAGATGTTATTCCTCGTTGCTCTATACACGAAGTCACAGCTTCCCTATCTACATCAACATTTAACAATTCCTCAAAAAAATTACCTCCATCTTCCCTATTCCTCTAACTCTCCATTTATTAACTTTCCTATTTTAAATTATCAAATTCATTTGGCTATCTCACTCCAAAAAATTTTCATATTTTCTACAAAATTTGTTGATAACATCTCACCCACTCTCACATTTGCTCTCTTTTTACATTGCTTCACCACTCTCTTAAGCTCTGTTTCTCTCACCATACACTCCTTCCTCCTTGCATCACTTCTACTTTGTAAAAACCTCTCATATCCTAACTTTTTCTCTTAATACTCTCTCGACATCATCATTCCACCAATCGTTCTTCTTCCCTCCTGCACCCACTTTCCAGTAACCATAAATATCTGCTGAACACTCTAACACCACATTCTTAAACCTACCCTATACATCTTCTACCCCATTACCTATACTCTCACTAGCCCATCTATCCTCCATTAGTTGTTTAGATCTTACCATAACTACCTCTTCCTTTAGGTCATAAACCTTCGCATCTCTCTTACTCGCTGCATCCATTTTCTTTGTATCCCATCTACCTTTTATTCTCACTGTAGCTACAATTAAAATGTGATCAGATATATCAGTCTCTTATCTACCAATGCATAGTCCAATAAACTACTGTTATTACACACTAAATCATATGTTGTATACTTATCTATGAACTTTTTCTAAAAATATGTATTACCTATAAACAAAACCCCTTTCTATACAAAGTTCAATCAAAGGGCTCCCATTATCATTTACACCTGGCACCCCAAACTTACCTACCTCACGCTCTCTAAATGTTTCTCCTACTTAAGCATTTAGGTTCCCTACGATAATTACTTTCTCACTTGGTTCAAAAGTTTCTGCACACTCTCTTAACATCTCCCAAAATCTCTCTCTCCTCTACACTCCTATTTTCTCCTTCTGCATGCACACTAATTATGACCCACTTTTTGTATCCAACTCTTACTTTAATCCACATAATCCTTTCATTTATATATTTATATTCCTTCTTCTCTTTGCATAGCTGATCCTTCAACATTTTTGCTACCCCTTCCTTAGCTCTAACTCTCTCAGATACTCCTTACTTAATTCCATTTATTTCTCCCCTCTGAAACTCCCCTACCACCTTCAGCTTCGTTTTGCTTAGGGACAGGACATCCAACTTCCTCTAATTCTTAACATTAGCAATCATTTCTTTATTATCATCTGCGCTTCATCCACACACATTCCAGCATCTTCGTTTTATAAAGACATTCTTTTTCTTGTTTTTAGTAGTTTAAACAGGAGAAAGGGTTACTAGCCCTTTTCACCCGGCATTTTAGCCGCCTCCTACGACATGCATGGCTTACAGAAGAAAGATTCTTTTCCACTTCTCCATGGAGAATAAGAGAAATAAAGAAGAACAAGAACTATTAAGAAGAAAAGAAGAAAAACCTAGATATGTGTATGTATATATATACATGTCCATGCCTGTGTAGTGTGACCTAAGTGTAAGTAGAAGCAGCAAGATATTAATGTTATCCAACATGTTTATGAGACAGAAAAGGACACCAGCATTCCTACCATCAAGTAAAACAGTTATGGGTCTCTGTTTCACACTCACTTAGCAAGTCGGTAGTACCTCCCAGGGTGGTTGCTGCCTACCTACTACACCATTGATGATGGAATAACGAATTAGTGTGAGGAGTGGTACAAAAGAATCACAGAGGATTTACCAGACTTCACAACACTCACAGAAACCAAGCTCACAGGAATGATAACAGGCGCCACCTTTCCAGCTGGAGCAGTCTTCAACACATTTATCTACTCAGGGCGACTACCTGAGGTGTGGAAGACAGCAAATGTAGTACAATTTTTAAGAAAGGAGACAGACACGCAGAATTAAACTTAAGAAGAGTGTCAATGACATGTATAGTATGCAAAGTTATGGAGATTATCAGGAGAAGAGTGATGGAGGACCAAGAAAGGAATGAGTTATACACGACAGCCAGCATGCATTCAGGGGAGAGAAATCGTGCGTCCGAAACCTACAGGAGTTTCAGGACAAGGACTCAGCAGTAAGACAAGAGAGAGAGAGAACGTGGGGGCGAGATGAGTAGATTGCATTTTCTTGGATTTCAGGAAGGCTTTTGACACAGTTCCACACAAAAAAATAATGCAAAAGCTAGGGGAACAGTCAGGTATAACAGGAAAGACAAAACTTGACCGGAAGGCAACAATGAGTCATGGTAGGTGAAGAAGTGTCAGAGAGGGCGTCTGTGACGAGCGGACTTCCACAGGGGTCAGTCCTAAGACCGGTGCTGTTTCTGGTTTTTGTGAATGACGCGACAGAAGGGATAGATTCAGAAGTGTCCCTGTATGCAGACGATGTCAAGCTAATGAGGAGAATTCAGTTAGATGAGGCTCAGGCATGACTACGAAGAGAACTGGATAGGCTCCAAGCCTGGTCCAGCACCTGGCTACTCGAGTTTAACCCCACCAAATGAAGTCATGAAGATTGGAGAAGGGCAAAGAAGACCATAGACAGAGTACAAGCTAGGGGACCAAAGACTGCAAACCTCATTTATTGAAGAGCATTTTGGGGGGAATATAACACCGAGCACTTCTCCTGAACTGCACATCAACTAAATAACTGCTGCAGCATATGGCCGCCTGGAAAACCTGAGAATAGCGTTTTGGGATATCAGAAAGGAATCTATCAAGACTACACCATGTACGTTAGGCCCATATTGTAGTATACAGCACCAATCTAAAATCCACACCTGGTTGAGAACGTCAAGACATTAGAGAAAATGCAAAGGGTTGCACCAAGACTAGTCACGGAGCTAAGTTATATGTTCTACGAGGAGATGTTATGGGAAATCGACATAACGATTCTGGAAATATAAACACATATGCAGTATAATGTGATCCTTTATTGACAACGTTTCGCCCACACAGTGGGCTTTTTCAAGTCACAAACAGATCGACCTGGGGTGGAAGGTACGCGAGTATTTATAGTCAGGTTCAGAATGCTGAGGTCAGGTGGAGAATCCTGCATCTGATGATCTACCGAGTGGGCTTATAGAGCCTAAAATCTTGGGTAGCTTGGAAGGGAGATTGGATAAGTTGTGAGTAGACCTTCTGAAGTGTGTGTAAGAATGCTATATAATACCGACAAGATGAAATTAAGACACATGTGCAACATCTGGGTATCTTTATTGTAGACGTTTCGCCATCCAGTGGCTTTATCAATACAAATTCTAGGACATAACTTGAAGACAGTAGAACTATGTACAGAAGAAGAGGTAATCAGTCCCTCAACCTAGGAGTAGGTGCGAAGAGCACCATAGTCGTGGAGATTCTGAAGCAGAAGAAAGGAGCCTGGCGCTTATATAGAAACGTCAGGTGTAGCAGACGAGGGCATAGTCACTGGAAGAAAGTATCCTGGCGCCAGGCTCCTTTCTTCTGCTTCAGAATCTCCACGACTATGGTGCTCTTCGCACCTACTCCTAGGTTGAGGGACTGATTACCTCTTCTTCTGTACATAGTTCTACTGTCTTCAAGTTATGTCCTAGAGTTTGTATTGATAAAGCCATTGGATGGCGAAACGTCTACAATAAAGATACCCAGATGTTGAACATGTGTCTTAATTTCATCTTGTCGGTATTATGTACCATTCTTACACAACTTGTCAGACACTGCAACATCATGAAATCTTGATTTTGAGGACATGTACATAACCTTCACGGCTACGACAACTACTACTACAACTAACCCATCTCTTTGGGAAGGACCTACTTCCACTGGGGAATCCTGCCTACCAGTGACTATGCCCTCGTC
>NC_069436.1:33889731-33964731 GCF_026875155.1 Cherax quadricarinatus | reverse complement strand
TAAGACACATATGTAACAGTTAGGTAAGACACATATGCAACAGTTAGGTAAGACACATATGTAACAGTTAGGTAAGACACATATGTAACAGTTAGGTAAGACACATATGCAACAGTTAGGTAAGACACATATGTAACAGTTAGGTAAGACACATATGTAACAGTTAGGTAAGACACATATGCAACAGTTAGGTAAGACACATATGTAACAGTTAGGTAAGACACATATGCAACAGTTAGGTAAGACACATATGTAACAGTTAGGTAAGACACATATGTAACAGTTAGGTAAGACACATATGTAACAGTTAGGTAAGACACATATGCAACAGTTAGGTAAGACACATATGCAACAGTTAGGTAAGACACACATGCAACAGTTAGGTAAGACACATATGTAAGAGTTAGGTAAGACACATATGCAACAGTTAGGTAAGACACATATGTAACAGTTAGGTAAGACACATATGCAACAGTTAGGTAAGACACATATGCAACAGTTAGGTAAGACACATATGTAACAGTTAGGTAAGACACATATGCAACAGTTAGGTAAGACACATATGTAACAGTTAGGTAAGACACATATGCAACAGTTAGGTAAGACACATATGTAACAGTTAGGAAAGACACATATGTAACAGTTAGGTAAGACACATATGCAACAGTTAGGTAAGACACATATGTAACAGTTAGGTAAGACACATATGCAACAGTTAGGTAAGACACATATGTAACAGTTAGGTAAGACACATATGTAACAGTTAGGTAAGACACATATGTAACAGTTAGGTAAGACACATATGCAACAGTTAGGTAAGACACATATGCAACAGTTAGGTAAGACACACATGCAACAGTTAGGTAAGACACATATGTAACAGTTAGGTAAGACACATATGCAATAGTTAGGTAAGACACATATGCAACAGTTAGGTAAGACACATATGCAACAGTTAGGTAAGACACATATGCAACAGTTAGGTAAGACACATATGCAACAGTTAGGTAAGACACATATGCAACAGTTAGGTAAGACACATAAGCAACAGTTAGGTAAGACACATATGCAACAGTTAGGTAAGACACATATGCAACAGTTAGGTAAGACACATATGCAACAGTTAGGTAAGACACATATGCAACAGTTAGGTAAGACACATATGCAACAGTTAGGTAAGACACATATGCAACAGTTAGGTAAGACACATATGCAACAGTTAGGTTAGACACATATGCAACAGTTAGGTAAGACACATATGCAACAGTTAGGTAAGACACATATGTAACAGTTAGGTAAGACACATATGCAACAGTTAGGTAAGACACATATGCAACAGTTAGGTAAGACACATATGCAACAGTTAGGTAAGACATATATGCAACAGTTAGGTAAGACACATATGCAACAGTTAGGTAAGACACATATGCAACAGTTAGGTAAGACACATATGCAACAGTTAGGTAAGACACATATGCAACAGTTAGGTAAGACACATATGCAACAGTTAGGTAAGACACATATGCAACAGTTAGGTAAGACACATATGTAACAGTTAGGTAAGACACATATGCAACAGTTAGGTAAGACACATATGTAACAGTTAGTAAGACACATATGTAACAGTTAGGTAAGACACATATGTAACAGTTAGGTAAGACACATATGCAACAGTTAGGTAAGACACATATGTAACAGTTAGGTAAGACACATATGTAACAGTTAGGTAAGACACATATGTAACAGTTAGGTAAGACACATATGCAACAGTTAGGTAAGACACATATGTAACAGTTAGGTAAGACACATATGTAACAGTTAGGTAAGACACATATGTAACAGTTAGGTAAGACACATATGCAACAGTTAGGTAAGACACATATGTAACAGTTAGGTAAGACACATATGCAACAGTTAGGTAAGACACATATGTAACAGTTAGGTAAGACACATATGTAACAGTTAGGTAAGACACATATGCAACAGTTAGGTAAGACACATATGCAACAGTTAGGTAAGACACATATGTAACAGTTAGGTAAGACACATATGCAACAGTTAGGTAAGACACATATGTAACAGTTAGGTAAGACACATATCAACAGTTAGGTAAGACACATATGTAACAGTTAGGTAAGACACATATGTAACAGTTAGGTAAGACACATATGCAACAGTTAGGTAAGACACATATGCAACAGTTAGGTAAGATACATATGTAACAGTTAGGTAAGACACATATGCAACAGTTAGGTAAGACACATATGTAACAGTTAGGTAAGACACATATGCAACAGTTAGGTAAGACACATATGTAACAGTTAGGTAAGACACATATGTAACAGTTAGTAAGACACATATGCAACAGTTAGGTAAGACACATATGTAACAGTTAGGTAAGACACATATGCAACAGTTAGGTAAGACACATATGTAACAGTTAGGTAAGACACATATGTAACAGTTAGGTAAGACACATATGCAACAGTTAGGTAAGACACATATGTAACAGTTAGGTAAGACACATATGCAACAGTTAGGTAAGACACATATGTAACAGTTAGGTAAGACACATATGCAACAGTTAGGTAAGACACATATGCAACAGTTAGGTAAGACACATATGCAACAGTTAGGTAAGACACGTATGTAACAGTTAGGTAAGACACGTATGTAACAGTTAGGTAAGACACATATGCAACAGTTAGGTAAGACACATATGCAACAGTTAGGTAAGACACATATGCAACAGTTAGGTAAGACACATATGCAACAGTTAGGTAAGACACACATGCAACAGTTAGGTAAGACACATATGCAACAGTTAGGTAAGACACATATGCAACAGTTATGTAAGACACACATGCAACAGTTAGGTAAGACACATATGCAACAGTTAGGTAAGACACATATGCAACAGTTAGGTAAGACACATATGCAACAGTTAGGTAAGACACATATGCAACAGTTAGGTAAGACACATATGCAACAGTTAGGTAAGACACATATGCAACAGTTAGGTAAGACACATATGCAACAGTTAGGTAAGACACATATGCAACAGTTAGGTAAGACACATATGCAACAGTTAGGTAAGACACATATGCAACAGTTAGGTAAGACACATATGCAACAGTTAGGTAAGACACATATGCAACAGTTAGGTAAGACACATATGCAACAGTTAGGTAAGACACATATGCAACAGTTAGGTAAGACACATATGCAACATTTAGGTAAGACACATATGCAACAGTTAGGTAAGACACATATGCAACAGTTAGGTAAGACACATATGCAACAGTTAGGTAAGACATATATGCAACAGTTAGTAAGACACATATGCAACAGTTAGGTAAGACACATATGCAACAGTTAGGTAAGACACATATGCAACAGTTAGGTAAGACACATATGCAACAGTTAGGTAAGACACATATGCAACAGTTAGGTAAGACACATATGCAACAGTTAGGTAAGACACATATGCAACAGTTAGGTAAGACACATATGCAACAGTTAGGTAAGACACATATGTAACAGTTAGGTAAGACACATATGCAACAGTTAGGTAAGACACATATGCAACAGTTAGGTAAGACACACATGCAACAGTTAGGTAAGACACATATGCAACAGTTAGGTAAGACACACATGCAACAGTTAGGTAAGACACATATGCAACAGTTAGGTAAGACACATATGTAACAGTTAGGTAAGACACATATGCAACAGTTAGGTAAGACACACATGCAACAGTTAGGTAAGACACATATGCAACAGTTAGGTAAGACACATATGCAACAGTTAGGTAAGACACATATGCAACAGTTAGGTAAGACACATATACAACAGTTAGGTAAGACACATATGCAACAGTTAGGTAAGGACACATATACAACAGTTAGGTAAGACACATATGCAACAGTTAGGTAAGACACATATGCAACAGTTAGTAAGACACACATGCAACAGTTAGGTAAGACACATATGCAACAGTTAGGTAAGACACATATGCAACAGTTAGGTAAGACACATATGCAACAGTTAGGTAAGACACACATGCAACAGTTAGGTAAGACACAATGCAACAGTTAGGTAAGACACATATGCAACAGTTAGGTAAGACACATATGCAACAGTTAGGTAAGACACATATGCAACAGTTAGGTAAGACACATATGCAACAGTTAGGTAAGACACATATGCAACAGTTAGGTAAGACACATATGCAACAGTTAGGTAAGACACATATGCAACAGTTAGGTAAGACACATATGCAACAGTTAGGTAAGACACATATGCAACAGTTAGGTAAGACACATATGTAACAGTTAGGTAAGACACATATGCAACAGTTAGGTAAGACACATATGCAGCAGTTAGGTAAGACACACATGCAACAGTTAGGTAAGAGACATATGCAACAGTTAGGTAAGACACACATGCAACAGTTAGGTAAGACACATATGCAACAGTTAGGTAAGACACATATGTAACAGTTAGTAAGACACATATGCAACAGTTAGGTAAGACACACATGCAACAGTTAGGTAAGACACATATGCAACAGTTAGGTAAGACACATATGCAACAGTTAGGTAAGACACATATGCAACAGTTAGGTAAGACACATATGCAACAGTTAGGTAAGACACATATGCAACAGTTAGGTAAGACACATATGCAACAGTTAGGTAAGACACATATGCAACAGTTAGGTAAGACACATATGCAACAGTTAGGTAAGACACACATGCAACAGTTAGGTAAGACACATATGCAACAGTTAGGTAAGACACATATGCAACAGTTAGGTAAGACACATATCCAACAGTTAGGTAAGACACATATGCAACAGTTAGGTAAGACACATATGCAACAGTTAGGTAAGACACATATGCAACAGTTAGGTAAGACACATATGCAACAGTTAGGTAAGACACATATGCAACAGTTAGGTAAGACACATATGCAACAGTTAGGTAAGACACATATGCAACAGTTAGGTAAGACACACATGCAACAGTTAGGTAAGACACATATGCAACAGTTAGGTAAGACACATATGCAACAGTTAGGTAAGACACATATGCAACAGTTAGGTAAGACACATAGCAACAGTTAGGTAAGACACATATGCAACAGTTAGGTAAGACACACATGCAACAGTTAGGTAAGACACATATGCAACAGTTAGGTAAGACACATATGCAACAGTTAGGTAAGACACATATGCAACAGTTAGGTAAGACACATATGCAACAGTTAGGTAAGACACATATGCAACAGTTAGGTAAGACACATATGCAACAGTTAGGTAAGACACATATGCAACAGTTAGGTTAGACACATATGCAACAGTTAGGTAAGACACATATGCAACAGTTAGGTAAGACACATATGCAACAGTTAGGTAAGACACATATGCAACAGTTAGGTAAGACACATATGCAACAGTTAGGTAAGACACATATGCAACAGTTAGGTAAGACACATATGCAACAGTTAGGTAAGACACATATGCAACAGTTAGGTAAGACACATATGCAACAGTTAGGTAAGACACATATGCAACAGTTAGGTAAGACACATATGCAACAGTTAGGTAAGACACATATGCAACAGTTAGGTAAGACACATATGCAACAGTTAGGTAAGGCACATATGCAACAGTTAGGTAAGACACATATGCAACAGTTAGGTAAGACACATATGCAACAGTTAGGTAAGACACATATGCAACAGTTAGGTAAGACACATATGCAACAGTTAGGTAAGACACATATGCAACAGTTAGGTAAGACACATATGCAACAGTTAGGTAAGACACATATGCAACAGTTAGGTAAGACACACATGCAACAGTTAGGTAAGACACATATGCAACAGTTAGGTAAGACACATATGCAACAGTTAGGTAAGACACATATGCAACAGTTAGGTAAGGCACACATGCAACAGTTAGGTAAGACACATATGCAACAGTTAGGTAAGACACATATGCAACAGTTAGGTAAGACACATATGCAACAGTTAGGTAAGACACATATGCAACAGTTAGGTAAGACACATATGCAACAGTTGGTAAGACACATATGCAACAGTTAGGTAAGACACATATGCAACAGTTAGGTAAGACACATATGCAACAGTTAGGTAAGACACATATGCAACAGTTAGGTAAGACACCTATGCAACAGTTAGGTAAGACACATATGCAACAGTTAGGTAAGACACATATGCAACAGTTAGGTAAGACACATATGCAACAGTTAGGTAAGACACAATATGCAACAGTTAGGTAAGACACATATGCAACAGTTAGGTAAGACACATATGCAACAGTTAGGTAAGACACATATGCAACAGTTAGGTAAGACACATATGCAACAGTTAGGTAAGACACATATGCTACAGTTAGGTAAGACACATATGCAACAGTTAGGTAAGACACATATGCAACAGTTAGGTAAGACACATATGCAACAGTTAGGTAAGACACATATGCAACAGTTAGGTAAGACACATATGCAACAGTTAGGTAAGACACATATGCAACAGTTAGTAAGACACATATGCAACAGTTAGGTAAGACACATATGCAACAGTTAGGTAAGACACATATGCAACAGTTAGGTAAGACACATATGCAACAGTTAGGTAAGACACATATGCAACAGTTAGGTAAGACACATATGCAACAGTTAGGTAAGACACATATGCAACAGTTAGGTAAGACACATATGCAACGGTTAGGTAAGACACATATGCAACAGTTAGGTAAGACACATATGCAACAGTTAGGTAAGACACATATGCAACAGTTAGGTAAGACACATATGCAACAGTTAGGTAAGACACATATGCAACAGTTAGGTAAGACACATATGCAACAGTTAGGTATCTTTATTTCGAAACGTTTCGCCTACACAGTAGGCTTCTTCAGTCGAGTACAGAAAAGTTGATAGAAGCAGAAGAGACTTGAAGACGATGTAATCAGTCCATCACCCTTAAAGTTTTGAGGTGGTCAGTCCCTCAGTCTGGAGAAGAGCATTGTTCCATTGTTACATCGTCTTCAAGTCTCTTCTGCTTCTATCAACTTTACTGTACTCGACTGAAGAAGCCTACTGTGTAGGCGAAACGTTTCGAAATAAAGATACCTAACTGTTGCATATGTGTCTTACCAAACAACCTGTCGGTATTTTATACCATTTTATTGTTCAGTTTTGTCATTTGTCAGAAATTAACTTTTTATTTTATTTTTAATTTCCTAATATTCACCTACTGAAAAATGTGTATAGAAAATAATGTTTAGAGAAAATTATGCTGACACAGAATATGGTTCGACATTTTTCCAGATCAATTAAGAAAGTTCGAGAAAGAAAATTACAGAGGTTGAAGTCGTTACAATTTTTCAGAATTGATATATTGGATTTTACTGGTTGAAATCACTAAAGTATAAAAAATTTTCGACAATAATAAATTAACACTATGATTTTTATCAACAATAAAAATATAATTTAAATGGTTAATAATATGAGAATTTTCTCAAACAGTTTCTTTCAACTGTAATAAATTTATCTGAATAAATAAATATTATGACTTGTAATTAACAGAAATATTCAGACTTGTTATTGGAAGTCGTTCAAGAAAACAACTTTACGTCAGTCATAAATTAACACCATAATTTGTATCGATAATATTCTCTAATGGGTGGAAATACGAATATAACTATAGTTATTTGTGGAAAATGTAGTTTGTTACATGTAGCAGGTGTATATTTGTGTATGTGTGTGTACTCACCTAGTTGAGGTTGCGGGGGTCGATTCCTAGCTTCTGGCCCCGCCTCTTCACTGGTCGCTACTAGGTCACTCTCCCTGATCTATGAACTTTATCATACCTCTGCTTAAAGCTATGTATGGATCCTGCCTCCACTACATCGCTTCCCAAATTATTCCACTTACTGACTACTCTGTGACTGAAGAAATACTTCCTAACATCCCTGTGATTCATCTGTGCCTTCAACTTCCAACTGTGTCCCCTTGTTGCTGTGTCCCATCTCTGGAACATCCTGTCTTTGTCCACCTCGTCAATTCCTCTCAGTATTTTGTACGTCGATATCATGTGCCCCTATCACTCCTGTCCTCCAGTGTCGTCAGGTCGATTTCCCTTAACCTCTCTGGTGGCCTGGTGGTTAACGCTCTCGCTTCACACGGTGAGGGTCTGGGTTCGATTCCCAGCCAGAGTAGAAACATTGGACGTGTTTCTTTCCACCTGTTGTCTATGTTCCCCATCAGTAAAATGGGTACCTGGGTGTTAGTCGACTGGTGTGGGTCGCATCCTGGGACACTGACCTAAGGAGGCCTGGTCACAGACCGGGCCGCGGGAGCGTTGACCCCCGGAACTCTCTCCAGGTAAACTCCAGGTAAACTCTCCTCGTAGGACATACCCCTTACCTCTGGGACTAGTCTTGTTGCAAACCTTTGCACTTTCTCTAGTTTCTTTACGTGCTTGGGTAAGTGTGGGTTCCAGGCTGGAGCTGCATACTCCAATATGGGCCTAACACACACGGTGTACAGGGTCCTGAACGATTCCTTATTAAGATGTCGGAATGCTGTTCTGAGGTTTGCTAGGCGCACATATGCTGCAGCAGTTATTTGGCTGATGTGTGCTTCAGAAGATGTGCCTGGTGTTATACTCACACCAAGATCTTTTTCTTTGAGTGAGGTTTGTAGTCTCTGGCCCCTTAGACTGCATTACGTCTACGGTCATTTTTGCTCTTCCCCAATCTTCATGACTTTGCACTTTGGAGGGGTTGAACTCCAGGAACCAATTACTGGACCAAGTCTGCAGCCTGTTCAGATCCGTTTGTAGTTCTGCCTGGTCTTCGATCGAATGAATTCTTCTCATCAACTTCACGACATCTGTAAATAGGGACACTTCGGAGTCTATTCCTTCTGTCATTTCGTTCAAAAATACCAGAAACAGCACTGGTCCTAGGACTGACCCTGTGGGACCCCGCTGGTCTCAGGTGCTCACAATGACACCTCGCCACGTACCATGATTCGCTGCTGTCTTCATGACAAGTATTCCCTGATCCATTGTAGTGCCTTCCCTGTTATCCCCGCTTGGTCCTCCAGTTTTCGCACTAATCTCTTGTGTGGAACTGTGTTAAACGCCTTCTTGCAGTCCAAGAAAATGCAATCCACCCACCCCTCTCTTTCTTGTCTTACTGCTATCACCATGTCATAGAACTCCAGTAGGTTTGTGACACAGGATTTCCCGTCCCAGAAACCATGTTAGCTGCTGTTGATGAGATCATTCCTTTCTAGGTATTCCACCACTCTTCTGATAATCGTCTCAATGGCTTTGCATACTATACATGTCAGTGACACTGGTCTGTAGTTTAGTACTTCATATCTGTCTACTTTTTTAAAGATTGGGACTACATTTGGTGACTTCCATGCCTCAGGCAATCTCCCTGTTTCGATAGATGTATTGAATATTGTTGTTAGGGGTACACATAGCAACTCTGCTCCCTCTCTCAGGACTCATGGAGAGATGTTATCCGGCCCCATTGCCTTTGAGGTATCTAGCTCACTCAGAAGCCTCTTCACTTCTTCCTCGGTTGTGTGTACTGTGTCCAGCACTTGGTGGTGAACCCCACCTCTCCGTCTTTCTGGAGCTCCTTCTGTCTCCTCTGTGAACACTTCTTTGAATCTCTTTTAGAGTTACTCACATAACGGTCATTTCTTGTTGTCCCTCCTCCTTCCTTAGCCTGATTACCTGGTCCTTGACTGTTGTTTTCCTCCTGAAGTGGATGTATAACTGCTTTGGGTCACATTTGGCTTTCGCTGCTATGTCGTTTTCATATTGTCGTTGGGCCTCCCTTCTTATCTGCGCATATTCATTTCTGGCTCTACGACTGCTCTCCTTATTCTCCTGGGTCCTTTGCCTTCTATACTTCTTTGATTCCCTAGCACACTTGGTTTTTGTCTCCCTGCACCTTTGGGTAAACCATTCGCTCATCCTAGCTTTTTCATTATTCCTGTTACCCTTGGGTACAAACCTCTCCTCAGCCTCCTTGCACATTGTTGTTACATATTCCATCATCTCATTAACTGGCTTCCCTGCCAGTTCTCTGTCCCACTGAACCCCATTCAGGAAGTTCCTCATTCCCGTGTAGTCCCCTTTCTTGTAGTTTGGCTTCATTCGCTCTGGCCTTCCTGTTTCCCCCTCCACTTGTAGTTCTACTGTGTATTCGAAGCTTAAAACCACATGATCACTGGCCCAAAGGGGTCTTTCACATGTGATGTCCTCAATATCTGCACTACTCAAGGTGAATACTAGGTCCAGTCTTGCTGGTTAATCCTCTCATCTCTCTCTTGTAGTGTCCCTTACGTGTTTGTACTTGAAGTTTCCCAGTACCACCTCCATCATCTTAGCCCTCCATGCATCTTGTTCCCCATGTGACTCCAAGTTCTCCCAATCGATTTCCTTGTGGTTTAGTCACCCATGATCAGGAGTTTTGCCCTGCATGCATGAGCTCTTCTGACCCCTGCAGCCAGTGTGTCAACCATCGCTCTATTACTCTCATCATACTCTTGCCTTGGCCTACTGCTGCTCTGTGGTGGGTTATACATCACTGCAATTACAACTTTGGGACCTCGAGAGTGAAGCGTTCCCACTATGTAATCGCTAGCTTCTCCACTGTCTCCTCTCTCCAGCTCATAAAAATTCCATCGGTTTTTGATCAGCAGTGCCACTCCCCCACCCCCCTATTCCCTCTGTCTTTCCTCAGGATTTGGTATCCCATTGGAAAGATGGCATCTGTTATCATACCTGTAAGCTTGGTTTCTGTGAGAGGTATGATGTCCAGTGATGTCTCTGACTCTTTCGTGGCACTCCTCCCACTTATTTGTTATCCCTTCAGCATTTGTGTACCATACCTTCAGGGAGCTGTATAGCAAAAAAAAATGTAGGACTTTTGTTTACCGGCCGATTTCCTCCAGTTTCGGTGCACAAGACAAAGTGTTTTCACTCTTTGTAAAAAATATTTATGAAAAATATACCTCAAACAACAACTGAGAAAATACTGATTTACTGAAAATGCCCTTTGGTACTGTGGTAGTCCTATATGGGACGACGTAAGGTTGTTTGAACACTTGGTGCAGAGAGAATAATGCTTATACGAATTTGTAATTGTTACCTTTCCTCTAAATAACTTATCTTTATTTCACAAAAAAATAAAGTTTGTTAGTTCTTGGAATGTTGCAAAAAATCTGCCCTTTACTCCTACATAACTCCCAAAATATTTGGAATATTTCCAAAAATGAATAATTGTTAAATAGAGAAATCATTATTCTACAATTTCTGTGAATATTATTACATTTAATTAAGTAATAAAGGCAGACGATGTACCGTAAAGTGAATAAGTTACTTCCGATATATTGGCCTGGAGTGCCGGCCGGCCCCCCGTCTCAAAAAAAATTAAAAAGAGAAATCGCGAAAATCGCGTTTGTTTGGGTGTATTTCTTAGTAAACTGGTGTTTTAGTGTAGTTATCTTCTTCAAAACACCGTTTTCTCTTACTAAAAGACGACAAGGAGAGGAGTAATTCATTTATATCGAAATATTCCAGATGGTCTCTCGCCATATTATGGCTTATTTTATTCAGTCTAGAGTATATAACATGTTTGTGTGTTATTTATAGTGTTTATTATATCATATTAGATCAATTCTGATAGATAAATAAGCCGTAGAGTTGATATATAAGCAACTACCCGAACACACTGTTCCTAGCTCCGACTAACCCATACGAAGTCTCCCTTATTATCAACACACTAAAAAACAAGGCAGGAGATTTAAATACCTTACCACCCTTTATATACAAAAAAGTGTCACAAGTGCTATCACCAATCATTGCAACACTCTTTAACAAATCCATTGAATCCTCCACCTTCCCTACAGTACTCAAAATAGCAAGGGTCACCCCGATCCACAAAGGAGGAGACCAAACAGAGTTGAATAACTATAGGCCAATATCCAACTTACACCCTCTCTCAAAAATCTTCGAAAAATTAATTCATAAACGAATCTACTCCTACCTTATCTCCCAAAACATACTCAACCCCTGCCAATTTGGATTCAGGCCTAATAAAAATACTAATGATGCTATTATACACATGCTAGAACATATATACACTGCAATAGAGAAAAAAGAAGTCCCACTGGGGATCTTCATTGACTTACGTAAAGCTTTTGATACAGTTGACCATGACTTGCTCCACGTAAAATTGTCACACTATGGTATAAGAGGGCACTCCCTCAACAAACCTCAAGTCATACCTCAGCAACAGAAGCCAATATGTGATGCAAATGGGGCAAACTCCTCTGCACAACCAATTACAGTGGTGTCCCACAGGGAAGTGTCCTTGGCCCTCTTCTCTTTCTCCTATACATAAATGACCTACCAAATGCTTCGCAATTACTCAAACCCACACTATTTGCAGATGACACTACATACGTCTTCTCCCACCCGAGCCCAGTCACGCTAGCCAATACTGTAAATACCGAATTACAGAAAATATCTACCTGGATGAGAACTAACAAACTTACACTAAACATTGACAAAACCTACTTCATTCAGTTTGGTAACAGAGCTACAGATGTCCCTCTTAACATAATGATAAAGGGAAATCACCTATCACAAAGCTAACAGAGGGAAAATTCTTAGGAATCCACCTTGATAATAGACTCAAATTTCATACACATATACAACAAATTTCTAAGAAAATTTCCAAGACTGTAGGCATACTATCGAAGATACGGTACTATGCTCCACAGTCAGCCCTCCTGGCCCTATATCACTCTCTTTTACCCCTATCTCACCTATGGAATTTGTGCATGGGGCTCAACAACAAGTAACCATCTCAGACCACTAATTACCCAACAAAAGGCTGCAGTTAGAATGATAACAAATTCTCACTATAGGCAGCACACTCCACCATTATTCAATACACTAAACCTCCTCACCATACAAAACATCCATACTTACTACTGCACCTATTACATACATAGAACACTTAACTCTGATATTAACCTTCCCCTCAAACATCTCCTTGCCAACCTCAACAGAACACATGACCATAACACAAGGCACAGATCACTCTTTGATGTTCCTCGTGTCCATCTCACACTATGTAAAAACTCAATGCACATAAAAGGCCCTAAAATCTGGAATTCATTACCTGTAAATATAAAAGAAACACTACCTGTTTATAAATTCAAGTCTCTTCTCAAAGATCACTTACTCACCCAAAACCAAATAAATACTGAATAACTGAACCTTATAAATTGTATATCTTAAATGTTTCTCACAATTATATCACATAAATGTTAAACCTAAAAACCCAATCTAACTTTATTATTTTTTAAATACACTACCTAACAGAATACTCCATTCTACTGAATGTACAACAATGCATACAACCATATGACCTGTCTTTGTAATACTCACTTGTGCTTTATAGTAACCTGTTTACATTAATGTTTTATCACTGATTTCATCATTGCTTAGTTAATCTTAAGTTAATTTTAAGCCAGCCCGTAATGCTATGCATAGTATAAGTGGCTTTGGCATACTGCTCTTACCTGTATTTGTTGTACCTCTGTAAGTGTGCTCAAATTTTTAAATAAAATAAAAATAAAATAAAAAATATAAGCGTAATAATGAAGTGATTTCTCAGGCACTCTCTGGAGCGGTGGTAGGCCTGGTAGGCTCAAAGTCTACAGGTAAGCTCCGCCTACTGTTTTATGATGCCAAATAGTCAGTTATTATATTAGAAAGAATAATGCAAGAAAAAGAGATAAAAACAAGGAATAAATTCCAAAAAATACATGGGCTACCCATATCGCCATCACCATACCTGATATAAATGGCTGTAATTTCTTGTAGAAACGTCGTAGAACATTCATTCTGGTACCATTGTGTTGCCAAAGAGTTAAGCTATTTTTCGGTATGAATAACGTAATTTCCATAATTTTTCGATAATTTTAACAGCGCGCGGAAAATTTGGATACAGCCCTCTGAATTCAGTTTCCTCTCCAACACTGTGGTTTGGGGGGCCTGTGAGGGTGGAAGACGTGGTAGCGTACTGAGGGATTCTATAGCTTGGTGTTGGGTGGAAGCTGTGAGTATGGATTGTAGTTTGTGTTGGGATGGTGTGTGTGTTGTGTGTGTGTGTGTGTGTGTGTGTGTGTACTCACCTGTTTGTACTCACCTATTTGTGGTTGCAGGGGTCGATCCATAGCTCCTGGCCCCGCCTCTGCACTGATTGCTACTAGATCCACTCTCTCCCTGCTCCGTGAGCTTTATCAAACCTCGTCTTAAAACTTTGTATGGTTCCCGCCTCCACTATGTCACTTTCTAGGCTATTCCACTGCCTGACTACTCTATCATTGAAGAAATGCTTCCTAATATCCCTTTGATTCATCTGAGTCTTCAACTTCCAGTTGTGACCTCTTGTTTCTGTGTCCCATCTCTGGAACATCCTGTCTTTGTCCACCTTCTTTATTCTGAGCAGTATTTTATGTGTCATTATCATATCTCCCCTGACCCTCCTGTCCTCTAGTGTCGTTAGGCCGATTTCACTTACCCCTTCTTCGTAGGACAATCCTCAATGCTATGGGACTAGTCTTGTTGCTGACCTTTGCACTTTATCTAATTTCTTGACGTTTTAGAATAGGTTTGGATTCCAAACTGGTACTACATACTCCAGTATGGGCCTGACATAAATGGTATACAGTCTTGAACGATTGATTACTGAGGTATCAGAATGCTATCCTTAGGTTTGCCAGATGCCCGTACACTGCAGCAGTTATCTGATTGATATGCGACTCAGGACATGCATTCGGTGTTATACTCACCCCCAGATCTTTTTCCTTGAGTGAGGTTTGCAGTCTTTGGCCACCTAGACTATACTGTGTCTGCGGTTTTCTTTGCCCTTCCCCAATCTTCATGACTTTCTCTTTGGCAGGGTTAAACTCAAGGAGCCAGTTGCTGGACCAGGCTTTCAGCCTGTCCAGGTCTCTTTGTAGTCCTGCCTGATTCTCAACCGATTTGATTCTCCTCATTAACTTCACATCATCTGCAAACAAGGACACTTCTGAGCCTATGCCTTCCGTTATGTCATTCACATATACCAAAAACAGCACAGGTCCTAGGACTGACCCCTGTGGAACCACACTTCACTCTGACACCTCGTCACATACCATGACCCATTGTTGCCTCCATGTCAGGTACTCTCTGATCCTTTGCAGTGCCTGATCCTGTGTTTGTGTGAGTGTACTCACCTATTTGTACTCACCTATTTGTGGTTGCAGGGGTCGAGTCTTAGCTCCTGGCCCCGCCTCTTCACCGGTTGCTACTGGGCCCTCTCTCTCCCCGCTCCATGAGCTTTATCAAACCTCATCTTAAAACTGTGTATGGTTCCTGCCTCCACTACGTCATTTTCTAGGCTATTCCACTGCCTTACAACTCTATGACTGAAGAAATACTTCCTAATATCTCTCTGACTCATTTGTGTCTTCAACTTCCAATTGTGGCCTCTTGTTTCTGTGTCCCCTCCCTGGAACATCGTGTCTTTGTCCACCTTGTCTATTCCATGCAGTATTTTATATGTCGTTATCATGTCTCCCCTGACCCTCCTGTCCTCCAGTGTGTGTGTGTGTGTGTACTCAGCTAGTTGTACTCACCTAGTTGGGGTTGCATGGGGTCGAGTCCAAGCTCCTGGCCCCGCCTCTTCACTGGAGTTTACCTGGAGTTTACCTGGAGAGAGTTCCGGAGGTCAACGCTCCCGCGGCCCGCTCTGTGACCAGGCCTACTGGTAGACCAGAGCCTGATCAACCAGGCTGTTACTGTTGGCTGCACGCAAACCAACGTACGAGCCACAGCCCGGCTGGTCAGGAACCGACTTTAGGTGCTTGTCCAGTGCCAGCTTGAAGACTGCCAGGGGTCTGTTGGTAATCCCCCTTATGTATGCTGAGAGGCAGTGGAACAGTCTTGGGCCCATGACACTTATTGTATGGTCTCTTAACGTGCTAGTGACACCCCTTCTTTTCATTGGGGGGATGTTGCTTCGTCTGCCAAGTCTTTTGCTTTCGTAGTGAGTGATTTTCGTGTGCAAGTTCGGTACTAGTCCCTCTAGGATTTTCCAGGTGTATATAATCATGTATCTCTCCCGCCTGCGTTCCAGGGAATACAAGTTCAGGAACCTCAAGCGCTCCCAGTAATTGAGGTGTTTTATCTCCGTTATGCGCGCCGTGAAGGTTCTCTGTACATTTTCTAGGTCAGCAATTTCACCTGCCTTGAAAGGTGCTACTACTGGTTGCTACTAGGTCACTCTCCCTGTACCGTGAGCTTTATTGTACCTCTGCTTAAATCTATGTATGGATCCTGCCTCCATCACATCGCTTCCCAAACTATTCCACTTCTTGACTACTCTGTGGCTGAAGAACTCTTCTGCGCAACCAATTACAGTTGGTGTCCCACAGGGAAGTGTCCTTGGCCCTCTTCTCTTTCTCCTATACATAAATGACCTTCCAAATGCTTCGCAATTACTCAAACCCACACTATTTGCAGATGACACTACATACGTCTTCTCTCACCTGAGCCCAGTCACGCTAGCCAATACTGTAAATACCGAATTACAGAAAATATCTACCTGGATGAGGACTAACAAACTTACACTAAACATTGACAAAACCTACTTCATTCAGTTTGGTAACAGAGCTACAGATGTCCCTCTCAACATAATGATAAACGGATCACCTATCACAAAACTAACAGAGGGAAAATTCTTAGGAATCCACCTTGATAATAGACTCAAATTTCATACACATATACAACAAATTTCTAAGAAAATTTCCAAGACTGTAGGCATACTATCGAAGATACGGTACTATGTTCCACAGTCAGCCCTCCTGGCCCTATATCACTCTCTTATTTACCCCTATCTCACCTATGGAATTTGTGCATGGGGCTCAACAACAATTAACCATCTCAGACCACTAATTACTCAACAAAAGGCTGCAGTTAGAATGATAACAAATTCTCACTACAGGCAGCACACTCCACCATTATTCAATACACTAAACCTACTCACCATACAAAACATCCATACTTATTACTGCACCTATTACATACATAGAACACTTAACTCTGATATTAACCCTCCCCTCAAACGTCTCCTTGCCAACCTCAACAGAACACATGACCATAACACAAGGCACAGATCACTCTTTGATGTTCCTCGTGTCCATCTCACACTATGCAAAAACTCAATGCACATAAAAGGCCCTAAAATCTGGAATTCATTACCTGTAAATATAAAAGAAACACAACCTGTTTATAAATTCAAGTCTCTTCTCAAAGATCACTTACTCACCCAAAACCAAATAAATACTGAATAACTGAACCTTATAAATTGTAAATCTTAAATGTTTCTCACAATTATATCACATAAATGTTAAACCTAAAACCGAATCTAACTTTATTATTTTTTTAAATACACTACCTAACAGAATCACTACCTAACTGAATGCAACCATATGACCTGTCTTTGTAATACTCACTTGTGCTTTATAGTAATCTGTTTACATTAATGTTTTATCACTGATTTCATCATTGCTTAGTTAATCTTAAGTTAATTTTAAGCCAGCCCGTAATGCTATGCATAGTATAAGTGGCTTTGGCATACTGCTCTTATCTGTATTTTTTTGTACCTCTGTAAGTGTGCTCAAATTGAAAATAAATAAATAAATAAAAAGAAATACTTCGTAACATCCCTGCAATTCATCTGTGTCTTCAACCTCCAACTATGTCCCCTTGTTGCTGTGTGCCATCTCTGGAACATCCTGTCTTTCCCCACCTTTTCAATTCCTCTCAGTATTTTGTATCTCGATATCATGTCCCTCCTATCTCTCCTGTCCTCCAGTGTCATCAGGTTGATTTCCCTTAACCTCTCCTCGTAGGACATACCTCTTAGCTCTGGGACTAGTCTTGTTGCAAACCTTTGCACTTTCTCTAGTTTCTTTACATGCTTGGTTAGGTGTGGGTTCCAGACTGGTGCTGCATACTCCAATATGGGCCTAACGTACACGGTGTACAGGGTTCTGAACGATTCCTTATTAAGATGTCGGAATGATGTTTTGAGGTTTACTAGGCGCCCATATGCTGCAGCAGTTATTTGGTTGATGTGCACCACAGGAGATGTGCCTGGTGTTATACTCACCCCAAGATCTTTTTCCCTGAGTGAGGTTTGTAGTCTCTGGCCCCCTAGACTGCATTCCGTCTGCGGTCTTCTTGTCGTCGGGGTTCGTTGGAGATTAGATAGTTGTAGTTAAACACACTGGTTGGATGGTAAGACTACATATTCCAGAGTATAAAGGGGTAGTGGGGGAGAGAGCCCAGCCTTGCCTGTGTCTTCTATGGGCCTATGCAACCAACTGAGGGAGATCCCAGGAGGGAAGCGCTCACCCAGCCTCATGTGACGTCACGAAAACTAGTCACTGGGCCTAGCAAGGGGTCATGTATGTAAAACATGTGGACGGTACTATGATACTCAGATGACATAACATATACGGGATCAGCAACTATGCTGACATTCTTTGTGTGTGTGTGTGTGTGTGTGTGTGTGTGTGTGTGTGTGTGTGTGTGTGTGTTGTGTGTGTGTGTGTGTGTGTGTGTGTGTGTGAGTGTGAGTGTGAGTGTGCGCGTGTGTATGTGTGTGTAAGTGTGTACTCACCTAATTGTACTCACCTAATTGTGGTTGCAGGGGTCGAGATTCACCTCCTGGCCCCTCCTCTTCAATGACCGCTGCTAGTTGCTCCCTCTCCCTGCTCCATGAGCTTTATCATACCTCCTCTTAAAACTATGCATAGTTCCTGCCTCCACTACATAGCTTGCCAGACTATTCCACTTCCTAACTACTCTATGACTGAAGAAATACTTCCTCACATCCCTTTGTGTTATCTGAGTCTTCAGTTTCCAATTGTGACCCCTTGTTTCTGTGTCCCATCTCTGGAACATCCTATCTCTGCCCTCCTTGTCTATTCCACGCAGTATTTTGTATGTCGTTATCATGTTTCCCCTGACCCTCCTGTCCTCCAGTGTCGTGAGACCGATTTCTTTTAACATTTCTTCATTGTACTTTCCCCTTAACTCTGTAACTAGCCTTGTTGCAAACCTTTGCACTTTCTCTAATTTCTTGACGGTTTTGACCAGGTGTGGGTTTCAAACTGGTGCTGTGTACTCCAGTATGGGCCTGGCATACACAGTGTATAAAGTCTTGAACAATTCCTTACAGAGGTACCGAAACGCTATTCTCAGGTTTGCCAAGCACCCATATAACGCAGCAGTTATCTGTTAATGTGTGCTCCTGGCGATGTACTCGGTATTATACTCATTCTTAGGTCTTTCTCCTTGAGTGAGGTTTGCAGCCTTTGGCCTCCTAGCTTATACTGTGTCTGCGGTCTTCTTTGCCCTTCTCTGATCTTCATGACTATGCATTTGGTGGGGTTAAATTCTAGGAGCCAGTTTCTGGACCAGCCATCCAACCTGTCCGGGTCTCTTTGTAGACCTGTCTTGTCTGCGTCTGATCTAATTCTCCTCATTAACTTCACATTATCTGCAAACAGGGACACTTCTGAGTCTATCCCTTCGATCATGTCGTTCATATATACCATGAATAGCACTGGTCCCAGGACTAACCCCTGTGGGACCCCACTCGTCACCGGCGCCCACTGTGATACCTCATCACGGATCATGACTCGCTGTTGCCTCCCTGTTAGGTATTCTCTGATCCGTTGCAGTGTCGTTCCTGTTATATGTGCCTGTTCCTCTTGCTTCTGTACTAATCTATTGTGAGGAACTGTGTCGAAGGCCTTCTTGCAGTCCAAGAAAATGTAATCAACCCACCCCTCCCTCTCATTTCTTACTTCAGTTACCTTGTCATAAAACTCTAGTAGGTTTGTGACACATGATTTGCTTTCCATGAATCCGTGCTGGCTGTCGTTTAAAATATTGTTCCGCTCCAGCTGCTCCCCCACTCTCCTCCTGATAATCTTTTCCAAGACTTTGCATACTATACACGTCAGTAACGCTGGTCCATAATTTATTGCTTAATTTCTGTCTCCTTTCTTAAAGATGGGGACTACATTTGTCTTGTTCCATACTTCAGGTAGTTTCCCAGTTTCAAGGGAAGTGTTGAAGATTTTGGTTAGTGGCACAAAACGTGTCTCTGCTTCCTCTCTAAGGACCCACAGAGAGATGTCCTGTCCCACCGCCTTTGAGGAATCAAGGTCACTTAGGAGCTTCTCCACCTATTCCTCAGTTGTGTGTAATTCATCCAACACTTGTAGGTATATCCCTTGTTGATGTACCCCACTGTTTTGTCTTCCCAGTGTCCCTTCAGCCTCCACTTTAAATACTTCCTGAAATCTTATGTTGAGCTTCTCACATACTTCCTGCTCGTTTCTTGTGAGCTCCCCACCTTCTTTCCTCAGCCTGATTATCTGGTCCTTGACTGTTGTCTTCCTCCTGATGTGGTTATAGAGTAGTTTCGGGTCAGATTTGACTTTTATTGCTATGTCATTTTCATACTGCCGCTGTGCCTCCCTCCTTATCTGTGCATACTCGTTTCTGGCTCGTCGACTAATCTCTTTATTTTCCCGAGTCCTTTGCCTTCTGTACTTTTTCCATTCTCTAGATCACTTAGTTTTTGCCTCCCTACACCATTCATTCATTCATTCATGTTGATTCGCCTGTACTTCCGGCCCGGGTCTTCTCCAGATGGTGACCCGGCGGTGGCCCCCCAGGTTGGGGGTGACATTCATCTTCTTTCTTCTTTCTTGGGCCCTCCAGTTGGAGGATGTCTTCTTCTATCTTGCATTGACTTCCCAGGAGGGAAGTGTCTTCTTGCTTCAGAAGCGTAGGAAGGCAGATGCAGCAATTACAGGGTCAATTGGAGCCACACCCCAGCTTTAGCGGACTGCAAAGCTCTGAGGAAACTTATCTTCATGGTGAGTGTTCGTAGATTGTCGTGCTAGAGGAGGGTACCGTCTTCAAGGGACCAATTCTTAAGCATCCTAAATTTCTTCCTTGATGTGTAGTCGATTGCCACAAGGCGGGGTGGAGTGAGTACTCTGTCCAGGGCTTCAGTGGTGTAAGAAGTATTTGGGTCGAAGGTGTACTTGACTCTTCCGTCGTGGAGTCGCTGTTGAAGCTCCGAAGTCTGCATCATGCTTTTGTACTGATTCGTTGTATAAAAGTATACACCACCTAAGGCGCGGTCTTCGTCTTGTGGTGTAGCAGTGGCAGTGGCACAGGGAGATTTTAGGATTAGGATTAAGACGACGAGAGCTGTCGTGAGATGGGAAGGAAGAAGGATAAGTAAGGATGGAAATGACTGGAGAAGGATGGAAAGGAGGAGAAGAGGAGGAATCAAGGCAAGTGGCCCAGCCACTTTGGGACATGTGGTACCGAAGTACTGAAGACGTAGATGGAGAGGCTTGAATGATGTCGTTACTTGGCACTAGGAGAGGATGGCGAAGGCAGCGGTAGGAGCTGGGAGTGTCAGAAGGCAGCAAGCAGGATGAGTTGGTTATGGTCTTAAACCATTTTTCAGTGCACTGAATTTTTTTCCAGAGATCTGTAGCACACGTATGGGAGCGCTGTAGTAGTATTCGTTGGTTTGGAGTTGGTGGAGTATCTGCTTGTAGGTAGGGTATGGTCTTTCTTCACTTTGGTACGATGCAGTGTTGTCTTGGAGATGTTGGATGAGCTCTTGGCGAGTCATTCGTGTGGGGTATTGCGTCGTGGTGTAGAATGCGAGTCCTCTGTGTTTAACCCATGGTGTTCCAGGTAATCGACGTGAGCGAGGTGGAGAAGGCGGTGGTGGAGTTGAGGAAGGTGGTGTTGCTTCGTTTTCAACTTCAGTAGACGAATTAGAAGATGTTTCTGGTGGCAAGGCTTCTGATTGGTTGGATTCAGTGAGGGGTGGTGGCGGTGGAGGCTTCTCATTGGACGTTGTTGGAGTGACATCATTAGTTGTTGGTGGTGGTGTTGGAGCTGCTGCAGCAGAGGTGGTAGTGTCGTTATCTATTATTAATTCCTTCAAGTCATCTGGCGATTCAAATGTGACGACCGTCGGGATTATTTGCAAAATATCAGCTAATGGTGGACTTGCAGGGAAGTTAAATGATGGCATGTTGTTAAGTGCAAGAAGTTCATTAATTAATAGTCGTGTTGAAAGAGCATTTTGCATGTGAGCAAACATCATGCAGTAATAGAATTTGGTAGAGATATCATCAGGTGGAGGTTGGGTAGTGAGAGGTGGTGGAGACGACTGTTGAGTGGCTTGTAGAATCTTGGATGTTGTTGATTGAATCTTGGCAATTGCAGCGTATGAAGGAGAGGTTCCAGATGATTTCTTAGTTTCTTCCTTCATTTGGCTGCAAAAGTATAGTGATCACTCTTACAGTTGATGCAAGTGGGAGCAGCAGTTGTGTATTTTCTTCTTCTTCTTCTTCTTATGACCAGAGCTTTGGTAAGATGGGTAAGGAAGAACGATAGGTAAGGATAGAAATCTTGGAAAAGGGTGGGAAGGGGGAGAGAGGTAGGATATGAAAGGTAAATGGCCCAACCAGTTTGGTGTAATTTAAAAAGTGTATATGGAATAATACAATATTCTTGAAGGGGTATAATACTAACCAATCAGAGTCACAAAGATATAACAGATATATAAGTACGTGACTCTGAATTGGTAGTAAATATACAAGTTGCAATTGCTTTTTTTTCGATTGCATAACGGATATTTAAACGATAATGAAGGTAATAATTTTCTGGCCAGTTTATAAAGAATTACTTGACACATAGCTTCTTACAAGGTGGTGTCCCGCCATAGTAAATATAGCATAATTTTAACAGTAGAATATTATACAAGATTTCTTCCTAATTAGGGATGATGATTTTCTTAGTAAAATAGAAGGGTTCTGGAGTTACCCAATCATCTTCATTTGCAGGGAGGCTGCCCAATATCATTGGTCGATGGTAATCATCTTTATGGATAAAACGACTGACCCTCTGTGGGAGAGTCATTCTTTGAGTCCTGTGGGGACGAGTATTGATGATATAATCCGTGGTATTTTCAACTTGGAGAGGATGTTCTCTATCTGGCATGTAGAGTTCTTGCATTACATAGAGTTGTTTCTTCTTCATGGTGTCAAGGCGTACATTTAAAGTAGTTATATCTTGTTGTACGTGTAAATCTGTCATTTTAACTCTGTCTCTCCTCCTGGTGCCCGTAATGAAGTGGAGAGCTCTATTCTGTACCCGCTGCAACCATAGCATACTGGTCTTTGTTGTTGTTGCAACCCCTGAATGGGTTACAATGTATATTATGATTATGAATATAATGTATATATTCATATAATTTTATACTGCTTATATTTGTGATAATAACTAAATCGTGAAAATATTGCTTTATATTATTACTTGACTTAGTTTCCTTTATTTAGGTAGGATGTAACATATTATGTGCTCAGGTCAAGTCTTGATTGTCTAACTACTGTAATTATCGCTTGTGGCTCGTTATTCTGCTGGCTTCTGTTGTTGAGCTGCATCTGTCCACGGAGCTATCACGGGATCGAGGGGGGGGTTCCTCACCTCGCCTGAAGTATTCAGTCTGGTCTAGACTCTCTTCGTGGTTGGACGTATTCTTGACAAGTGCCTAAATCTCCCTTATCGGCCCTTGTTGGAAGATCGTTTCTTGTCTCATTATTATTGTTAGTTCTGGAGACTCTGCTCACAGAACATTGTATAGACTTAGTGATTTTTCGACGTTGTACTGAGGTTGTGTGTCACATAGACACTCTGAGCAACTCAGGTCCTGAGCTGTAGCTTCTGACCTAACTTGTACTGGTATCTGTGTACTATCACAGTCGGGGATTTTTTTATGCTGAACTTAGATTCAGTAGTATGGGAGTTTTGTGACTTTTGTGGAGGATCTGCTGATGGTCCCTACTTAGTGTTGTTATATTATCTCCTTGTTCCTGATTCTGTATCGCAGTTGCTTGTTATATTGCTATTGGGCTTAGCATTCTTTTTATTGTTCATGCAGACTGTTCAGATTGCCAGTTGGTCAAGAAGTTAGTTTTTTGGAGGACTTTGTCAGTCTCTTGTTTAAGTCTAGTCGAGTCGTGAGACATAGTGAACTACTTAGAGCACTTACACACATACACACAAACTTACTTGTACATATTTGTAATATCTTATTAAATGTTAATGTACCAGATGGTACTTAAGAATTATAAATGTGATATGTGCTTTCAGCACAATAATACTGTACACTGAGAGAAGTGATTATTATTATTTTGATTATTATTAATTTAATTTACTTTGATAATATACCTCTAGACGATACTCAATAAATTTATTAAATTTTAATTTCTCTAGTTAGTAGCCTACCAGTTGTAATCCTGAAGCACTATTGAATCATACTGAATTCTAATGGATAATTGGACAAGGATACTGACTAATTGTTACAAAAACCCAGTAACAGGCTGGATGCTAGAAGGGCAGTCCTTTCTAGTATTCACTGGAGATCTCTTAGCTTTCAGAATCGCATTTTGTGTAACAAATGGGGACCTGTCCGGGAGGCTCTTGATCCAAGGTGTTTGAGAAATTGTTTAGTTTGACATACTAGTAACTCTATGATCAAACACTTTGAGTACTTTCCTAATCTGAAGACTTTGAGTTTAGTTTTGTAAAACATACCAGGTGGATGTATGTACCTGACTGTGGTCTCGTGATCCAAGGAGATGGAATACTGTTTATGAGCTCGAGCTCTAAGACAACTAACAGCTAAAATTCCTATCTGGATTTTTAGTTTCCCTTAATCACTCTCTTAATAGTACAATTATTTTTGTGATGTATACCATAAGGTAACAATTATTGATACTTGGACGTTGTCTGAGTTGTTAAGTACATTAAAACTTAAAAAGTGTTGGCGAGTAGCCAAATATCTCGGGTGATGTATAACAGGAATTACTCCACGAAAACTAGTCAGGCATTAAAGATATATTGTTTCCTGCTCTTACAGAGATGTCCTGATTATGATTCAGATTCAGAAAGCCTAGTGTTGTCACATTTAGGAAGTGTAGCTCAGTTTAGCGCTCACGCTTCCCTCCTAACTGATACTTGACGCAGCTCATACTAGTACCGTGTATGCTACACTGTATTTACGTTATCCTAGATCAGATCTAGACTCCTCTTGAGACGCATGGCCAAGGTGTCCGACCTAAGGACTGTCCAGAAAGACATGATAATTTCCCTACTCTCCATTTACCTAATGGTCCTATCTCTCTCAGGAACAGTTTGAGAGGTTTGAACACCTCCGTATGTAGCAGGACTGCATAAATAGAGGCCAGAGGAAATTGAACGAAGAAGATTTCCAGAGAGAAAATGTTGTCTGGTGAAAGACAACGACTGATAGCTCACAGGACAACTTCTAATGTGCAGAAAGCGGCAATCCATTTGGTTCTAATGTTTTTTGAAAGTGACTTAGACACCTATTTTGATTGTGTTTGAGAACCAGGCACGTGCTATGACGGGCACCCGTAAGCACTGGGATACTTGTTGCACTCAAGCTTTGACCGGAAGAGCTCAAGCTTGTACTGCTGCTTTTACCATTTGCCCAAGTACATTAGTTATGACGCTGTTCATGCAAACTATTATAGAGACATTTAACGTGTTACCCGTATAAGTTATCAAAGCGCATTTCGTACGTTACAATGACGACCAGATTCAAACTTGTTATAAGAGTTTACTAGTGGGGAAAAAAGTTTCATTTGAGAGATGGTGCAGGTTGCAAGTGCAACAACTACGACAGTCCTTGTTTCAGTTGTTATTACACGAAGAGTTTAACAACCTGTTTATCTGTGACATACATGAATATTGATCGATCATACTACCTAGGATATTCTAGGAAACTGCAGCATTAGCAGACAATTACGAGATTTCTCACATACTTGTACTACTAAAAAACACAGAACAAGGTTAAACTGAAAAGTGGTCTAGAAGTTGGCAACCTAAATCAGCTGCTCATTTGCGGCCTGATGTACCTGCTACTGTAACTTCTCGCCTACCTTTACCAGGGAAGTAACTCACAATCCTGAATCTGTCTCTGTGGTAGGGACAGAAATCTGATATCGAGAAGAAGAAAGTTAAATGTACCTATTGTAAAAGAAAGGACATACTAGAGAGTATTGCTATAAGTTAGAAAGAGATTCGAGAAGCAGTCATGTGGCTGGAGCCCCCATCAAGTCGTATCCTCTTCCCGAGTAAACAAAAGGCACTAAAATCCTAAAATGCCTTGATTCTACTGTTTTAGATAATATTACTCAGGTAGAGTTGGCCACTTAGTGTCAGAAAGTGTATCTGACGAAAGATTCGTTCCAGTGTGAGTCTTACTTATCGAGATGGTATTAAAGTGGATTGATGAATAACATCTAACTGAAGATAATTTACTTTCAGAGATACAGGCAGTTATTCATGTTATTAAGAGAAGATATTACTGCCATAACTGATGATACCTTTGCAAGATAGATGTATTGTTTTAGAAGCCTATGGAGGGGACTGTTTAAATGTACCTCTGCACAATTTTTATATTGAAACTAGCTATTATAACTGTTTCTATTTCAGTGGGTTATATCCAGTGGTGTAATTTCCCATCAGGTCAGTAGACTTGTTTCAAAGGGAACGATCTCCTTCCATGCGGTATTTGTAAGAACCACTGTTGATTGATATAATAACACTGATGATAATTACTCCTTTGAAGCTTGTAGAGAAGAGCCTTATTTTATTTCCTCTCAGTGCAAATACTAGAAGCCATGTCAAAGATCAAAAAACCATCCTTGTCTCCTGTTGAGTTAGTGAATGACAATGATTTGGGGCTTGATATGTTGTTTAATGATGTCTGCGTCCCGGATCATAAACACCAACTTCCCATGTCATCAACTATGTCAGGACACAACTGACGTTAAATTTCTAACTCAGGATGATTTAGTCAAGGAATTCAGTTTGTTGATCAGGAACTGGAAAGGACTGAGAGATAATAGCAGTTACTGAGAGTGGACAAAGGATCTCGATGATGTTACTACTATAGTAACGGTTTGTACTGATGGAGAAAAATACATGTAAGTTGTCAGCTGATAGTGTTCCACCACACTCGAGCATCTCGTAGTGTTACCAGTTACATTTCGTGAGCAAACGCCATTGATTTTGTCACAATAGTCCAATTGGTGGACTTTGGGTGGTCAAGGAAGACACTCGGTAAAAAAACTGGTAAAAACATTTTACTTGGCCTAAAATGAAGGAAACAGTAAGCTGCTCATGTGCGGACGTTGCCCACATGTGTCATGTGACAGGCAAGCCAGCGCACACACTTCCACCTTACACCTCTCATTTCTATCACAGTGGATGGTGAAACCATTCTCCGTCTTATTGTTGATTGTGTTGGCTCATTTGCTAGAACCAAACTAGGAAACAAAGATGTATTTCTGTATTATGGACGCTGAACTCGGTATCCCGAAGCTATTCCCTTTTGAGGAAAAATTAATGCTCGTGAATATTGGGAGGAGCGCTTGATGAAAGTGTTTTTCATAGTTGGGATTGTCCACGAGAAATAACATATTCAGGATCCGGGATCTAATTTCTTCTAAGGATCTATCCGAGAGCATTATCCCACCTAGGACTAAGGTCTGTACTTTCAACCAGTTATCATCCCACAGTCACAGGGGATCTAGAGGAGATTTCGAATCAGACACTGAAGTCCATGATGAGAGCTTATGGGGACATTTTTCTAGAGCTGGAGGAGGGTATACCTTTTCTTCTGTTCGCTATGAGAGAAAGTTGAGCAAGGAAAGTCTAGGGTTTAGTCGATTGGATATTATATTCGGACACCAAGTGCGTGGTCCTCTCGCAGTGTTAAAAGACGGGGGACAGGAAAATCAAACCCATCATTTGAGCAATCACTTTATATAATGCAGCAACATTGACAGCCGCTAGAGAGCTAGCATCGAAAAACCTTCGTTTCAGCCCAAGCTTGAATGAAGGGCAACATTATACTGAAAGGCGTGCTGTCTCTCGTTCTTTTAAAGCAGCCGAGATAAGGTGATGTCTCGCGTAATAGTACCAGTTCATGCTGACAAGCCAGGTATGATCGGTCCCTGGAAGCTTGAAGTAGTTGATAAGGCTTAGCGGACGTAAATTATTTGGTACGTACGCCTGGGAAAAAGAAATTATTCATGTTGTCACCATGTTACAGCTTAAGGCTTCTATGTAGTCCTCTACCTAGTATATCTATTCTTACCTAGGACAGAAGAAGGAAAACGTCAGTCTACATGACATCTCTATAGGTTATAGAGGTGCGTTTAGAATATTCCAGTTGACTTACAAACCTAGACGATTTTTTATAATCTTGGATTGATAAAGCTGGTGATATTTAAAAAACATGATTTTGCATTTTCCTGAATAGTTCAGTGATGTTCTAAAACGTTGTACTTCTGGGTTGTCACATGACGTTGATGTACAGGGAAGCATCACCATTAAGCAATCACCCAATGTAGGATGAGTCCAACGAAGCATAAAGCATTGAGAGAAAGAGGTTGATTGTGTTCTGTATCTTCACGGAACTTATTGAACGCAGTAAAGGTCCTTGGGCTCTCCATGCATTTTAGTGCCTAAACCTGACGGTAGTTTAAGGATGTGCACTGATTCAGGAAAAACGTGAAACTCTGTCAACCTTGCCTCTGATGGTTATCTCTACCTCGACATTGACGACCTTATTGACCGTGTCGTCAGGAGCCCAGTTTGTCAAGCCATTTAGATACTCTTACGAGGTATTATTCAAGTCCCGCTTACTGAACGTGCTTTAAGGAAATATTATGTTTTACTGTTCAAGATGGTTGTTTAACTAACCTCGTCACCCCGTCTTCGGCTAGGTAACGCGGCTTCTTCTTCTTCCAGGTATAATGAACGAGTTGACCCACAAACTTAGAGGGAGTAGAAAACTACCTTGAGGGACTTTGTGGTGTACAGTGACGAGTGTAGGGATCAGCACTTGGACGCATCTAGTGCATTTGTTTGAGAGACTGGCGAGTACTACAACTTCCTGTTAACTTAGCTAAATGTAGTATTTGGTTTCAAGCCAAGATTACCTATCTAGGCTTTTGTATCGGACAAGGTGAGGTTGCTATATTGTGGCTAAGGTTCGTGCAATTTCTGAATTTCCTGTGCCACAGGATAGATAGGATGGGGAAGTACAGAGATTCCTGGGTATGCAGGATATTATCGCAGGTCTGTCCAAACTTTTCTCAGATTGCAGCTCTCTCATGGCTTATAGTAACAAAGTTAAGTTCACTGGGACTAGAGATTGTTCAGACTCGATTCAAAGCTTGAAGCGCTTGCTAATCCTCTGCTCCTGTGTTGAAAAGTCCTAATTTCAATCTACCCTTCTTTTTTCTATAGATATGAGTGGCTATGAAGTGGGTTTGCTGTGCTTTACTCCAAACAGCAACATCCACTGACACTCTCCAGTCCTAATGTTACTATTATCTCTATGCTTAAAGACACAGAATAAATTTATGCATATTGAAAAGAGGCTCTAGCTCATGTGGTTGTCCTTGGAATATTTTGGACGTGTATTTGTTGGGCATTCCCCTATTTTAAAATGAACGTTTATTTCAGACACAATCCACTCACCTACTTATACTCTATGAAGAGGGTAAAAATGCTAGGATCATTGAGGGTGGGCCCCTCAGGAAATCCAACCTATATTCTATTAGTTTAATATCAATAAGTGGTGGCCATTGTAATGTAATTGCTGACGCTCTGTCACGTCCTTAATATTGATCAGTTACATTAAATTAACGTAATTTTATGCCCAAAACCTTTTGTTACATGCTAGTCAAAATTCAGTAGAGTAACTTAATCCCTCCTGCCATATTAACTAAGTATACTCATGTCATGCTAATTATGTTTTTGATATATATTTTACAGTTGTGATGATCTGTGTAGTGTGGAGGGGGACAGAAAGCTGAGTGTTTGAGTGGGGTAATGCTGTGAGGGCGATGTTACCTGCGTGACCGAACACTGTCTGCACTGGACCCCCCCCCTAACTACACACCTTATGCTGTTTCATACTCAGATGTCCATACTAAATAGCATTCCAACATCACTACTTAAGAGTGGAATGTCAGTCTCTCGGACTATGATTGAGCCTCAACGTGCCATGCTTGTCTATGCTATCCTGTCTCTACACTGATGTACATAAACACGAGAATTGCAGAAGAGAGTTACGATAAGTGTATTGCCCTAGTACTTGGGGCATAACTTATAGTGAACAGACACTGTTTATATTATAGAAGTGCTTGGCACAAGAGTGACCTTTTCTCATTAATGTTTATATTAATTTGTATTGTATGAGTAATCAGTAATAATGTGTATAGATATTACACGCCAACTCCTAGTGCCGATTGTTTGTCGTGTTGGGGGGGGGGGGTGTTGCTACCCATGATTGGGTTTACAATGTATAGTATAATTTGAAGTATAATGTATATTTTCATATAATTTTATTTGCTTATATTGAGGATAATAGCTAAATCGTGAATAATTGCTTTTGTGGGTTTCCTGAGGAGTTCCGGAGGTCAAAGCCCCCGCGGCCCGGTTGTACCGGGCCCCCTGGGGGATCAACCCCGATCAACCAGGGGTTTCGCTGGCTGCACGCAAAACCAACGTACGAGCCACACCTGGGGTGATCAGGAACGACTTTAGGTGCTTGTCCATGCCAGCTTGAAGACTGCCAGGGGTCTGTTGGTAATCCCCCTTATGTGTGCTGGGAGGCAGTTGAACAGTCTCGGGCCCCTGACACTTATTGTATGGTCTCTTAACGTGCTAGTGACACCCCTGCTTTTCATTGGGGGGATGGTGCATCGTCTGCCAAGTCTTTTGCTTTCGTAGTGAGTGATTTTCGTGTGCAAGTTCGTACTAGTCCTCTAGGATTTTCCATGTGTATATAATCATGTATCTCTCCCTCCTGCGTTCCAGGGAATACAAGTTTAGGAACCTCAAGCGCTCCCAGTAAATTGAGGTGTTTTATCTCCGTTATGCGCGCCGTGAAAGTTCTCTGTACATTTTCTAGGTCGGCAATTTCACCTGCCTTGAAAGGTGCTGTTAGTGTGCAGCAATATTCCAGCCTAGATAGAACAAGTGACCTGAAGAGTGTCATCATGGGCTTGGCCTCCCTAGTTTTGAAGGTTCTCATTATCCATCCTGTCATTTTTTCTAGCAGATGCGATTGATACAATGTTATGGTCCTTGAAGGTGAGATCCTCCGACATGATCACTCCCAGGTCTTTGACGTTGGTGTTTCGCTCTATTTTGTGGCCAGAATTTGTTTTTGTACTCTGATGAAGATTTAATTTCCTCATGTTTACCATATCTGAGTAATTGAAATTTCTCATCGTTGAACTTCATATTGTTTTCTGCAGCCCACTGAAAGATTTGGTTGATGTCTGCCTGGAGGTTTGCAGTGTCGCAATGGAAGACACTGTCATGCAGATTCGGGTGTCATCTGCAAAGGAAGACACAGTGCTGTGGCTGACATCCTTGTCTATGTCGGATGTGAGGATGAGGAACAAGATGGGAGCGAGTACTGTGCCTTGGTGGAACAGAGCTTTTTTACCGTAGCTGCCTCGGACTTTACTCTGTTGACGACTACTCTCTGTGTTCTGTTAGTGAGGAAATTATAGATCCATCGACCTACTTTTCCTGTTATTCCTTTAGCACGCATTTTGTGCGCTATTACGCATGGTTACACTTGTCGAAGGCTTTTGCAAAGTCTGTATATATTACATCTGCATTCTTTTGTCTTCTAGTGCATTTAGGACCTTGTCGTAGTGATCCAATAGTTGAGACAGACAGGAGCGACCTGTTCTAAACCCTTGTTGCCCTGGGTTGTGTAACTGATGGATTTCTAGAGGGGTGGTGATCTTAGACCCTTCAAAGATTTTTATGATATGGGATGTTAGTGCTATTGGTCGTAGTTCTTTGCTGTTCTTTACTGTCCCCTTTGTGGAGTGGGGCTATGTCTGTTGTTTTTAGTAACTGTGGGACGACCCCCGTGTCCATGCTCCCTCTCCATAGGATGAAAAGGCTCGGGGATAGGGGCTTCTGCAGTTCTTGATGAACACAGAGTTCCATGAGTCTGGCCCTGGGGCAGAGTGCATGGGCATGTCATTTATGGGCCTGTTTCGAAGTCATTGGCATCAGGAAAACATCGGATAGGCTTGTGTTAATCAAATTTGTGGCGCCTCATAAAAAATTCATTTTGATCTTCGACTCTCAGTCTTGTTAGCGGCTTGCTAAAAACTAAATTCATATTGGGACTTGAGTAGCTCACTCATTTCCTTGCTGTCATCTGTGTAGGACCCATCTTGTTAAAGTAGGGGCCCAATACTGGACGTTGTTCTCGATTTTGATTTGGCATAGGAGAAGAAATAATTTGGGTTTCTTTCGATTTCATTTATGGCTTTTAGTTCTTCCTGCGATTCCTGACTCCTAAAGGATTCTTTTAGCTTAAGTTCGATGCTTGCTATTTCTCTGACCAGTGTCTCCCTACGCATTTCAGATATATTGACCTCTTTTAGCCGCTCTGTTATTCTTTTCCGTCGCCTGTATTATTATTATTTGACTTAGTTTCCTTTTTTTAAGTAGGATGTAACATATTATGTGCTCAGTTCAAGTCTTGATTGTCTAACTACTGTATTTATCGCTTGTGGCTCATTACTCTGCCAGCTTCTGTTGTTGAGCTGCATCTGTCCACGGAGCTATCACGTGATCGAGGGGGGGGGGTGTCCTCACCTCGCCTGAAGTATTCAGTCTGGTCTAGACTCGCTTGGTGGTTGGACGTATTCTTGACAAGTGCCTTAATCTCCCTTATCCGCCCTTGTTGGAAGATTGTCTCTCGTCTCAATATTATTGTTAGTTCTAGAGACTGTATAGACTTAGTGATTTTCGATGTACTGAGGTTGTGTGTCGCATAGACACTCTGAGCAACTCAGGTCCTGAGCTGTAGCTTCTGACCTAACTTGTACTGGTATCTGTGTGCTATCACAGTCGGGGATTTTCTTATGCTGAACTTAGATTCAGTAGTATGGGAGTTTTGTGACTTTTGTGGAGGATCTGCTGATGGTCCCTACTTAGTGTCGCTATATTATCTCCTTGTTCCTGATTCTGTATCGCAGTTGGTTGTTATATTGCTATTGGGCTTAGCATTCTTTTTATTGTTCAAGCAGACTGTTCAGATTGCCAGTTGGTCAAGAAGTTAGTTTTTTGGAGGACTTTGTCAGTCTCTTGTTTAAGTCTAGTTGAGTCGTGAGACATAGTGAACAACTTAGAGCACTTACACACATACACACAAACTTACTTGTACATATTTGTAATATCTTATTAAATGTTAATGTACCAGACAGTACTTAAGAATTATAAATGTGATATGTGCTTTCAGCACAATAATACTGTACACGAGAGAAGTGATTATTATTATTTTGATTATTACTAATTTAATTTACTTTGATAATATACCTCTAGAAGATACTCAATAAATTTATTAAATTTTAATTTCTCTAGTTAGTAGCCTACCAGTTGTAATCCTGAAGCACTATTGAATCATACTGAATTCTAATGGATAATTGGACAAGGATACTGACTAATTGTCACGAAAACCCAGTAACAGGCTGGATGCTAGAAGGGCAGTCCTTCCTAGTATTCACTGGAGATCTCTAAGTTTTTAGAATCGCGTTTTTTGTAACAGTTGTTAATGACATTGGGACACATGGGTATTCGAGTATAGGTCTTATCATTTTATACAAATGTTTTTTGACATCTTGAGGGGCTTGATTAAATCTAAAGAGACTGTTAAGACCGGCTTTGGCTATGTTGATCTTTTTATTTACAAGAGATGATGAGTGGAGCAGCCTGTCTATTTCATATCCCAAGACCTTGTTAGGGTTTCTAATGGCTACAGGTGTACCTCTGATGGAGATACCACCTTTATCTTCGATGGTTGATGCAAAACATCCTATCGTGCTAACAAGGACTTTGTCAGGGTTTGTCGTAATTCTCCATTTCTTTACCCAATTAGATGTTCGACGAAGGTCAAAATTCATTTTTTCTATGACCCTCTCATACTTGTATTTTCCTGTTACCGGAGTTGATGAGACGACATGGATAACATCATCTGCAAATTGCGTTATAATTGTATCATTAAACTCTGGTTGAGGAAGGTCATTCACATAAATGTTGAATAGAACTGGACTAAGACAAGACCCTTGTGGGACACCTGCTGTTGGTATAAAAGGCTCTGTCGACCTGCCGTGAAAGGTGGGAATGATTTTTCTTTGAGTTAAGAAGTTATATATTAATCTGAGAAAAGTTCAGTTATGGTCTGGTAGGTCAATAAGTTTGTATATAAGGCCATCATGCCATAAGCTATAAAAAGCTTTATGAACATCTCTGGTGGCAATTAGGGCAAGATTGCCCTGATGTTTTAGACTTGCTACAGTATCAAAAATAATATTTATTGCATGATGGGTACCTCTATGTATTCTAAAGCCAAATTGTTTTTTAGTAAAAAGGTGATTAAACTCCATATAGTAATTCAGTCTGTTGGAAATGATCTTCTCAAGAACTTTTCCAGTGACTTCAAGTAAAGATATAGGTCTATAGTTCCCAGGTTGGTGGATGTCTTTATTGGGCTTAACAAGAAAGATCATCCTAGCAGTCTTAAAAACAACTGGAAAATGTCCTTAGGCCAAGATGGCATTAAAGATATTTACCAAGGACTGTTTGCAATTTCTAGGTAGGTACTTTATTTGTTTCATTTTTATTCCAGAGAGACCAGGGGCTCTATTTCGCATTCTTCCAATAACCTGACTTATCTCTAGTAATGTAATAGGTCTAGTAAGCGGGTGGGTATCTTCAAGAGTTGAAGTATCGATGGAAGGTAGTGGTTGTAGATCATCTAAGTTCTTATCTCTCCATTCATTTACCAACTGATAGTGATTATTTTTAAATCGACGACTGTTACTGTGGGAGAGAATTTTCTCCCATATATCACCCATCAAACTAGCCTGGTCCTGTGGATCATCAAGTATAATTTCAACATCTTCATCATCCTCATCAGTGAAGGTATGTATTAGGTCGTTAGGAGCCTTGTGCTTTGCCCCTAAAAGTTGTCGGATCTTACTCCAAAATTTTGCTGGTTCACGTTTATATTGATTAGCTTGAAGAACTAGCAGTTTCCATAAGTCACGTTTTTGATAACTAATCATGTTAATTAATTCTTGCCTCAATCTGTGCAATGTAGCTACTGGTGGTTGTTGCGTTTGAATATGCCTTCAACATTCTGTTTGACAATTTCTCAAAGTGTCTCTAATTTCCCTCGTAGGTTTATATTGTTGGTAGATCTTTGTGGAAGCTAATTGACAGGTTGCGTTAGTAGCATCAATTATTCGATTGTGAAGGGACCTGATCGCATCGTCAATTGCAGTGGAAGGTAGATTTTCCAACGACACAATTTCATTGTCACCCAGAAATGCCCTAAAGGGGTCAAATCCTAGGGTGTTGAGATTGGGTTTAGGAGGTACAGGTATTATAAATGGAGAAGTTTGTAGTTGTATTAAAACAGGGATAAGGTCAGATCCTACGTTTCCACCAGGAGAGATACGACAATGAAAGAGGTCACAGTCTCTGTTTGTCAGGACTATATCTGGTGTCCCTGGATGAGGACCAATATGCGATTTAAAGAATGGGCCTTGAAATGACAAGTTTCTGGCTGTCATGATATTAAATAGTTGTTTTCCTTTCAAGTCTCCCAGTGGATTACCAACTTCACAGTTAAAGAGGGCAGGGTGATGAGCATTAAAATCTCCTGCTAGAATTGTTGGAATATTTCTGCTTAATATCCTATGTAGAGGAATGGACTCTTTATACTGTTGCCTCAGGGGAAAATATCCAGTTCCTATCACTAGTTGGCTATGAGACGTCGTCATTTCTATTGCAAGAATGTTATCTTCATCAACAGGATTATTTTTAAATGCATAGCCTAAATTAACTAAGATGGCTACGCCACTATAGGGTCCTCTCGATTTCTCCACAGTAGAGTAACCACATAATTTAATATGTTGATCAACTCTTGCAGCTGTCTCATTCAAGAGTATAACATCGGGATTGTAATTATGTAGTTCAGCCTCAAGGAGGTAATGGTTATTAAAGAAATGTTGAACATTAAGTTGGAAAATTGTAATCCCCATTATTTCTTGCACTTCGCACGTGTTCTGTTGTCTAAACGCCTGCAAGTATTGTCCTGTTTGGTATCCACACTGTCCCTGCTGGACTCGTCAAGGGGAGGAGGGAAGTTCTGAGTAGTTGCTTGTGTATTAAAAGTGTCATCATCGTCACTAGAATTGGTAATATTAACAGAATCATTAGAGTCATTAGACCCATCATCAGAAAACTGAGGTATGATATTCCCAGTTACAGGAAGCAGAGGCTCGTGAGACTTAATGGGAGACTGTGGAGCCTCCAAGGGAAAATTTGGTAGGTCAGGTGAATTACCCTGGGAAAGTTCCTGTTCATCAGGATCAGCTACAATAGCGGCAGAGTCATTGTCCTCATCGCTCTTGGGCCGTGTGGACCTGCTGCGCAGACGCTCCTGAAGCGTTGGTTTCTGATCAGTTTTCCTGTTAGTTTCAAGATGGCGGATCGTGCCGGCAGGAGGATCAATACTGTTTGCATCAAGCTGATACGGGGTTTGTTGAGCACTGCTACGATGAATGTACATCTTCCAGCTATTATTAGAGACCTCTATGGCGTTCCTAATGAGGAACTGTATGGTGTTGCCCTCAATGGTTTCAGAAGAGTCTTCGTGAAGTTTACTAGGGCCAGTTTCTACAATAGTATTGTGGCTGAATACTAGGAACGAAGGATGTGCCTTAACTCGATGGTGGAGGTGTGTATGCATGATGTGTCTACTTACTTCACATGGGTTAGGGTATGGAATGTACAGTTTGATGTGACGCAGTTTGGAATTGAGGACGTCTTCAGAAACTACAGTGTTGTTCATGAGGCTAGAGAGGGGGTGTGGAGAGATGGCCCATATGTAGGCCTCTCGGAAGGTTCCTGCACCCTCAAGATGACGTTGAGGAGGCCTATTCCTTCGTATGTTCTGTTGACGGGATACAGAACTCAAGGACGTGCCGTCTTTGTGACTCGTATGAGCACATGGCGGCGCAATGTGTACGTAGGGCTGCCCCAAGTATCCCAACGCTTTTGGAGGAGGAACAACAGCTGAGTATGGTGGAAACGGTGTGGAATGGGGTGGATGGGCAGAGGAAGGCTCTCTGGAGTGAGGAGGTGGAGAATGAGGGGGACCTGTTGGGGACGTGTGTCACACTCCCAGAGGAGGCTAGTGAGGTTCCACCAAGGCCTGTGGAGGTGGAGGAGGGGGAAACGTCGACACAGGAGGTGTTATTGGAGACTGTGCTACAGGATTTTTTGGAGGACGCTTTGGTCAGTGAGGAACTGAATGGAAGGTCCAGTGATGTGCAGAAGGTGGAAGGGCTGCAGGGGAAAGTGGAGGACTTGGATGGGCAAGCCCAGGAAACAGTTGTGGTAGCTGAGGTACATCAGGAGGATCTACCTGATGATGATATGAGTTTGGGTGGTAACTCTAGGAAGCGGCCTACGGGGTCGTCTGAATTGAACGAGGTATTGACACCTGGGCAGAGACCAGGTAAGAAGGTATGGGCAGATGTGGTAGGGAAAACCACTATAGGGGGGGTGCACAGGGAAAATCAGGTGGGGTGGGACAAGGGGGGTGGGGGCTCTGATTAGGAAGAATGGTAAGGAGAGTGTGGGCAGCTTAAAAGGGAGCGTGAGCAAGCCACAGCGGCACAGAAGTAAGCCGCCTTTCCTTGAACATTCAGGTGTGTGACTTTAAACATTAATGGTCTCAAGAATGAAGTCAAAAGGGTGTGGTTGGAGTGGTTTTTGAGAAGGTATGACGTGGACGTTTGTTTCTTGCAGGAGCAAAACCATAGGTCAGGATGTGAGTTGCAATTGAGGGGATATAAGATGTTTGTAAGTTTGCTTTGCTTTTTAAAGGAGGAGTGGCTGTCATGGGGTGGGAGGAGGGAAGAAGAGGTAGGGGGAAGGGTTGTTTGGGTGGATGGGTATTGGGGGAAGGGGAGGGTATGTTTTGTGGGGTTTATGTGCTGGCAATTAGTAACATGAGGGTAAAAGCAGACTTTGTTAGGGAAGTTTTATATTACTATCTCAGGGGTTTACCTGCTATTTCGATAGTTGGAGGAGATTGGAATTGTGTGATTCGGCATGGAGATGTGAGACCGAGGGGTGTGGGGTGTGTGTTGAGTGTTTTGAGGGATGCTTTATGGGATGTGGGGATGGTTGATGTGGTGGGCAGGGGGGTATCAGGTGGAACACACTTATGTGCAGGGAAGTTATGAAGCACGGTTGGATAGGATTAATGTTAGGCAGGGGATGGGTGTGGAGAGAGTTAGGACTGTTGACATGGGTTTGTCTGATCACAGGGCGGTGTTGGTTGACCTTAGGGTAAATGGTATTCCGTGCATATTTCCAAGTTATTGGAAATTGAATGTGAGGCTTTTACAGGAGGAGGATCTAGGTTTGTCCTTTCAGGACTGGTGGAAAGTTTTTTGGGAGGCTAGGGATGAGGATGTGAATTTGCTAGATTGGTGGGAGTTGTATGCAAAGGTGGAGATAGCGAAATTTTTCAAGGCATGTGGCAGGGAACGGGCATGCTGGCAGTTTGGCCTGCAGAATTACTTAGAGGGGCAGTTGAATTATTGTTATAGGGGGTAGGGAAGGTGTGAGTGGTGTTATGGGGGAACTTAGAAGTCGTTTAGTGGAGATTCATAACGAACGGTTTGATGCAGTCCGAGTCCTGTCGGGCTTGGAGGATGTCTTAAAAGGTGACATGCCGTCCTGGTATGTACTAAGGAAATTCAAGGACAGGCAGTTGAGGACTACTGTGGCACATTTAGTGGTGGGAGTGGGGAGGTTATGTGCAGGGTCAGGGTCTTTCTGAAAGAGACAGTATCAGTAGGTACGCAGATTATTGGTTTCGGGAGAAATGGAAGAGGAGGGAGGGGGTTGTCGGGTTGGATTCAATTTGGGGTTATTGGAGCACATCTGGGTTTGGGGCAGGGGGACAGGGACATGTTGGGGGCAGCATTACGGAGGCAGAGGTGGGGGAGGTGGTGCAAGGGTTGAGTCAGGGAAAGGCACCAGGAATAGATGGTTTATCTAATGATTTTTATAGAGCACATTGGGAGAGTCTGAGGAAGTGCCAAGTGGAAGTTCTGAATTATATGTTGAGCAGTGGTAGGATAGGGAGAACAGAGAAAACTGGGATTGTTGTCTTGGTGCCGAAGGGGAGGGAGGGTAAGGGTTTGGGTGATTATTGTCCATTGTCATTAATGTGTTCGGATTATAAAATTTTGGGTAACAGATTAAAGAAGGTAATTGGGGCTGTCATACATAGAGGTCAGTATGGGATCCCGGGACGAAGTATGAAGAATGGGCACAGTAGGATAAGGGATTTTATAGAGAACTGCCTGGGAGGGGGCATCCTTGGTTTGGATTGGGCTCAGGCTTATGACTGTGTGAAGAGGGAATTTGTATGGGTCTGTTTGGAGAAGTTGGGTTTTGGAGGGGGTAGTGAGATGGGTGCGCACTCTATATGAGGGGGCAGTTATGATTGTGCAGATTAATGGAAGGCTGGGGGAGCTGGTGCTGATGGAACAGGGCTTAAGGCAGGGTTGCCCGCTCTCGCAGTTGCTCTTTGCATGTGCGCAGCATCCTTTCTTTCAGGCTGTGGAGGATGAATTGCGGGGGTTAGAGGGGGGCTGCAGGGGGGGAATAGTAGGTTATGTTGATGACACCACTGTTATGGTAATGAGTAGGGGGACTTTAAGAAGGCTGGGTGAGGTAATTAAGGGTTTTGGGGATGTTTCAGGTATGGAAGTTAATCTTGCAAAGTCGAGGTTATTGGAGGTAGGGACTTGGGTTGGGGGGAGATTGGGGGAGGAGATGGGATGGTCAGTTGGTGACAGACTTAGGGTTTGTGGGATTTGGTATATGGCACAGGTGCAGGATTGCAGGAGGATCAAGTCTGAACTAGTCATGAGTAGGGTTCTGGGTAATCTGAGAGGTTTGAGGGTTAGCGAAGTGGTGTTACAGCAGAGGGTTTTTGTTATTAACTCGCTTGTGTATAATAAGGTATGGGGTGTGGCAGAGGTGTTCCCTTTGTGGATGCAGAACATTCAGGAAATACAGAGGAGGGTTTTGAGGTTTGTGTGGGGGTTTGGCCTTATATATTAAGCAGAGGTGTATTAGAGTGGGGGGAGGGGGGTGTTAGGGTGGATAGGGTGATGAGGGATGGTAGAAACTGGTAGAGTGGCAGGGACTTGAGGGATTGTGAGGATTTGCTGAGGATCTTATTAATAGTGCAAAAGGTTTCAATATTGAGGATTGAAACGTTGGTGGGTGTGGTGTTGCATAGGGGTGTCTTACAGGGGGTTGCCGTGTACCCCATGTATAACTGGCAGGTGATATGGAGGGAGTTCAGGCTGTTTAGGATACCAGCAAGGGTCAGGGAGTTGGTATACCATTTCCTCATGGGGGTAGTAGCATCCAAGCATGTGTTGCATAAAATGGGGTTGGTGAGGGAGGCGACATACTTGTTCTGCTGGGAGGAGGAAACCGCATATCATGTGGTATATTTTTGCTCGTCTTTGGGGGGGTGAGGGTCTGGATGGCGGGTGTTATCAGGCAGTTGGGGGGGAGTTGGTCATTTCTTAGGACCTTGCCGATGGATGTTAGTGGGGTATCAGGAGCAGTGGGAAGGGTTTTGATGTATGTTATGGCAGATCATTTGCATGTTTCTTGGGGAATGAGGGAGATTCAAGGTCAGTTGAGGATAAAAGCATTAGCAGCTAGGTTCTATAGAACAATATGTAGGAATAGATTAATCTATGGGGGGGCGTTGGAAGTCCAATTTCTCGGAGGGTTATCGTAACCTCTCTATGGTGAAACTCCTCCAGGATCATAAGGGCACACAAGGGGCCGGTCTCCTTTGGTGAATGGTGGGTATGGTAAGCTTGTGGAGGTTGCGTTGTATGTGGTGTGTGGGTGGAGTATGTGAGGGCTTCAATTTGAGACCTGGTTGTCTTCCTTGCGAGTTAATTCATCTTTTAATTCGGTCAAAGTCACCCTGTTTTCTCTTTAGTTCCACATGTAAGTTTTTTTTTATCACACTGGCCGATTCCCACCAAGGCAGGGTGGCCCGAAAAAGAAAAACTTTCACCATCATTCACTCCATCACTGTCTTGCCAGAAGGGTGTTTTACACTAGTTTTTAAACTGCAACATTAACACCCCTCCTTCAGAGTGCAGGCACTGTACTTCCCATCTCCAGGACTCAAGTCCGGCCTGCCGGTTTCCCTGAACCCCTTCATAAATGTTACTTTGCTCACACTCCAACAGCACGTCAAGTATTAAAAACCATTTGTCTCCATTCACTCCTGTCAAACACGCTCACACTTGCCTGCTGGAAGTCCAAGCCCCTCGCACACAAAACCTCCTTTACCACATCCCTCCAACCTTTCCTAGGCCGACCCCTACCCCACCTTCCTTCCACTACAGACTGATACACTCTTGAAGTCACTCTGTTTCTCTCCATTCTCTCTACATGTCCGAACCACCTCAACAACCCTTCCTCACCCCTCTGGACAACAGTTTTGATAATCCCGCACCTCCTCCTAACTTCCAAACTACGAATTCTCTGCATTATATTCACACCACACATTGCCCTCAGACATGACATCTCCACTGCCTCCAGCCTTCTTCTCGCTGCAACATTCATCACCCATGCTTCACACCCATATAAGAGCGTTGGTAAAACTATACTCTCATACATTCCCCTCTTTGCCTCCAAGGACAAAGTTCTTTGTCTCCACAGACTCCTAAGTGCACCACTCACCCTTTTCCCCTCATCAATTCTATGATTCACCTCATCTTTCATAGACCCATCCGCTGACACGTCCACTCCCAAATATCTGAATTCATTCACCTCCTCCATACTCTCTCCCTCCAATCTGATATCCAATCTTTCATCACCTAATCTTTTAGTTATCCTCATAACCTTACTCTTTCCTGTATTCACTTTCAATTTTCTTCTTTTGCACACCCTACCAAATTCATCCACCATTCTCTGCAGCATCTCTTCAGAATCTCCCAAGAGCACAGTGTCATCACCAAAGAGCAATTGTGACAACTTTCTCTTTATGTGTGATTCTTTATCTTTTAACTCCACGCCTCTTGCCAAGACCTTCGCATTTACTTCTCTTACAACCCTATCTATAAATATATTAAACAATCACGGTGTGAAGGCTTACTCAGCCCTGTAATAACTTCAGACAGTATTACCAAGGCTGGCTCTTCCTCAGGAAAATTAATGAATAGAAAAAGAAATAATAACAGACAGACATAAACACTTTATTATATAGAAAATATAAAATATAAAACACTTAAATATGAAATATTAATCCTACATTAAAGAAAATGAAAAATGAAAAATATAAATGATAACTGAATTCAACGCTAATTTAAAACTTGGGTGTCTGGTGTTGGTGACACTGCTTGTTGAAATCGTAGCCGTTGCCGATGATGGGGGGGGGGGTCGCAGGTGTTGGTTACAACCCACTGGCTAGTTCTTCACAATATAGCCTTGAGTATTCTATCTCAATGTCAGGAAAGCAGGTTCATTACCGCTGCAATGATGACTGGTTACGTCCTGCAATTTCATACAGGTGCACAGGTAATTAAATCCAAAAAGGGGAAGTCTCAGGACGTTAGTCCATCTCCATCAGTTCTTCTCGTTGATTGACAGGTGACCCTCTCTGTCATCCAAGCTGAAAAGATAGACAGGTTACCCACTGCTTAAAAAATCACTCTCCATGATAAGTACAATACCTAAAAGATGTGGTGATTATTACAACAGTCAACCTAGAGCAAGACTGAAAGGACTAAGTTTATTATTGGTCAAAAGTGAAGCTTTCAACCAATAAATCTACTAGAATACAAGGCCGGCATGTACTTAGAGTAGTGCTGGGAGCTGTGAGTCTAGTGATTACTGTTTGGACTGGAGCCCCACACTTCACCTTTCGGGGGGGTACTCGCCTGGTACCTCGGGAGGATGACAGTTGGCAAACGTTACACGATCTACAATAGGTAGTGACATATGAGGACATTTTTGGCCAAAAATAGGTTTCCCTAATTTTATTTAAGGTTTTACGATGCGAGAAATGTCCGGCCACTGGCAGGTCATGAGCCATTTTCAGAACAGTCTCTCTGCATTGACTTGGAACAACTAAGATGGAATAGTCTATCTCATCTGAATTTAATTTGAATACTGACTTGTACAAGATACCCTTTATATATTCAAATTTATGTGAAAAGTTTTTCCTATGGATAACTTGATTTTGTTTAGCGGCATTATGGCAATTCTGAAGAGAAGGGCAATTACGTTGTAAATTTACAAAAGAGTCCTTCGATATATCTAAAGGCTTGAAGTCAGGGAAAATCAAAGGATGGACAGTAGGAGAAGCCTGGGCTTTGGTCTGAGCCCTAGTCAAGACATTTATAGTATCGGAGGTGATATCTTCACTTTCATCTAACAAGTGAACTGGTGATCCTACTTCCTCGCTTTCGAGAGTAGCATCACTGGTTTTTAATCCCACATGAATCTCACGAGACATTGTCTCATCTGAACTTTCGAGGGGCTTCTCTGACTCTACAGGAAGAGGATTTGAAACACTTATATCCATCTTTGGTGATGAAAGGTCAACCTCAGAAGGAAGAATGGCACCTTTTACATTACCTATTAGTATGGAGCAAGAAGTGATGGGAGCTAGTACGGCTTCAGATCAACCTGTGAACCATTTAGACCTAATGTAACAACGGATGGTAGGAAAAGTGTTCGTACGGCCCAAGTAGTCTGAAAGTCTAGCAGAGGAATGAGTTTCTTTAAGAATAGGGAACAGCTTATCAGAAATGACTATACATGTGCATCCAGTGTCTCGTAAAATGGTAGATACATTAAGTCCATTAACTGTTCCTGAACAGAAGGGTGCTTGATCATTACACTCTTTAAAACATCTTCAAACTTTTTGGACCTTCTTAGAAGGAAAATCTGGACGTTTATGTCCCTTAACACCACGCAAATGACAAACAGGAATGAAAGAAGTCATTTTACTTTCCACTAGAGGCTTTGATTTCTTAAGGTCTGATGAACCCTTGCCCTTAGGGTTCGATCCCTTTAGGCCTTTATAGGAATTGTGAGCCTCAGCATACTGGTCAGCAGCCTCAGCAACTTCCTCAGCTTTAATCAGGTTACGTTCTCTGATGAATGTTCGTATCTGATGGGGAAGAGCTGTCAGGAACTGGTCAGCAACCATGAAGTCTCTAAGAGATTCAGAACTGCGATCAATTCCTGAACTCTCTATCCAAAAGTCGAACAAACGAGTGTTACCTGTAACTGCTGAAAGTTCTGGCCAGGCTGTAAGGTGGCATACCTGAAATCTTTATTGTAAGAATTAGTGGTTTTTTGATATGCTTTAAGGATTGCCTTCTTCAGTAGGTTATAATTACATATGACATCGTGCGACAAAGTTGCATAGATATTCAAAGCTGAACCAGAAAATAATATTCCTAACCTAGTAGCCCAGGTGTCAGCAGGCCATTCACAGAGGGTAGCGGTATTTTCAAACCTGATAATGTATGAAATAATGTCTTCACCCTCTGTGAAGGGAGGTAAATTAGGTGTTGGAATATGTGCACTAGCTGCACGTTGTTCCATTACTCCTTCAACTAATTGCTGTTGTGAGAAAGTTAACTTTTTATTCTCCAATTCAAGGCGAGCTTGCTCGAGCTCGCGATCCTTTTCTCTCTCCCTTAACTCATATTCTCTATCCTTTGCTCTTTCCTCAAGTTCCCTTAATTTAAGTTGTTCCTCACGTACTTTAGCTCTTTCCTCGCGTTCTCTAGCTCTTTCCTCACGATCAAGTCTATCACGCTCTTTTTTGTCTTCTCTTTCGATTCTCTCTCGATCCTTTTCCTCTTGTCTTTCTCTTTCTAACTGTCTCTCTTCTCTCTCAATTCTCTCTCTCTCAATTCTTTCCTGGATCTTAGCACTAATGAAAGATTCTAAATTTTTCCCTGTAATTCCTAACTTACTTCTAGCGTTCATCCAAAACTGGTATTCATCCATACTTGCAAGAATAACTTAAACTACCAGGGGAAAATTGAAACGGGAATCAAAGAAAATGGAGGGTTCAATTCCTGCTCTGCTCAAACTGTAAATAAACCAGAGGGCTCGATCCCTACTTCAATTAAACAATATGTATTAATGAAAATGAAGGGTTCTATGCCAGCTCCGAGCAAACAGTAAGTAGAATGGGGTCACTTGACAATCCAATCTTCCCACCAACAAGAGTGTCCTATGACAGTTCCCTTGATATAATCAAGAGCTCAATGAAACAAATTGTCACTGGAAAATCTCGGGTCCCTAGAGTCTAATCCTCCAAAGTGTTTCAAGCTCACAAGAAAGGTGGCAGAATTAACTATTATATCCTGCCTGACTTGACTTACAATAAATTGAGACTATAACAATCACCAAATCTTTTAAATACCTGTACCGTAGTCCTACCATAGAGAATGATAACTCATGGCTGGTGGTAACCGTCTGTGGTATGTGGCATTGAAGTTCCAATGGTAGATTCGAGATGGAATTGAATCTTGATTCTGTCGAGTTGCATCCTGGCAAGGTGGCCACTTGTGAAGGCATACTCAGCCCTGTAATAACTTCAGACAGTAATACCAAGGCTGGATCCTCCTCAGGAAAATTAATGAATAGAAAAAGAAATAATAACAGACAAACATAAACACTTTATTATATAGAAAATATAAAATATAAAACACTTAAATATGAAATATTAATCCTACATTAAAGAAAATGAAAAATGAAAAACATAAATGATAAATGAATTCAATGCTAATTTAAAACTTGGGTGTCTGGTGTTGGTGACACTGCTTGTTGAAATCGTAGCCGTTGCCGATGATGGGGGGGGGTCGCAGGTGTTGGTTACAACCCACTGGCTAGTTCTTCACAGTATAGCCTTGAATATTCTATCCCGATGACAGGAAAGCAGGTTCTTTACCGCTGCAATGATGACGGGTTATGTCCTGCAATTTCATACAGGTGCACAGATAATTAAATCCAAAAAGGGGAAGTCTCAGGACGTTAGTCCATCTCCATCATTTCTTCTCGTTGATTGACAGGTGACCCTCTCTGTCATCCAAGCTGAAAAGATAGACAGGTTACCCACTGCTTAAAAAATCACTCTCCATGACAAGTACAATACCTAAAAGATGTGGTGATTATTACAACAGTCAACCTAGAGCAAGACTGAAAGGACTAAGTTTATTATTGGTCAAAAGTGAAGCTTTCAACCAATAAATCTACTAGAATACAAGGCAGGCATGTACTTAGAGTAGTGCTGGGAGCTGTGAATCTAGTGATTACTGTTTGGACTGGAGCCCCACACGTCACCTTTCGGGGGGGGAGAAGGAGGGGAAAGGATAGCGGGAGCTAAACTGACCCTACCTTAACAAGCAGCCGGCAATCAAACTATCACTTTAGGGGTGGGGAAAAAAGGTGGGAATAGCGGGAGCTTGACTTACCCTACCTTAACAAGTAGCCGGCAATGAAACTATTGTTACTATATACTCCCTCGCTACTCCTATCTATTGAACTTTTCTCTCACACACGGTGACATCACACATCCTTGTCTAAGGCCTACTTTTACTGGGAAATAATTTCCCTCTTTCCTACATACTCTAACTTGAGCCTCACTATCCTCGTAAAGACTCTTCACTGCTTTCAGTAACCTACCTCCTACACCATACACCTGCAACATCTGCCACATTGCCTCACTATCCACCCTGTCATACGCCTTTTCCAAATCCATAAATGCCACAAAGACCTCTTTAGCCTTATCTAAATACTGTTCACTAATATGTTTCACTGTAAACACCTGGTACACACATCCCCTACCTTTCCTAAAGCCTCCTTGTTCGTCTGCTATCCTATTCTCCGTCTTACTCTTAATTCTTTCAATAATAACTCTACCATACACTTTACCAGGTATACTCAACAGACTTATACCCCTATATTTTTTGCACATGTAAGTTATATATATATATATATATATATATATATATATATATATATATATATATATATATATATATATATATATATATATATTTATTTTTAAAATGCAAAACAACCACTCTGAAAGAATAGAGAAATTCCAAGCGCTTCGTGACTACTCACATTATCAAGGAACTATGAAAGTAAAGCATCCAAGGAAGCTATATAAGGGGTCTGGCCAACACCTCACTATCAGATCCCACAACGGTTAAACACCTGACGCGCGCCGACTCAACTGGAGAGGTCCTTTGCAAAACTCACCCACAAACTATTCTACCCAAGAAAATTTAAAATTATTGTTTGTCCAGTGTATTTTTAAAATTTTCTTCCCAAATTCTTTTAAATTTATAAAGGGATCTAATTCTTCCCAAAATCTATTAATTATAAATGGATCTAATTTATATAATTAATAGAATTTGGGAAGAATTTAATAATACACTGGACAAATAATAATTTTTAAATTTTTTGGGGTAGAATAGTTTGTGGGTGAGTTGTGCAAAGGACCTATCCAGTTGGGTCGGCGCGCGTCAGGTGTTTAACCGTTGTGGGATCTGATAGTGAGGTGTTGGCCAGACCCCTTATATAGCTTCCTTGGATGCTTTACTTTCATAGTTCCTTGATAATGTGAGTAGTCACGAAAGCGCTTAGAATTTCTCTATTCTTTCAGAGTTGTTGTTTTGCATATTCGGAAATCACCTGTTTACTGTGATCTTGTTGTCAATATATATATATATATATATAATATATATATTATAAAAATAAAATATATAAATATATATATATTTTATAAATATATATTATATATATAAAATAAGATACACGATATGATGTAGGGCGAAATGACAGTAGTTTGTTGGATTATGTATTGGTAGATAAAAGACTGTTGAGTAGACTTCAGGATGTACATGTTTATAGAGGGGCCACAGATAATCAGATCAACTTTCTAGTTGTAGCTACACTGAGAGTAAAAGGTAAAATGGGATACAAGGAAAAATAGAAGCATCAGGAAGAGAGAGGTAAAGGGTTTTATAAACTAAAGAGGAGGAAATTTTGGGGTTTAAAGATATAAACAGCTATTGGAGGATAGAGGGGCTAATGAGAGTATAGGCAATGGGTCGAAGAGGTAGGGGCTAGGTTAAAAAGTAGTGTTAGAGTGTTCAGCAGAAGTTTGTGGTTACAGGAAAGTGGGTTTGCGGGAGGGAAGAGGAGCGATTGGTGGAAGGGATGATGTAAAGAGAGTAGTAAGGGAGAAAAAGTTAGCATATGAGAAGTTTTTACAAAGTAGAAGTGATGCAAGGAGGGAAGAGTATATGGAGAAAAAGAGAGAAGTTAAGAGAGTGGTGAAAGCAATGTAAAAAGAGAGTAAATGAGAGAGTGGGTGAGATGTTATCAACAAATTTTGTTTGAAAATAAAAAAAGTTTTTGGGGTGAATTAACAAGTTAAGAAAGCCTAGAGAAAAAAATGGATTTTTTCAGTTAAAAATAGGAGAGGAGAGTTATTAAATGGAGAGTTAGAGGTATTGGGAAGATGGGGAATATTTTGAGGAATTGTTAAATGTTGATGAAGATAGGGAAAGCTGTGATTTCGTGTATAGGGCAAGGAGGAATAACATCTGTAGGAGTGAGGAAGAGCCAGTTTGTGAGTGTGGGGGAAGTTCGTGAGGCAGTAGGTATAAATGAAAGGGGTAAGGCAGCCGGGATTGATGGGATAAAGATAGAAATGTTAAAAGCAGGGGGGGATATAGTCTTGGAGTGGTTGGTGCAATTATTAATAAATGATGGAAGAGGGGAAGGTACCTAGGGATTGGCAAGAAGACATGCATAGTTCCTTTGTATAAAGGCAAAAGGGGATAAAAGAGAGTGCAAAAATTATAGGGGGATAAGCTGTTTGAGTGTACCTGGGAAGGTGTATAGGTAGAGTTATAATTGAAAGAATTAAGAGTAAGACGGAGAATAGGATAGCAATGAACAAGGAGGCTTTAGAAAGGAGGGGGTGTGTGGACCAGGTGTTTACAGTTTAAACATATAAGTGAACGTATTTTTGATAAAAGGGTAAAGAGGTCTTTGTGGCATTTATGGATTTGGAAAAGGCGTTTATGACAGGGTGGATAGGGGGCAATGTGGCAGATTTTTGCAAGTGTATGGGGGTAAGGAGGTAGGTTACTGAAAGCAGTGAAGAGTTTTTACGAGATAGTGAGGCTCAAGTTAGAGTATGTAGGAAAGAAGGGAAATTTTTTTCCCAGTAAAAGTAGGCCTTAGACAGGATGTGTGATGTCACCATGGTTGTTTAATATATTTATAGATGGGGTTGTAAGAGAAGTAAATGCGAGGGTCTTGGCAAGGCGTGGAGTTAAAAGATAAAGAATCACACACAAAGTGGGAGTTTGTCACAGCTGCTCTTTGCTGATGACACTTTTGCTCTTGGGAGATTCTGAAAGAAAGTTGCGAGATTGGTGGATGAATTTGGTAGGGTGTGCAAAAGAAAAAAATTAAAGGTGAATACAGGAAAGAGTAAGGTTATGAGGATAACAAAAAGATTAGGTGATGAAAGATTGAATATCAATTGGAGGGAGAGAGTATGGAGGAGGGGAACGTATTCAGATATTTGGGAGTGGACGTGTAGCGGATGGTCTATGAAAGATGAGGTGAATCATAGAATTGATGAGGGAAAAAGAGTGAGGTGCACTTAGGGTCCGTTTGGGGACAAGAACTTTGTCCTTGGGAAAAGAGGGAATGTGAGATTTGTTTTGGGGTTTTTTGGGGGTTAAGCGGGGGAGAATGTTAAGTGGGGGTGGGGAGTGGGTTTATTTTGAGGGCAAGGTGTGGTGTGAATATATGCAGGAAATCGTAGTTTGGAATTAGGGGGAGGTGCGGGATTACCAAAACTGTTGTCCAGAGGGCTGAGGAAGGGTTGTTGAGGTGGTTCGGACATGTAGAGAGAATGGATCGAAACAGAATGACTTCAAGAGTGTATCAGTCTTTAAATGGAAGGAAGGCGGGGTAGGGGTCGGCCTAGGATGGTGGAGGGAGGGGTAAGGAGGTTTGTTGTGCTAGGGCCCTTGGACTTCCCACAGGCAGCGTGAGCGGTTTGATAGGAGGAATGGAGACAAATGGGTTTTTACTTGAGGGTTGGAGTGTGATCAAATAACTTTATGAAGGATTCAGGAAACGGCAGGGGCCCACTTGAGTCCTGGAGATGGGAAGTACAGGCCTGCACTCTGAAGGAGGGGTGTTAATGTTTTTCAGTTTTAAAAACTGTAGTTTAAAGCACCCTTCTGGAAGACAGTGGGTGGAGGAAATGATGGTGAAAGTTTTTCCTTTTTCCGGGGCCACCCTGCCTTGGTGGGAATCGGCCAGTGTGATAATAAAAAAAAAAATATAATATATATATATATATATAATATTGGTAATTGGGTAAATTTTGAACTAACTGTCAGGGATGGTGGCATAGGCATCTGTTCTGGTGGTTTACATGTCATGGGCCTTGTGACCATTTATACTTTATGTGAATTTGGTCCATTGTGTTACTAAGCATGTTTATAAGTTTTTGTTTTGAATTACTTTGGAATGGAGACGTTATGCTCGCTAAGTAGGCCAAAAGTCCGATAGTAAGGGCTGTTTATTGTATATATGGCGGTCTAAGATTTTAGCTGCAGGTACTTCCTGTTATTGTTTTATTCACTGTCCGATTTATGCTATTATATACTTTCTCTTTGTTAATGAAATTGTACAATTTTGTTTTTAAAATGATGTACTTTTGTGTTTCAAATAGGAGATAAGGATTTTATGTACTGAAACTAGAGAGGTTTGATACCTTATGGTAGGATTTTGTTAGTTGTATTGCTCTGCTGGCATATATAATGTTATGTATTTTACTTGTGGGTGTTTCCTGCCCAGGTTTTATGTGGGGGTTTCATTGTGTTATGTACCAATGTAATGTTTATAGTAGGTTTTGGTTTGCCCAATGTTTCAGTTAATGTTCTGTATAATTTTAATTTTTGTATGTTGTATGATATTTACTGTGCACTTTGTGCAAAGGGTCTAATTGTACAGAGCTGTGGGGGATTTGTGTGGGCACAGACATAATTTTTTTTTATATATTTTATTTAAAAAACAGGGGAACATACAATACATACATGGAAATTACATCACCGATTAAAAAGTAGGTTATGAAATTTAAAAAATACATTGTTAGTTTCCCTCATCAAGCGAGGGGAAACATACCAACCCCTAATTAAATGAACAATCACAAACCAGTGTCCAAAACTCGCTGTCCAGTGCATTATGAAAATGCAATAAAACATAATTGACGATAATAAGGGTAACAAAATTTATATGTGAAATCAAGAAAAATCAAAACAAATATTATATTTTACAACTGTAACATAATCATCATTTAACATCAGGAAATATGTCCTGTTTGTGTTTATTGATAAAAAATTATTATATTGAAAAACTCCACATGACAAAAGTACAGGTATAAAATCATTATAATGCACGATCAATACAAAAGGTGTAGGGTTACAGCCCACGAGGTGGGTGGTGCAGTTTTGAGACATGGAATCAAGTTTAAATTTATTATTATAATCAAAAGGAAGGGTAATGCCCAGGGTATCAGTTGTAATTTCCCTAAACTACACGTACAATCAATATTAGCCCCCAAAAAGCATGTTAGCCATAAGGTTAACTGTGGGAATACTTCTGGGGAAAAATACTGTATATATTTTCCAGAAATCAGTAGTTATATGTAAATAGATGGCCATACTGTATTTAATAAAATTTATGTTATAAAAAATGGGAAAAATTCTCTGAGCACCTTCACAAAGAGACTCGCCATGTTTGAATGGTCAACCCAAACGTTAGTGAATATGTGAAGAATTTTCGTGCTCTAGAGGTAAAAATTGGGATGACCACCTCTCAAATAGGAGCCGAAATTGTTTTATGTGCATTCCTGCATAACTTAAGATATCTGGCGACTGGACTAGACAGCTCCAGGAACCTCAGATAAGTCTGTTATGTTTAACTCTGGCCAGTGTTATTTCATGTATAGACAGTGAAGTTTTCTGGGTACGATATACATTAATCTCCAGTCAAATTGGTGAGTGATATTAAAATATTTTCCTTCTGTTATGTAAATTGTATATATATATAATCGTTTATTAATTTTAATAACTTAGATGTACTCCCCCCCCCCTGTTGAAAAACCTGTTTCCATTACACCAACATATTATCCATCATCAAATCCTTAAAACTTATAATAGGAGTCTATAGATGGCTATGTAACTAGATGAAACCATAAGTAGATGCTACACTGTGCCATTCCTTCAGAAAATGGACGACAAACCTAATGGGTTGGTCGTTTTATAAAAGGCGCCTCAAAGGACAAGGTGTCGATTACAGACCAATTATAATCCTTAAAATTAGCCCCTTTCAAGACAATAAACACTATATTAATTGAATCTGACATCAGCGAGACGATTGTATGACACATCATGAACATGCCAACGTAAACACTGGGAAAGACCCACATGAACATTTCTACGTCACCGAAGAAAACATTAACAAAAAAAAAAAAATTATACAAATATACACAAATATACAAACCCTGCCATGGTCGTGCTTATATATTTTACCGAACAAAACTGATTTGCCCAGCTTGCTATACAAAATGCCCAGAAAGTAGAAAAAAAAATATCTCAGTCACAATCTCAGCACTACCATGCACCCACAAGCACACAAAACATACCATAACTACAGACACGCAACTTAGCTACTCAACCTTTCACTCTAATTATCCTAACGTACCAAGGGTGTTACCATGGGAAGAGTCCAGCCCCTCGCTGCCTTACCCCCCCTCAGTTGCAGTAACCGCTGTACCGTAATACTCCTATAGCTTGCAGGGAAGGTGGAACCCCACCTCCCACCATAAAGGATCCTATTCCTACAAGCCGTTCTATAAATACCCGCCGCAATGGCCATAACCCGAACTGCTCCCTCAGTTTCCTCATGCCCCATGAGATATATAGGATGTCTGCCTCCACATACAGGATTGCCCTTCTTACCTCCCTTGACACTCCGCTAATGTCCAAGGATAATGCACGCAGAGTGGAGATACATCTCCCACTGAGAAACCCCAAAATCCTACCCAACCACGTACGAACGTCGTCCAAAGCGTCACAAAAATAAACAGCATGGTATGCTGTTTCTTCTAAACCACAATTTAAACAATGCACATCTCTTACCAAACCCATCCTGCTTAAAACTGATTTCGAAGCTAAAATACCAATAATAAATCTGTACACTAATTCACGAACCTTCGGCGCCAACTGAAGCTTACAAAACCCGTCCCATATTTCTTTCCAATTACACAGCGGAAAAGCAGACACCCATTGCACTAGTACCCGATGCCATCATCTCTGCACCATCTGCCCCGCCCTAATGCTCTGAACATTTTTCAACTTTAACAACAGACGCAACATGTCCTCACACTCAATTAAGTCTTTACCACTCCACCATTTGCGTATATCTGTCATTACCCTACCCACCCTGGCTCCTCTCTCCCCACCCTCCCTCAGGAATCGCTGCTTTACATATAGAGCTTTCGCCCGTGGCCCCAAAGCCAAGAGACCTAGACCCCCAAGACGTACATATGTCATGACTACCTCCCTGCTCAACCAAGCCCTCCCATAGCCCCATACATACCTTAAGACGCTTCTTTGCAGCTCCTGAATATCCATGTCCCTTAATGGGTATACCTCAGCCACGCCCGATACCTTACTATAAACAAGAGAGTTGACTACCTCTGCCCATTGTTGCAATGAGACCTCTCCAGCTCTTAAACCTTTAAGACGGTCTAAAGCCTTTTTGACCACCAGTTCAGAATTTACCCTTCGACTCTCCATCTCTTCCTCCATGTACACGATTCCACAAATTTTTAATTGTACAACTACCAACCAACCATACCTGTCGCCCAACCCCCCCCCCTACCCACGTACCCACCTCCAATAATTTCGATTTTGCTCTGTTAACACACATATCCGTTACCGCCCCAAAAACTGCAACAACCCTACCAACGATTTGCAAATCCCCCTCCTCTTTCAACAAAATTGTTGTATCATCCACGTAACCGACTATGCACGCACTATTATTACCCTGCACCCCACCTCCCAAACTGTCATCCACCAGATCGTAAAATGGTATACCCAGCATTTTCGTCTCTCGACCTGCGGGGAGAGAGGACGCTTCTACAGGTTCTCTTGCACGCCACCTGGTGAGGAAAACATAGCATTAGCACCAAGATGGCGGAACGACTGTACGGTGCAATAAATACTGTCTGCATATTAAGATGGTTAGAGGATCTTTAAGCAACGTCACGATGAACGTTATCCGGCCAAGCATTATAAGGGGGACTGTTATGGCATCCCCAACGAAGAGCGTATGGTTGTGGCACTGAATGGGAATGTTTCAAGGGGTCTGCGTGAAGTCATGAGGGGACTTCTATATACCATCGTAGACGAATTTTCTAGAAAGACTGATGAGTAATCAATTCGGCCCAGTGGAAGTATGCTTGCATGATGTGTCTAAGTATTTTTAATTGGGTGAGTATGGAAGTACTTTTTGAGGCAACAGCATACAGCCTACAAGAGTGTTCACGTGGTTATGGAACTGTACAATCGACAGAAGCATGGGAATGTGGAGGACGGCCCTTATGAGGGGTGCCAGGAAGATCCTTCACACTGAAATGACCCTGAGGAGGACGTACCATCATATGTTACTTTGCATAACCATAGACACAGGTTTTTTGTAAACTACTGCGGAGCAGAGGAAGGACGTGCCGTTTATGTGGATCTTATGGAGCACCAAGGTGGGCACAATGCCCCAAGGAGGACAGGACCTAGGCGTCAGGAGGACTGCTTCTGTGGATTTACGCATTAGAAGACGCGGGTCGTTATGACGGGTGAAGTGGAAAGCCGGGGTACAGGTCTATGGAGGTGAGGATGGTCGACAGGGCAGAGGTGGTTTTGGAGCGTGTGAGTGCTACACTACCAGTGAAACGGGGGGGGTGAGGGAATATCGCTTGTTCAAGACAGACGTTAGGTATGCAGAGTCAGCTCAGGCGGGATTTTGGAGGCTGTGCTGAAGGATTTTTTGGAGAGCAGAGCATGTGTGGGAAAGTGATGTGAAGGTCAGGTGATGGACAAGGTGATGGAGGATAACAGAAGCAGGGTAAGGAAGACATTGAGTTGAGGTTCGAAAGGAGAGCAATGTGGTGGTGGAGGTCCTCATCAAGAAGATGTGGTCTGCAGAAGAAATGAGTTGTAGCCGGGTAGAGCTCCCGCATGAGGATCAGCGGGGGGCATCAGAACTTGGACGAAAAGTACTCACTACCAGCGCAGAGGGCCTGGGAAGAAGATGTGGGCAGCTGTGGGTTGCAAAGGCAAAAGTCGGGAGGAGGGGGGGGGCAGTGGAAAGCAAGGCGGGAAGGGACAGGGCGGGGTTTGGAGGGCAGGGAAGAGGGATTGAATAGAGAAGAACCGAAACCTATGAAAGGAGGACAAGTACAGCCTCAGCGGACTAGGGGTAAAGCCGCATTCTTGTAAAATTCAGGTGTTTGTAAACTTTCAATGTCAACACGGTCTTAAAACCCGAGGTCAAGAGGGTATGGTTAGAGTGGGTTTTAAGGAGAATTTAGTGTTGATGTCTGTTTTTTTTGCAGGAACATAACCATAGGTTAGGTTGTGAGCTGTGTTGAATGGTATAGGTTGTTTAATGTGATGCTTTGAGGTTGAAAAGGAGGTGTGGCCTGTGGCGGTTAAGGAGACCAGTCCTTTGCGTTATCCTGGGTTGGGAGGGGAGGGGGGGGGGTGGGAGGGTGTGTCAGGGGGATGGGGTTTTGGGGGGGACAGGGAGGGTTGTTTTGTAGGTGTTGTACATGCCAGCAACTAGTAACGCTAGGGTGAAGGTGGATATGTTACGCGAGGGTTCTGGTATATCACTTGCGAGGTTTACTGCTTTTACGGTGATTTGGTTTGGTGGGGATTGGAATTGCTGTCATTAGTGAATGGTGATGAGGTTCCGAGGCCAAGGGTGCGGGTTGTGTTTTGGGGGTTCTACGGGATGTTTGCGAGATGTTGGTGTGGTAGATGTGGTGGGCAGTAGGGGATGTGGAGTGGAGCAACTTTTATCGTAGGGTATATGAGGCATGGTTTAGATAGGTTTATGTTAGGCAGGGCATTGGTGTGGAGTGGAGTGAGGACTATCGATGTGGGTTTTTAGATCATAGTGCTGTTATAGCAGATTTGAGGCGTTGATGGCATAGTGAGAGTTTTATGCAGGATACTGGAAATTAAATGTGAGGGCTACTAGAGGGCGAGGGTTGAACTAGGGTTTGAAGATTGGTGGGAAATCCTTTTGGGAGAATAGGAATATGGAAATGGATTTGCTGGATTGGTGGAAATGAGGGCTAAAGTTGAAATCGCGAAATTTTTTAAAAGTACGGCGGAAAGGCGATGGCGAGGTGGAGCTATGGCCTTTACAAAATTTTCTTGCAGGGTTCAGTTAAATGGACTGTTATGCAGATGGAAAGGGTGGGGCGGAGTGTGGACATGTAAAGATTTGCGAAATAGGTTGGCGGAAATACAATGAAAATTTGAGGCAATTCGAGTATAGGCAGGGTTGGAGGATGTTTTTAAGAGGGGGGATTGGCCATGGGGTTTTGTATTAAGGGAGGTTAAGGAATGGCAGGCGAAGACACCTTGGCGTTATATTGAGGCAGGTACAGGGGGGGGGTTGGTTTTGAGGAGGGTCCAAGGCCTATCCACCACGGAAAATTTTAGGTTTTGTAGGCAGATTTTTGGTTTAGGGAGAAGTGGAGGGAGGTTGGGGCGGGGGTGTGGGGAGAGACGGTTTGGGGATGAAGGGTTTAATAGGGTATTACTGAGCAGGGGGGGGGGGAGTACCCATAGTGACAGAATCGAGGGTAAGTATTATGTAGAGGAGGTAGAGGAGGCAGTTTTTGGGATGTGCCAGGGTAAAACCCCAGGCAATAGGACGGAATTACCAAACGATTTTTATGGTATCATTGGTGGGGTGTCCGGCATTGTCTGGTGGGGGTTTTGAGTTGTATGTTATGTTGTGGGGATGTTGGGGAAGTCACAATGACGGGTGTCTCGGTTTTGTGCCCAAAAAGAAGGAATGGCCGAGTTTTGATATTACCGTGCGATTTACGTTAATGTGCTCGGATTACAAGGTTTTTTGCTAAGGTTTTGGGCAACTAGAATGAGGGAAAGTGTTTGGGTTTAGTGTTACATAGGGGGACAGATGGAATTCGAGGGGAAGGAAGGCTGAGGGATGGACATGGTTTGATTAGGATTTTTAGAGAGATGTAGGGAGGGGGAGATATACTAGGTTTAGTTTGAGGGAATGCTTATGATTGCGTGGACAGAGTTTTCTTAGGGGTTGCTTAGAGAGAGTTGGGGTTTCGGGAGGTGGTTGTGAGGTGGGTGACACTCTGTAGCTGGGCAGAGGTGAGGGTCAGGTCAATAGGAGGTTGGGTGAAAGTTGTACCAATGGAGAGAGGTTTGAGGCGGGCTTGTCCCCCCCCCCCCGAAGTCACGCTGCTCTTTGCGTGTGTGCAGAATCTTTTTATGAGTTGTTGAGAGGGTGATGAAACAATCAGGAGATCGAGGGGGGTTTGCAAAGGGGGCTTCGTTGGGTATGTGGGTTGATACTACTGTTTGTAAGGGGTAAGGAGGAGTTAAGGAGGGTGGGTTAGAAGTGATTCAGATGTTTGTATGAATTCTCGGATCATGAGAGTTTAATACGGTGAAATCAAGGTTACTAGAGGTCGGTTAAATTGGATAGGGGGGGGCTTGGGATGGGGGTTAGGATGGACAGTGGTTGACAGAATCAAGGTATTGTGGGATATGGTATTTGGCGGAAGTGCAGGCATGCTGAAGGGTAAATTCGGAGAGTCTGTCATGGGTAAGGTTTTATGTAGACTAGTGAGGTTTACAGTGCGAAGGGACTTAGACTTTACATCAGAGGGTAGTGGTGGTAAATTCACTTGTCTATAGCAAGGTATGGGGGGTGGCAGAGGTTTTTCCCTTAGAGGTACGAGATATTGTGGAAATGCAAAGGAGGGTGCTGAAAGTTTGTGTGGGGATTTGGGAGGCATGGATAAATAAGGAGGTAGTTATGAAGGATGTTCGGAGAGGGGGTTTAAGTTTGTTGCCTTTAGGATGAGAGTAATGGGCATTGTATATATAATCATGTGGAGGTGGCTATGGCGAGTAGAGTGAAGGGGGTGCTGAGGGGCGTAAAGTAGGAGAGTTATGGAGGAGGACCGTAAATGGTGGAGTGGGAAGGATTGAGGGTTTGTGAAAGATATGTTGAGATTATTATGACAGATTGCAACAGGTGGATAAAATCAAAGTGAAACGGTGGTGAGGGTAGTGAAGGTCAAGGAATTATGCAAGGGGGTAGCCGGTATTCCAAACGTTATGATTGGGGGGTATTTGGAAAGATTTTAGTAAGCTTCGGATACCGGCTAGAGTAAGAGAATTAGTATATAAGGTTTATCATGGGGATTCTGGCTTCCACGGAGGTGTTACGTAGATGGGGTTTGTGGAAGAGCTTTTTGTCAGTTTTGTGGTTGATGTTGGAAACGGAGCGTTCTCATGTGGTTTCTTTTTGTACCTACTTGGAGGGGGGTGAATCATGATGGGTGGGGGTTTTCAGGACTGTTGGGGGGGGGGGGTGTTTGCCATTTTTTTAAGGGCTTTACTATAGATGTAAGGGGAAGTGCCTAGGGATGTTGGAAGGGCTATAATGTATATCATAGTGGTTATCTGGACATTTCATGGGGCAGAGAGAATGAGGGGCTTAAGGGGTGATTGAGGATAAAAGCATTGGCGGCTAGATTCATATAGGACGAAGAGTAGGAATAGGCTAGGTTTAATGGGGCGTCCTGGGAAAAAAGTTTCAGGAAGGTTATAGGAACCTCCTTGGGTTCCTTAGGCGGGGTCCTGAGATGGGACAAAGGTGTGGTCTCCTTATGGGGATTCTAAAGGGGGGGCGGGTTGTTTTTGGTTTTCTCTGGGAAAACTGATGTAGTGTGTAAGAGGAAGGTAGTGAGAATTAGGTATGGATGGTACGCCATGGTTTCACGTGAATGTTTTGCATAGTGATGATATAAGTGTGGTTCCAGGGTTTACATTTCTAAGCCTGGATGGTTTTGTAACCTGGAGTTTAAAGATTTCTTTTGAAAGCACCGGGATACCGAGCCCTTAGGATCTCGTTTTTAAGTAAATTAGATTTGCACGGTTGGTTCAACACAAAAATTTAAAAAAAAAAAAAAAATTTACAGTTATTTATCATATGAACATGTGGGTCATACGGATTTGCGATTTGGTTATGGATATCGGGTGTTTTATCATGTTGTATGTACTGTTTTGGTTTGTACTGCCTTTTTTGCATTTTGGCACAATTACACACACACACACACACAAAAAAAAAAGCTTATGACCGTTAAAATTAGATGTTGGTGGGTTTTTGTCTGATGTAATTTTATACGTACATTGTAACATAGACCACTGGTTCTATACCAGTAAGGTTTGCATACTGGAATATAGACTGAGTTCAAAAGGTATTAATGTACTCCTAATTAAGTTTTCAATGGTTAGATGATAATGTAACATGTGTATGGTGTGAAGGGGAACAGTTATCTCGACAGGGGAGGTTAAGTCGAATTAATTCACATTGACTTTATGGCCCATACACATATGGGTGTTAATGTGATGATTGTAGTGGGTAGTTGGAACTTTAATTGATTCCTTGTCATAAATATGTACCTAACTTTTGGATTGATATACTAAAACTTTTATATTACTTCGTTGAGGTTTTTTAAATTTGATTTTATGTACCTGTTTCTATTGTTCTATATGTAAATTGAAAGTTTTAAATAAAATATATAAAAAAAAAAAAAAATGTCTGTATAGAGGATTTAAATTTATTAATAAATAAATAATAAACTTGATTATTATACGATGGATGTATAATACAGTTGTATGTGAATAAATGTATCCTGTTTCCATTGTCAGGGTTTTCCATATATTTGTTTGTTATCACTTATGTTATCACTTATGTTATTTTTTGAATTTCCAGTAATGAAATGGATAACTAGCTTTGGACATTGCAGTGTTTTGTTAAGTTTTAATTTTGGGGTTTTTGAGTTGTATATAGGCGGTGAGTGGTTAAGTTAGTCCAGGGTTTTGGTCTAATACTCTTTTGATGTTGAAGTTTTGATTGTGTTTATCCTTTATAAACCTGACTGTTAATCGTTGATGTATGTTCTCATTGTATGTATTTCATATGTATACTGTTCTTTTAAATAAAATATAAAAAAAAAATTGGTATACCCAGCTGTCCCCTATGAATAACCGATCCAATGACTTTTCTCATCCTGTTGCCTAACACTTTTGCGAATATTTTATAGTCTGAACACATGAGAGAGATTGCCCTATATGCGCTCAGACCACTCCCCCTCCCTTTTTGGGCACCAACACCACTACCCCTGAATGCTGCGACGTACCCATTCTCCCCCTTTCGAGCATGCAATTCAATACCTCAACCAAGCATTGCTTGATGTGCCCCAATGTGTCCTATAAAATTCATTGGATATACCATCTATGCCTGGTGCTTTCCCTTTACTCATCTTAAATATCGCCTCTTCGACCTCCTCCACATGAATCCTACTCTCTAGTACCCCCCGATCCCTTTCACTTACAACCTTTCTGAAATCCCCCCCAGCAGACTACCCTCATGACCTCCCCCCCCCCCCCCCTATTCCCCGAAGCTTGTCCTCAAACCAAAGGTCAGTATAAAAACTCATGCTATCCGTATTAGAAAGTAATTGACCAGTCTCATACCCATCCAAATCAGTGCATACTTCTAAACTCAGAAGGGATGTTGCTTGCTGTCTAACCCTAAATATCCACAAGACACAACCCAAAGGCTTGTCTCCCCAGAGCACCTCTTCCACACCCGCCTTGATTCAAACTGCATTGAACAGCTCATTGTGGATTTTTGCTAGTTGATCGCACAGATGTTTGATGTGTTCATACCTACCACCTCCGTCCCTAACATAATGATCATTCAGTTGTCCCTCCAGGTAATTCTGTAGCCCATATCTCCACCTCGCTTCTTCCTTACCCCAATTCCTATAACAATTCGCTATCCCGGGTTTGGCTCATGTTTCTCACCTTTCCAACAAACATTCCCCAACCTTCCGAGTTTCCCAGAGATTTGTCCACCAAACCTGAAAAGTAGACTCCTCCCCCTCCAAAAGCCTCATGTTTAGTTTCCAATAACCAGGATAAAACCATACCATTCCCTCCCAGTCCAAAACTGGCAGCACTGCACTGTGATTCGAGAATCCTATATCAAAAGTCTGAATGCGCCCAACTCTAATGTCTCGTGTTACATAAATTCTGTCCAGTCGTGCCAGTAGCCTCTGCGAACAAACGTGTGCTCCACCCCCCCACCCCTCTCCACCACATCATAAACCTCTGCATCCCCTAGCAAATTTCGTAGGACAGGTAAAACGCATCCTGCCCCCAGCGGCTCTACATCACCATGATGGATAACGCAATTCCAATCCCCACCCAAGACCGAAATTAAAGGCAAACCCCGAGTGTGATACGTTAAAACCTCCCTTACAAAATCTATTTTAACTTTAGAGTTGCTATCCACAGGCATATAAACCCCTATAAAACAAACTCTAACCCCACCCCAAAAACCATCCACCCTTACCACCCTTCCACCCCCACCCTCCTCCCATCCCAAGACATTCAAAGGGCTGGACTCCTTCACCGCTATAGCCACTCCACCCTTGAATTTTAAAGAATTGCTCACATACATGCGATAACCTTTCAACCGTAACTCTCTGCAAAACTTGTAATTGTGTTCCTGCAGAAAGCATACATCCACATCATAACGTCTCAGAAACTACTCCATCCACACTTTTTTAACCTCTGTCCTCAGGCCGTTGGTATTGATGGTGACACACTGGAAATTACAGGAAAGGAGGTTTTCCTCTATGTGGGTCTTTCCCATTCCCACACGTACCTTTGAGTGTCCAACTTTGGCAGTCCTCTTCTCAATACCCCCCTCCCCCCGATCTCTACCCATTTGTTGGGACCTTGTGGCTACCCCTTCTGTGAGGGGCATCTCAGCCACTTTCGCCCACGATTTCTTCCCGGACGCTGGCCTGGTGTTAAGACCTTGTCTATGTCCGACGCACCCGCTGGCCTTTTGCGGGAGCTGCCCTCCACATTCATCTCCTCACCAGACTCCTCCTCCTGGTGAACCTCCACTACCACTTCATGATTCCTTACAACCGTGGCGTTGTCTTGCAACTCCATGTTAGGAGATTCCTCACGACACGCTGGTGAATCATCAGGACCACGCTCTGTTCCATCCAAGAGGTCATGCAACACGTGCTCCAGCAAACTAACCTGTGGCAAAACCTCAGAACTCACAGGATCCACAGAAAACATGGGCACAGTTGTGGCATCCACGGACAGGGTGGTGCACATCGTAGATTCCATATTCTGTTCATTCATCTCTTCACTCCAAAGCTGGAACCGTGCCCCTCAGAGGTACCAGATTTCGGGCGTGTCGGCCTCAGCCTGGTGACCCACAGGTGAAGGGTCCCGAGAGGTACAACCAGTCAGCGGGAGCACTGGGCAGCCAGGTGCTCATAAGAGTTGCATAATCTGCAGGTCTTCCTTTGGCCAGCGTAATGAACAAATACCTGGGTCCTGTATTTTTCCAGACGTACGAAAGATGGAATGGGTTACCATTTATGGAATGGGTTGGGTCGTACATCATCTTGATGATGAAGGAGCCTCCGGGAGCCCCTTGTATGGGCCCTCTCTCAACACACCCCTTTGGTTTGCTGCATGCACCATACCATATCTGCCAAAACATCCCGCAGGTGGTATTCCTCAGCCTCAAAAGGTACGTTTCTTACCATGACCCAGGTAACATGCGTGACACGTCATGCAGACAAACCTCCACAGCTGTATTCACCACCATCCTCCTTTCTTGAAAGGTTTGTACAATCTTGGTGTAGAAGCCGGCATTCACGAATTTCACGAAAATCCTCTTCATTCCATTCAGTGCTACGCCATATAATTCTTCATTGGGATGCCGAAGACGTCACGTATGATGCAAGGCATTAATGTATGCATCGTAGAACCACTGAGGGAGCCACGGGTAAATTCAACACAGACTGTGTTTTACTCTCCGACCTTGGCGTTCTACCATCTTGTAAAAAAGTAGTACACAGGCCGCCACTAGGTGGAAGCCAGAGCAAGCTCAGAGTGCGTCCTCCCAGCCCGCAGGTTGAGAGACGAATGCACAGACATAAATTGTGAGTTTTGTTTTTGCTAATTTTTTTTGTTCTGTGCTGGAGCTATCTCGCTCTTTTATTCTGTTAGGCGTTTCCTGCTTTTGCAGGAAGTATTATTGTGGTATGTCTTTGCAATTTTATTGTAGGGTTTAGGTTTGTCTTTGTTTACTTATTGTTAATGTATAATTTTTATCCTTTGAATGCTGTATCATATCATCTGTGTACTTTGTGCAAGGGGGTCTTATTGTTTCTGTTTAAAAAGGCATGAAATTGTAGGTTTAGACTTTGTTAATGTATTTTCTGAGCAGGTGTTATCCCGTTCTTTTCATTGTTAGGTGATGGTAATTTCCCTTTTTTACAATATGAATGTAACACTTTCGGTATGCTATGGGGTTGTTGGTAGGTCATTGTATTTGCAAATGGTTAATTATTGTGTTATTTTATTTATTTTATCTTGTACTGTGTCCATTTAAATAAAAAAATAAAAAAAATTAGCAGCAGAGTAAGCACCCAATTTCTGGGGCATCATTTGGGTTAGGTATTAACTCCTCTGGTTGTGGGGAGTTGACAACCTGGGTATGCGAGGCGGGTGATCCTGAACAAGGGATAACTTAGTGCGAGGGAAAAAGTTCAACAGATAGGGGGTAGTGAGTGAGTATATGGTAACGATAGTTTGATTGCCGGCTGCTTGTTAAGGTTTTGGTCAGCCTATCTCCCACTATCCCCCCCTTCTCCCCCCCCGAAAGGTGACGTGTGGGGCTCCCGGGCCAAACAGTAAATCACATGGGCTCACAGCCCCCAGCACAACTGTAAGTAAAAGCCTCTGCTCCTATTCTAGTGGATTATTGGTTGAAAGCTTCACCTTTGACCAATAATAAACTTTGTCCTTTCGTCTTAAGTTCCACATGAGACTTTAAGATAATCACCCCTTTTTTTAAGTTCTTACACTTATCATGGAGAGTGATTTCTTAGCAGTGGGTAACCCGTCTCTCTTTCCAGCTTGGAATGACAGATCGGGTCACCTGCCAACCAACGAGAAGTGTTGAAGGAGACAGACTGAAAAGGTTCTGAGATGTCACTTCTTGATCTACGTACCTGATTAATTGTAGTAGAGCACAGGACCCTACCCCCCATCTTTGTAGTGGTGAAGAATCTGCATTCCTATCATCTGGACAGACTATTCAGGCTATAGACTCTGTGAAAAACTAGTCGTTGGGTTGTACTCAACACCTGTAAAACCCCCCCCCCCCTCATTAAAAGGCTACAATTTCTACAAGACAGTGTTAACATCAACCAGACACCCCATTTTACTTGTACATATTAGCATTGAATCAAATGGCATTTTTCATTTCATTTTCATTTTTCTTTCAAATGGATACACCTTCATGTTTCAATGTTTTATCTTTGCATTACTAAATTTTAAAGTGTTTATCTTTGTGAATTATTATTTCTTTTTCTATTCATTAATTTTCCTGAGGAGGAGCCAGCCTTGGTAATACTGTCTGAAGTTGTTACAGGGCTGAGTAAGCCTTCACAAGTGGCGACCTTGCCAGGATCAACTCTACTGAATCAAGATTCAACTCCATCTCGAATCTTCCATTCGAACTCCCAAAGCCCAATACCACAGACAGTTACCACCAGCCATGAGTATCATTCTCTATGGTGGCTACAGTAAGGTATTTAAAGATTTGGTGATTGTTATAGTCTCAATTTATTGCAAGTCAAGTCAGGCAGGATATACTAGTTAATTCTGTCACCTTTATTTTTGAGCTTGAAACGTTTGGAGGAATAGACTCTAGGGACCGAGTTTTTCCAGTGAAAAAGTTGTTCATTAGCTTTTGTATTATTTTTTCAGGGAACTGTCGTAGGACACTCTTGATTTGTTGGTGAGAAGATTGAATGGTCGAGGGACTCCATTCTACTTACTGTTTGTCGGAGCTGGCATTTGAACCCCCCGTTTTTCTTTCATACTGTTTAATCGAAGCAGGGATCGAACCTTCCGATTTATTTACAGTTTGAGCGGAGCAGGAATTGAACCCTCCATTTTCTTTGATATATCCGTTTCATTTTCCCCTGGTAGTTAAGTTTGATGAAGCTGGGAAAAGTTTAGGAATAACAGGGAAAAATTTAGAAGCTTTCATTAGTGCAAAAGATCAAGGAAAGAATTGACAAAAAGAAAGAATTGAGAGAGAAGAAGACAGAAAAGAGAAAGAGGAGAAAAGAGAGAGAAGAACGAGAGAGAGAACCAAGAAAGACATTAAAAGAAAAAGAGAGCGTGATAGACTTAAATCGTGAGGAGAGAGCTAAAGTACGTGAGGACAAGTTAGGTTAAGAGAACTTGAGGAAAGAGCAAAAGTTTAGAGAATTTGAGGAAAAAGCTAGAGAATTTGAGGAAAAAGTTTAGAGAGAATGAATTTGCGAGAGAAGAAAGATCGCGAGATAGAGAAATTCCCCTTGAATTAGAGAATAAAAAGTTACTTTTACATAACAACAATTAGAGGAAGGATTTAATTGAACTCATGCAGCTAGTGCACATATTGCAAACCAATTTACCTCCCTTCACAGAGGGGAAGCATTTTTATAATTATCGGGTTTTGAAAATACGCTACCCATCTGTGAAAGGGCCTGCTGGACACCTGGCTACCAGGGTTAGGTATATTTTCTGTACAGCTTTGAATTCTTGCAACTTTGTCGCGGATATAAATATGTAATTAATAACCTACTGAGAAGGCAATCCTAAAAAGTCTATAAAAAAACCCACAATTCTTTTAGGAAAGATTTCAGGTATCCCACTTACAGTAGGGCCCAAAAAACTTTCAGCAATTACAGGGTACACTCTTTCGTTTGTTCGACTTTTGGATAGAGAGTTCAGGAATTTCACGTTATAAAATCTCTTAGAGACTTCATGGTTGCTGCCCAAATTTTTCCCTGACAGCTTTCCCACAAGATACGAACATCATTAGAGAACGTAACCCTGTTAAGCTGATGAAGTTGCTGAGGCCGCTGACTTTATGTGGGGCTCACAATTCCATAAAGACCTAAAGGGACGAAACCCTAAGGGCAATGGTTCACTGATCCAAAGAAAACAAGCCTCTAAAAAAAGCAAACAACTTTTTATTGTTTGCATTTGTGTGGTGTTAAGGGAAAAAAAACGTCCCGATTGTCCTTCTAAGAAGGTGCAAAAAATTAGTGTTTTAAAGACTGAAAGGGACCAGGACCTTCGGGTTCAGGAACAGTGTGGACTTAATGTACTACATTTTACAGACACTGGATGACATTAAAGTCATTCTGATAAGTGTTCCCTAACTTAAAGAAATATTTCTTCTGCTATATTTTCAGACTTTGGGCCTTACAGAACTTTTCCTACAATCCGTTGTTACATTGGTCTAAATGATTCACAGGTTGGTCCAAAGCCGTACAACTTCCATCACTTCTGTTCCATACTATAGGTAATGTAAAAGGTCCCATTCTTCCTTTGAGGTTGACCTTTCATCACCAAAGATGGACTGAGTTTTTCAGCTCCTCTTCCTGAGAGTCAGAAAAAGCCCTCCAAAAATTCGAAGAGGCAATGTTCGGATTTTTTCAGTGGGATTAGAAACCATTTGACACTACCTCGAAAGCGGGTATTTAATCACCGTTCACTTGTTAGATGAAGTGAGGTTATCACCCGATACTATAAATGCCCTTGACTAGGCTTGACCAAAGCCAGGGGCTTCTCTTACTGCCCAAATCCTTTGATTTTCCCTGACTTTAAAGCCTTTAATATATCGAAGGACTCCTTTTTTCAATTTACAAGTAATTCCCTTCCCTTCAGAATTGCCATAAGGCCGCTAAACAAAATCAGTACCCAAAAAGGAAAAAACTTTTTCATATAAATTTGAAAAATAAAAGGATCTTGATAAATCAGAATCAAATAATTCAGATAAATTTAGATATTCCATCTAGTGTTCCAAGTCAATACAGAGGACTGTTCTTAAAATGGTAATGACCTGCCAGTGGCCGGACATTTCTCGCTCGTAAAACCTTAAATAAATTAGGGAAACCTATTTTTGGCCCAAAATGTCCTCAGAGATCACTCCCTATTGAAAATCGTGAAAGTTTGCCAACTGTCATCCCCGAGTCCCAGGCGATTTTGGGTCAAAATGCAATCTTTATGGTACGTTTTGAAAGAGTGCTATTGACATCGTTGGTCCTTTTCACCCTTTCATCTGGGGGACTTAGTTGATTATGCTTGATTTTCCCTGAAGCTGTACAAAAAGTCCATAACTACTTCAGAGGTGCTGAAGCCTTTTTGTATCTTTCCAGGAGTGGGCATCCCTAGAGAGATTTTGTCTGACCGTGGGCACAATTCACTTTGATTAATGCAACATCTCTATCAACTTTGGGATGAAGCTCTCTTCAAAACACTATATCATCCCAGCTGTATGGGAGGATTGAGCGCCAGCTTTTGGTTCTCGGGGCCCATTTAAGGAAACTTTGCCCCCTTAACCTAAGGAGTGGCATCTTTTACCTACCTGTGCTTTGTTTCCCTTTTTAGGGAATTCCAGTGACTCTTTGAGTTTTCACCTTTTACTTTTTATGGTAGACGGGCCCAGAGGCCCATTTCAACCCTTTCATGACTTATGGACTAATGAAGACGTGAATGCGGGGTTCAGTTTCTTATCGGGTTTCTCCTGACCTTAGACCCAAAAACTTGAGGAGACCTCTGACATGTTTCGAGAAATTTAAAGGACGCTTTCTTGAATGTTTTTTTTATTTTTCAACCGATTTGTTTTATTTTTGTGTACTTTTAGAGGTGCATTTGTAGAGGCATGTGACAAAGTTTCAGTATGATTGGCCAACAAACAACAGGGGAAAAAAATATAAAAAATAATAATACAGCACACCCTGCCCAAAAAAGGGCACTAGAATGGCCTTTTACAAAACTTTAAATTTTTTTCCCAACTAGACGACATTTTAACATAGCCATTTAATCAAATAATCTTATTATAAAGTTAAAAAAAAAATACTTTGACAGAATTTTTTGTATTCCCCAAAATATCTCCTTTAAAACCCAGCTTAAATCAAAAATATTTGGTTTTCCAAAAATTTTACGTCTCCAATTTCAAACAACTTTTTTTATTATTGTCTGTGAAAATCTTCATTACAATCATTAAATGGAGTTATGGAGCGAAATAAGTGAAATTTTCCCGAGACATAGCCTAGAACGTCGGCCGGCTACCGTCTCCAAAAAATTTTTTTGGGGCGCGAAATGCGTTTTTTGGGGTGTTTTTTCTTGGGTAAACTGATGTTCTATTTGCAGTTATACTCTTCAAACCCCTTTTTTCTACCCACTCACATACCAAACAATAGAACAAGGGGACGAGGAGTAACTCATTTATATCGAAATATTGGGTGGACTCTCGCTTTTATTATGGCCTACATCGCCGCCACCATACCTGATAAAAATGACTTTTAAATTTCTTGTAGAAACGTTGTAGAAACATTGATTTCTTGTACCATTGTGTTGCCAAAGAGTTAAGCTATTTTCTGTATGAATAACTCATTTTCCATATTTTTTCGATTTTTTTGTCACTGGACCAGTACAAAACCTATTTTGATACCAAAAGTCAGAGGAGAAGTTTTAAAGCAGGAGATGAAGTTTTGGTACTTTTGCCTATCACGTCAAATAAATTATTAGTAGCATGGAAAGGTCCAAATAAGGTATTAAAATTTGTGGGAAGGTTGATTACCTCATAGAAGTCAAAGGGAAACCTAAGCTTTATCATATCAACATCCTTAAGAAATATTACCGAAGAAATTCTGTTAACTGCCTGAATAACTTTGATTTAGTTTTTCCACACAAACTTGATAAGACAACTGAGGAGTGTAAGGTGTGCGTAATTGACACCTCTAACATAGACTATGACAAAGAACTACACGACTTTATGACTCTGGACCACTCAGGTGCGAAAAACATTAATATCAATGAGTCTTTGGATGACCATAAGAAACATGAACTACTTCAATGTGTGAGTAACTTCTCAGACGTTTTTACTGATATTCCAGGTGTCACCTCCACGGTAGTCCATAAGATTGACTTAGTCACGGACAATCCTATCAAACGGAAATTATACCCAGTTCCAGTTCACCTTAGGGATGCATTTGACCAAAAGGTAGACAGATTATTAAAGCTAAAGATCATTGAACCTTCAGTATCTGCCTATTGCTCACCAGTAGTCATGGTTAAGAAGGAGGATAATTCATATAGACTTGCTATTTACTTCAGATAAATGACATGCCCATGCACTCTGCCCCAGGGCCAGACTCATGGAACTCTGTGTTCATCAAGAACTGCAAGAAGCCCCTATCACGAGCCTTTTCCATCCTATGGAGAGGGAGCATGGACACGGGGGTCGTCCCTCAGTTACTAAAAACAACAGACATAGCCCCACTCCACAAAGGGGGCAGTAAAGCAACAGCAAAGAACTACAGACCAATAGCACTAACATCCCATATCATAAAAATCTTTGAAAGGGTCCTAAGAAGCAAGATCACCACCCATCTAGAAACCCATCAGTTTTCACAACCCAGGGCAACTGGGTTTAGAACAGGTCGCTCCTGTCTGTTCAATACTGGATCACTACGACAAGGTCCTAAATGCACTAGAAGACAAAAAGAATGCAGATGTAATATATACAGACTTTGCAAAAGCCTTCGACAAGTGTGGGCCATGGCATAATAGCGCCAAAAAAGCGCGCTAAAGGAATAACAGGAAAGTTGGTCGATGGATCTATAATTTCCTCACTAACAGAACACAGAGAGTAGTCGTCAACAGAGTAAAGTCCGAGGCAGCTACGGTGAAAAGCTCTGTTCCACAAGGCACAGTACTAGCTCCCATCTTGTTCCTCATCCTCATATCCGACATAGACAAGGATGTCAGCCACAGCACCGTGTCTTCCTTTGCAGATGACACCCCAATCTGCATGACGTGTCTTCCATTGCAGCACTGCAAGGCTCCAGGCGGACATCAACCAAATCTTTCAGTGGCTGCAGAAAACAATATGAAGTTCAACGATGAGAAATTTCAATTACTCAGATATGGTAAAACCCTGAGGAAATTAAATCTTCATCAGAGTACAAAACAAATTCTGGCCACAAAAATAGAGCGAAACACCAACGCAAAGACCTGGGAGTGATTATGTCGGAGGATCTCACCTTCAAGGACCTTTAAAATTGTATCAATCGCATCTGCTGAAAAATGACAGGATGGATAATGAGAACCTTCAAAACTAGGGAGGCCAAGCCCATGATGACACTCTTCAGGTCACTTGTTCTATCTAGGCTGGAATATTGCTGCACTCTAACAGCACCTTTTCAAGGCAGGTGAAATTGCCGACCTAGAAAATTTTACGAGAACTTTCACGGCGCGCATAACGGAGATAAAACACCTCAATTACTGGGAGCGCTTGAGGTTTCTAAACCTGTATTCCCTGGAACGCAGGAGGGAGAAGTACATGATTTTTATACACCTGGAAAATCTAGAGGACCTAGTACCGAACTTGCACACGAAAATCACTCACTACGAAAAACAAAAGACTTGGCAGACGATGCACCATCCCCCCAATGAAAAGCAGGGGTGTCCCCTAGCAGTTAAGAGACCATACAAAAGTGTCAGGGGACCGAGACTGTCAACTGCCTCCAGACACATAAGGGGATTACAACAGACCCTGGCATCTTTCCTGGCATGGACAAGCACCAAAGGCAGTTCCTTTATCAGCCGGGCTGTGGCTCGTACGTTGGTTTTCGTGCAGCCAGCAGCAACAGCACTGGTTGATCAGGCGCGATCCCAGGAGGCCTGGTCACAGACCGGGCCGGGGCGTTGACCCCGAAACTCTCTCAGGTAAACTCCAGAGGGCCCTTTAAAGCTATAACTCTGGTATGCTGAGCCTATCCCTTAATAATAGCGATCTACACAAATTTTATGACTCCGCCCTTCTTTTCAGAGATTGTATTGCGCGGCATGTCTCAAGTAATGTTACATCCTTCATCTAGCAGTAAAACACCGCTTTTCTACCCACCAAGGATTGATGCAGTATAGACTTGCCCTTCGGTTTGGTACGCCTGTGTACCTCTTGAGACTGATTGAAAGTTGGGTAAATGCCAATGTTTCATTTATTTTGATAACATTATAATGACTTTTGGGAGCAAACATATACAACAAAACATCATTTTACATAGGTACTCTCACATGGTCTCAGCCCAAACAAAAAAGAATGCTTCCCTTGGTATAAACAAGATTAGATATCTCGGCTGACCTTTCAAAAATTCTTAGCAGCCTCTCCCAGTAAGATAGAAGCTTTTGGTTTAATTCCCCCAAACCAAGGAAGCTAGTGTACTTTCTGGTTTGTAAATTTTATGCACGGTTTATCCTGAACCTTACTGATCTTACAGGCTCTTATCAACTACTTATAAAGTCTGTGAAGGAACCTTTAATGAGATTAAAAACATCTTCTCAAAGACCTATACTAAAAATTTCCCGATATGAATAACCCTTTGTTTAAGGACGATGCCTCCATACGGTTAGGTGCAGTGTTACTACAGTAACCCTGATGGTACACCTTTCCTTATGCTCCTAAGCCAGGAAATTCTTCCTGCAGAAACGAGATGTCACCTAGAAAAGAATGTTTGGCCCCTTGTGTGGGGTATCTCCAAACTTAAATTTTATTTACTGGAAAAGAATTTATTTTAGAGACGAATCACAAACCTTTGATATACTAGAAACTTTTAAGGGAACAACAGTCGCCTCTTGAGGAGGACATTGGCACTCTAAGCTTTTAACTTTCATATTGTATATATCAATGGTCCATCCAGTTATTTCTCTGACTTGTTAAGTCGTGACAGTCAGTAGAATTTGGTGCTTTATGCGACTTCGTATTAGAACTTTTCCCTCCCATATTCTTCTTATACTCCTTGACTATAAGTCTTGGTATGGAGGAGTGTGTGGGAAAAGTTCAACAGATAGGAGTAGTGAGCGAGTATATGGTAACGATAGTTTGGATTGCCGGCTGCTTGTTAAGGTATGGTCAGCCTAGCTCCGCTATCCCTCCCCTTCTCACCACCCCGAAAGGTGACGTGTGGGGCTTCAGCCAAACAGTAATCACTCGGCTCACAGCTCCCAGCACAACTGTAAGTAAAAAGCCTCTGCTCCTATTTCTAGTGGATATATTGGTTGAAAGTTTCACTTTTGACCAATAATAAACTAAGTCCTTTCAGTCTTAAGTTCCACATGAGACTATTAGATAATCACCACTTTTTTTAAGTATCTTACACTTTTCATGGAGAGTGATTTCTTAAGCAGTGGGTAACCTGTCTCTCTTTCCAGCTTGGAATGACAGCTCGGTTCATCTGCCAACCAACGAAAAGTGTTGAAGGAGACACTGAAAAGGTCCTGAGACGTCACTTTTTGATCTACCTACCTGATTAATTGTAGTTGAGCACGGGACCCTACCCCTCAATTTGGAGTGGTGAAGAACCTGCGTTCCTATCTTCTGGACAGACTATTCAAGGCTATAGACTCTGTGAAGAACTAGTCGTTGGGTTGTCACTCAACACCTGTGACCCTTCCCCCATCATTAACGGCTACAATTTCTACAAGACAGTGTTAACATCAACCAGACACCCCATTTTACTTGTACATATTAGCATTGAATTCAAATGGCAATTTTTCATTTTATTTTTATTTTTTTTCAAGTAGGATACACCTTCATGTTTCAATGTTTTATCTTTTCATTACTAAATAATAAAGTGTTTATTCTTTGAATTATTATTTTTTTCTATTCATTAATTTTCTGAGGAGGAGCCAGCCTTGGTAATACTGTCTGAAGTTGTTACAGGGCTGAGTAAGCCTTCACACTTAGGCTTATTTGTAGATGTAGAGTAGGGTACATACTTCTTGTTATGAGAAGGCTGGGCCATAATAACCTTCACATTATCTGGGATAGTAATGGGAGTGATCCATTAGCAATAACAAATCATTTGAAATCTTAGAGCAGAGTTGAATGTCACCACCTGCTATGTCTTTGGCCATCATATACATTAGTTACGCTCTCGTCATATCCCTGGCTGAGGATACCTGAGACATGGGAGATGAGACTGAACCTTGTTGCGTTTTTGTATGTTGTAGGTGAGGGTTAGATTGGGGCACTCCAAGAGGGGCAGAATTCCAAACATTGGAACCAGTGGAAGAGACCTGAGGAGTCCCACTAGATCCAGGCAAAGCTGGGAAGGAAGTTTGGGACATTGTTGGAGGTGCCTCGGGAGTGTTCTTCTTAGAACTGGACAGTTTCTTCGCTTCTAGAATTTTCTGCATTTCCTTTTTCCTCTCGGGACAGATAGCAGAAACAGCATGATGTTTTCCATTGCAGAGGACACACTTGGGTTTAGTTTTGTTATTACATTCTTTAAAAGAATGTTGCCAAGAGCATATGCTGCAAATCAGTGCTTGGGTACTGCATTTGTTGGTGGCATGACCAAATGCATAACATTTGTAACATTTGTGTAACACTGACAAACTGCTCAAGAGAGATTTGGTCATGTGTACATCTGGTGCCAAAACATTTGAAGCCATTTTGACACACTAGTTTGGCTTCTTCAGGTGTCTCAAGTATTAACTTTAATGTTTCCAGTTTGTTGCCAGGTTTAGAGAAATTTATGTGCTTGGACAGCATGAAATTCTGAATTCTCTGCATTAAAGTCAGCAAGAAGTTCATTCACTGTGCTATTTCTCATGATGCTGTTAATTCTGGCAACAAACACAGTTCGCTGAGCTTGATAGCTTTCAGGTGCAATTGGGTGGATACCCAAAGTCTTCAATTTATCCAGGACGTCCTGCATAAGGAGTTGAAGTAACTCTTCTTCAGAAGAGAGAAGTACTACCCAGCGAGAGTTGTAAAACATCCACTGGAGCAATAGTTGAATTCGAGCAAATACATGCTAGAATTTCTTTCCTCGACTTTTGGTTGTCTCAACCCGTAATCTTACTCGTATCCGCGCCTGATGTCCCGGAAGGTACATTGGCTCATAAGTTTCTTTGACAAAAAGGATTTTCC
>NC_069436.1:33810875-33889231 GCF_026875155.1 Cherax quadricarinatus | reverse complement strand
AGAAGGGATATAAATCACTGAAAACTTTAAAAAGGAGGATGACAAAGTTGATCCCACGTATCAGAAATCTTCCCTATGAGGTTAGACTGAGGGCCCTGAATCTTCACTCTTTAGAAAGGCGTAGAATTAGGGAGAATATGCTGAGGCGTAGATATGGAAAGCAGAAATTAATAAAAGGGATGTAAATAGCGTGATATAAATATCTTACATAGACAGGACTCGTAGCAATTGTTTTAAGTTGGAAAAAATCAGATTCTGGAATTATATAGGAAAGCACTGGCTTGGTAATAGAGTTGTGGATGAGTGAAACAAACTCCGGAGCACAGTTATAGAAGCTAAGATGTTGTGTAGTTTTAAAAATAGTTGGATAAATACAGAGTGGGTGAAGGTGGATGTGAGTTGGACCTGAATAGCTTGTGCTACTAGGTTTGTTGCCATGCGCCTTCCTTAAGTGAATATGACTGACCTGAATAGGTTAAGGCATTGGCTTAAGCCATTGGAATGGTTGAACTTGCCTTGCATGGGCCAGAAGGCCTGTTGCTGTGTTCTCTTTCTTATGTGCTTATGTTCTTAAAATAAAATCACGCAAAGAAATCGAAAAACATTAATATGTACGTTAATAAGACGCACACAACACACAAAACAACGCATACTAGATTCATAGCAACGCATAAAACAACACATGTAACAACACTTAACATACATAAAGCAATGTATACAACAACACATAAGAAAGCAACAACAACAAAAAAAAACATAAAACAACGCATACATTACATAAAGCAACACAGAAGACAATGCATACAACACATAAAGCAACAGAGAAGACAATGCATACAACACATAAAGCAACAGAGAAGACAATGCATACAACACATAAAGCAACAGAGAAGACAATGCATACAACACATAAAGCAACAGAGAAGACAATGCATACAACACATAAAGCAACACAGAAGACAATGCTACAAAACACAAAGCAACACAGAAGACAATGCATACAACACATAATGTTGAGAAATGGTTTACCAACTAAGGTTAAAGTTTAAATATGTGAGGAACTTAGCTCGGTAAGACAGCTCATCGTCTGCTCAGCCGCCCCTGTAGGCAAGGTTGTTGAGAAGCTGTTGTATCCACTTCGCAATGGGCTATAAGACAGAATATTATGCATGATTATAAATTACACCTAGGGGTGTTATGTCAGCATATATCACACACTGACTGCTGACAACACTTACTTGTGTGGACTCAAACGTCCACTTATCAAACGAGGTTATGATAAGTGACTAACTCGCAACTTTATACTCAACTGCGCAGTCAATAGTAGAACATCACGAGTTAGTACACTTACTTGGGTATTTTTATCTGACCCGTAGTTATGCCCGGATTATCCAATGTCTTGATTGAAGAATAGTGTTCTTTGATTAATGTCGCACTACACTCTGTTGGATCACAACACTCGTTGTTACACTGTTCATCAATAACTGTTCGCACCATGTCACTAAGAACCTGATCACACTTTCCCTTTTTAAGTTTTCACAGGAGTTTTTGTGCAAAATACAGGGAACATTGTTCTTTTTTTGGTTGCCCCACACGTAAATGCCCTCTCTAAGAAGAGTCAAAAGAAATTGCCCTCACAGCATCCAACGCGCTGCAAGACCCTAGAACAAAAGGAAGAGCTGACCTATATTTTTTTTGTTTCCTTTCCCAAAATTACCTTGAAGCAAAGCAAATGCTTGATTTTTGCGCCCTTTAGCATAGCCCAAACAGTCCACTATTTTTTCCCATGGTAATAAGGGGGGAGAAAGGATTTTCGTTAATTGCCCCGCTAAGGTAAGAGAGGGAAAAAAAAACCCCCCTTGGTCTCAAATTTTAAACTAACTTTGCAAAAAAGGTCTCTTCCCAAGGAGTGGGGTCTTTTTGCCAGTCAAAACACTTGTATTGAACGGGGATCAATTACTTGCTCTAGCAGAAAATGAGATTTTGCCCATTCTGAAAGGGCGGGCCCTCAGGGCTAAAAGGGGCGAAGAGGTTTTTCCCCAAACCCCGGAAAAATTTTTTCCCTCCACACTGGGGGGCGGCTTTGGTTTTCGTGCAGGTGAACTATTCATCATTAACATTGATTTGATTTTCCCCCTCGCCCCCCATGCTGTTTGGGTTTTTTCCGAACAGATTTTCATCTGTGTGGTTTCTGGAAATAACTGATTTTGTATTCAACACTGTGCAAATTTTAACGGCAATAGTTTATTTATTGTCCCTTTATTTTCCCCACAAACCCTTTTCTTTAAAAATCAATGTCCTGATGTTCTATTTGCATCGGGAAAAGGGTACAATTTTTCCCAAATGGCCCTTTGGGGCCTCGGACCATCAAATTTTCATAAACACTTTTTAACCCGTTTTTTTTAAAATACTTTTGGTTTTTAGGGAAAACCAGCTCCATAGAAAATGTTTTTCAATGAGGGGAAATAGTTTTTTCTCGCCAAATTTTTTTTTTCCCCCAACGTTCAATCTTTTATTAAGGTTTTTAATTTACGTCGAATTGCTCAGGTTCAAAATAATTTGGATCCCTAGATTTCATTCAGGGGGGGAACAGGTTCGAGCCTTCTGCCTGGGGGGGGAAATGACATGGACTTAACAAATTCTAAAATTTTCCAGATCATGGTAAACCCTAAGTTAGGGTTGTTGTTAACTCTAATTTTTATTTCAGTCACAACTGTATGGAATTTTTCTAAATCGATTTTTGACATGAAGAGTCCCTTCCCTTTAAAAAACGTTTTACCCAAAAAGAACATTCTTTCTTAAAAACCGCCGGCCCTGGAGAATTTTTGGGGAAAAGGATCTCCAACAACCCAAATGCGTTGATTCCGCATCTGTTGTACTTCTTTGGGTTTATCAAAGATTTTTGCTTATATAAACACACCAGCAACAAAGTTAGTTGCATTATCTGAAATCATCGTCTGGAAAAATGCTTTTGGCTGCAAAATTCTGAATAAATTTTAAAAGGTTTTTAGCAGACATGTCAGGGTAATTCCCAGAGGGACTGCTCTAGTAGTAGAAAAAGTGAACAAACAGATGTATACCTTGATGAGAACTTTGTCAACTGTTTTGGTTAAAATTATTGTCACCTCAAATGGAGTGACATGACAAAACTCTTTCAGAGGGATATGGAGGGGGACCTGGATACTGACATACTCGCATATTGTAGTGACGACAATTAATACAGTTCTTTATTTGTTTTTTCACACTTTGTCGACCTTGAGGTATCCATAGGATTGTCGTATATGACAAGTGTGTCAGCTACCCCACCTGTAACACGTTACGTGGCCGTTTTGAACAATCAGTTTTGTTAGCCAATGATTCTTGGGGATCAATATTGGATGTATGGTTTTTCTTCAGGTATGAAGAATTAGAATTCTTCCTCGACATCTTATAATCTTTTCTGGGGCAAGATTAAGTCCTAAAGAATTGCTCATAACAGTTTCCTTGTGGGATTTATGTGTGTTTCCAGAAATTTATATTCTGTTAGAAACTCTTTCTGTATAGTTTCACCCCAGTATTTAATGGGCTCAAGATATTCATAATTAAAGGTTTTATTCCTTAATGAATTTAAATCAAGAGCTGTAACTCTTAAGAGTTTACTCAAAGATGAGTATTTAGATCCATCAATGACTATTTCTGCTGTGTCTGCAGTATTTACACAACTTGTTTCTGCTGTGTTCAAGCAAACTGTTTCTTCTGGCATAATGTGAGCTTTTTGCTGAGGCCAGTTATTTTCTTTAGCGAGCCATTTCGGTCCGTGGAGCCATAATTTATTATCCACAAATTTCTTGAGTGGGACACCACGTGACAACAAGTCAGCTGGATTCTCTTGGATAGAGACGTGGACAAAGAGATAATCTCTCTGCATCTCTTTTATTTCTGCTCTTCTATTCTGTACGTAGAATGTTGAGAAATGGCATACCAACTAAGTTTAAAGAGTTTGTACGTAACTTAGAAAGACAGCTCATCGCCTGCACAGCCGCCCCTGCAGACGAGGTCTTGAGAAGCTGTCGAAGTCATCTCTCAACGGGCTGTAAAGAGTTATAATTTGTAAGATTATAAATTACCCCTAGGGGTTGTTATGTCAGCATATTTCATTCACTGATTGCTGACAAATTACATACTTGTTTGGACTCAAAAGTCCACACCTTACTGCCGACTATATGTTGATTACAAACTCCTTGTGACTCAAGAACTGCGGGAGTCCCCCGTATTACAAGAAATTTTACTCCTTCTCTTTTGGTGACTTGGGTTCTTTACACCCTTTGAACATAAGGGGGCCCGGGGGTTTTTTTTTTAAATTTTTTTTTAAAAATTTTTTGGGTTTTTAAAAAAAAATTTTTTTGTTTTTTTCCCCCCCAAAAAATTTTTTTTTTTTTAAAAAAAGGGGGGATTTTTTTTTAAAAAAATTTTTTTTTTTTTCCCCCTGTTTTTTTAAACCCTTTTAAAAATATTTAAAATTTTTTTTTTTTTTTAAAAAAAAAATTTTTTAAAAATTTTTTCCCCCCCTTTTTTTTTAACCTTTTTTTCCCCCTTTTCTGGGAATTTCCCTTGTTTTTTTTTCCCTTTTTTTAATTTTTTTTTTTTTTTTTTTCCCCTTTGGCCCCCCCAAAAATTTTTTTTTTTTTTCCCCCCCCCGGTTTTTTTTTTAAAAAAAAAAATTTTTTTTTTTTTAATATTTTTTAAAAAACTTTAATTTGGTTTTAAAACCCCCAAAAAAAAGGGCCCCTTTTTGGGGGGTTCCCCCCGGGGAAATTTTTTCCCCAAAAAAATTTTTTTCCCCTTTTTTTTTTAAAATTTTTTTTTTAAAAATTTTTTTTAAAAAAACCCTTTTTCCAAAAAAAAAATTTTTTTTGGGCCCCCCTTAACCCAAAAAAATTTGTTTAAAAAAAAAAAACCCCCCCTTTAAAAAAATTTTCCCAAACCCCCTTTTGGGGGAAAAATTTGGGGTTTTTTTTAAACTGAAAAAGCCCCCCAAATTTTTTGGAAAAAAAAAAATTTTAAAAATTTTTTTTTTTTTAAAAAAATTTTTTCCCCACCCTTTTAAAAAAATTTTTTTAAATTTTTTTTCCCCCCGGGGAAAAAAAAAAAATTTTTTTTTTTTTTTGGGGAAAAAAAGGGCCAAAAAAAAGGGTAAGGTTTTTTTAAAAAAAAGGGTGAAATTTTTTCCTTTTCCTTTCCCCTTAAACAAAGGGGGAAATTTCCTTTTTTTCCCCCAAAAAAAACCCCCCTTTTTTTCCCCAAAAGGGGGGGGGTTTTTTTTTCCCAAAAAAAAATTGTTTTTTTTTTTTAAAATTGGGGAAAAAAGGCCCCGAAAAAAAAATTTTTTTTTTTTTTAAAAAACCAAAAAAAAAAAATTTCTTTTTTTTTTTGGGGCCCCCTAACTTTTTTTTAAAAAGGGGTTTTGGGGGGTTTTTTTAAAAAAAATTTTTAAAAAAATTTCCCCCAAAAAATTTTTTTTTTTTTTTTTTTCCCCCCCCGGGTTTTTTTTTAAAAAATTTTGGCCCCTTTTTTGGGGAAAAACTTTTTTTGGGTTTTTTTTTTTTTTTCCCCCGGTTTTTTTTTTCCCCAAAAATTTTTTCCAAAAAAATTCCAAAAATTTTTTTAAATTTTTTTTCCAAAAAGGCCATTTTTTTTTCCCCTTTAAAAAATTTTTTTTAAAAACCCGGGTTTTTAAAGGAAAACTTTAAAAAATTTTTCCCCCCTTTTTTTTTAAACAAAAACACTTTTTAAAATTTTTTTAAAACCCCCAAATTTGAAAAAAAAGGGGGGTTTTTTTTAAAACCTATTTTTTGGGGGAAGGGTTGGGGGTTTAAAATTTTTTTGGGGGGGCCCCCCCCCCCGGGGGGAAAATTTTGGGGGGCCCTTTTTTTTTCCCCCTTTTCCCTTTAAAATTTTAAATTTCTTTTTTTAAATTTTTAAAAATTTTTTAAAAATTTTTTTTTAAACCTTTTTTTTTCCCCAAAAATTTTAAAAGGTTTCCCCAAAAAAGGGGCCCAAATTTTTTTTTTCCCAAAAAAAAAAAAAAGGGCCCCCCAAAAAAATTTTTCCCAAAACCCCCCCGGGGGGGGGGAAAAAAATTTTAAAATTTAAAATTTTTTTGGGGGTTTTTTTTGGAATTTAAAAATTTTCCCCCCTTTGGGGGGGAAAAAAAAAAAAATTTTTTCTTTTAAAAAAATTAAAAAAATTTTTTGGGAAAAAATTTTTTTTGGGGGGGGGGGGGAAACAAAAAAAAGAACCCCCCCCAAAAAAAAATTTTTTTTTTTTTTGGGGGTTTTTTAAAAAGGGGGGGCCCCCCCAAAAAATTAATTTTTTTTTTTCCCCCTTTTTTAAAAAAAAGGGGAAAAATTTGGGGGTTTTGGTTATTTTTAAAAAATTTTGGGTTTTTTTTTTAAAGGGAAAAAAAAATTTTTAAACCCCCGGGTTTTTGGGCCCGGTTTTTTGGGAAAAAAAATTTTTTTTTTTCCCCCCAAAATTTTTTTTCCCCAAAAAGGAAAAAAAATTTTTTTTTGGGCCCCCAAGAAAAAAAAAAAGGGGCCCAAAAAAAAAACCCCCCTTTTTAAAAAAATTTTTGGGGGGAAAAATTTTTTTTTTAAAAAGAAAATTTTTCGGGGCCCTTTTAAAACCCCCTTTAAAAAAACCCCAAAAAAAATTTTTTTTTTGGGGGGAAAACCCCCTTTTCCCAAAAATTTTTTGGGGGGGGGAAAAGGGCCCCCCCCCCAAAAAAAGGGTTTAAGGGGGTTTTACCCCCCCCTTTTTTTTCCCAAAACCCAAAAAATTTTTTTTTTCCCCCAAAACCCTTTTTTTTAAAAAGTTTTTCTTTTAAAAGGAAAAAATTTTAAAAAAAAAGGGGGAAAAATTGGGTTTTCAATTTTAAACCCCCCGGGAAAAAAGGGGTTTTTTAAAATTTTTTTTTCACCCCAAAAAACCCCCCCCCCCGGGAAAAAATTTTTTAAAAATTTTTTTTTTTTTTTTTGGGTTTTTTAAAAATTTTTTTTTTTTTTTTTCCCCCGGTTTTTCCCCCTTTCTAAAAAAAACCCCCCCCCCCCTTTTTAATTTTTTTTAAAAATTTTTTTTTTTGGGGGAAAATTTTTTTAAAAAACCCTTTTTTCCTTTTCCTTTTTAAATTTTTTTTTTTTGGGTTTCAAAATTTCCCCTTTTTTAAAAAAAACCCCGGGGGGAAAAAAATTTTCGGGTTTTTTTTTTAAATTTTTTTTTTTTTCCCCCGGCTTTTTTTTTTTTTTTTTTTTTTAAAAAAAAAATTTCCCCCCCAAAACCCCCTTAAAAATTTCCCAAAAATTTTTTTTTTCCCCCTTTTTTTTTTTTTTTTTTTTTGGGGGGGCCTTTAAAAGGAAAAATTTAAAAAAAAATTTTTAAAAAATTTTAAAAGGTTTGGGTTTTGGGGGTTTTTCCCCCCAAAAAAAAATTTTTTTTTTTTTCCCCTTTTTAAAAAAAAAGGGGGAAAAATTTTTTTGGAAAATTTCATAAGCACTCTCCAACTTCTCATTTAGTGAGGGGCCCCCCATCAGACAGTCATTAAGACTTGCTACATCTTTATTTGCACGTGGGGCTGCAATTATATAAAAACACGAGAAAGTGGTTTTTAAATCTTTTCTGATCCATGGTGGGGGGAGATAATGAGCCTTTTGTCTTCAACTTATCTTGGGCTTTTTCCCAATGAATTACAATTGTGGTACTGTTCTGACCTTCAAGGGTGCTACCCTGGCCTTTGAAGTAATTTGTGTACTTCCTTCAGCATTACTCATGTAAGCTGCAGCACCATAACCTCTGGTTAACGCATCACAGAACACATGTAATGTGTACTTGTTTCCCTCTTGACCTATTTGTCTGGGAAATTTAATTTGATGAAGTTGTTTAAATTCCTTGGATATTTCATCCCATGCTCGACTCATTTCTAGAGGCAAGTTCTCATCCCATCCAATTTTGAGCTTCCTTGCATCTTGTATAAGTATTTTACCTTTCATGGTAATTTGTGAGACGAGTCCTAGGGGATCAAAACATTGAGATATCTCTGACAGTAAACTACGTTTAGTGAGTGTACTGCATGATTTATTGTTTATCTTTTTGAGACTCAAAGTATCTTCCTGTGTGTTCCAATTAAGTCCCAACATATTGTTGCAATCAGGAATTTCAGTTTCAGGGAAATCTTCTTTGATAAGTTCCCTTAATTGCTTTGAATTAGTATTCCACATCCTTAGAGGCATATTTGCTTCTTTCTTCTCCTTGTTAGCTTCTCTGTAAATGATTTCGAATCCTCCACTTTATTCACAGTACCTAGAAGATTGTCCACATAGAAACTTTTCTTCAAGATTTCTTTGAAGGGTCTTTCGCATTTCTTCAAATGTGTATTTAGAGTAGCTTCTAGTAAGAATGGAGAGGATGTTGCACCAAATAATACTGATTTGAAACGATAAGCTCTCACAGGACTTTGAGGATTATGTGGATTTTCAGGCCACAAGAATCGAGTATAATCTTTATTTATTTCTTGAAGTCCTACTCTTAAGAAAGGTTTGGAAATATCAGCCGTGTAGGCATATGCGTTTGTGCAAAATTTCATAAGCACGTCTCCAAGCTTCTCAGTTAGTGAGGGTCCGGTCATCAGACAGTCATTAAGACTTGCTACATCTTTATTTGCACGTGCGCTGCAATTATATACAACACGTAGAGGAGTGGTTTCAGAATCTTTTCTGACTCCATGGTGCGGGAGATAATGAGCTTCTGTCTTCAACTTATCTTGGACTACTTCCTCAATGAATTTATTGTCCAACTGTTCTTGTATGATATTATCATAGACAGTCAGCAGCTCTGGATTCTTCCGGAGCTCATGTATTTGTGCTTTCATTTGTCCGACAACCATGCGATAATTGCTAGGCAGATGTGGTGAATTTAATTTCCATGATAATCTAACCCAATACTGTCCATCTTTATTTTATATAATCACTTCCAATGATTAAATCAATTGTACTAATAGTGTCCGTCTGTATGTCACGACAGGCTAACTTGACCTTAGCTGCTTTCAGTGCTGCAACTGTTTCTTTTAATCCCTGGATCTGCACAGACTTAGGCAAATCATCTACTACCACAGCTTCTACTGTCTTTTTCCTGTTTCCTAGACCAAAAGTGATTCTGGCTAGGTCATATGTTTGTTTGGTAAGACACATATGCAACAGTTAGGTATGTTTATTTCGAAACGTTTCGCCTACACAGTAGGCTTCTTCAGTCAAGTACAGAAAAGTCGATAGAAGCAGAAGAGACTTGAAGACGATGTAATCAGTACATCACCCTTGAAGTTCTGAGGTGGTCAGTCCCTCAGTCTGGAGAAGACTATTGTTCCATAGTCTGAAACAATATGGAGTTGAAGTGACAGGATAGTGCCTTACATACCGCCAGGAGGTGAGATGTAGGCCACTAGTAGAGGTAAGAATGTAGTCTTTGGGAGGTCATGTCCCTCTCAAATCCAGCCATTCTCAATAGTAGAAGTTGTACAAGTTGATTTCAGTTCTGTACCAAGATACCCTTGTGTTGCAGTGTCTGACAGAGTGAACATTGAAATGGTATAAAATACCGACAGGCTGTTTGGTAAGACACATATGCAACAGTTAGGTATCGTTATTTCGAAACGTTTCGCCTACACAGTATGTTTCTTCAGTCGAGTACAGAAAAGTTGATAGAAGCAGAAGAGACTCGACTGAAGAAGCCTACTGTGTAGGCGAAACGTTTCGAAATAAAGATACCTAACTATTGCATATGTGTCTTACCAAACAACCTGTCGGTATTTTATACCATTTCAATGTTCACTCTGTCAGACACTGCAACACAAGGGTATCTTGGTACAGAACTGAAATCAACTTGTACAACTTCTACTAGTGAGAATGGCTGGATTTGAGAGGGACATAACCTTCCAACGACTACATTCTTACCTCTACTAGTGGCCTACATCTCACCTCCTGGCGGTATATAGGCTCCATCCTGTCACTTCAATTCCATATTGTTTCAGACTATGGAACAATAGTCTTCTCCAGACTGAGGAACTGACCACCTCAAAAATTCAAGGGTGATAGACTGATTACATCGTCTTCAAGTCTCTTCTGCTTCTATCAACTTTTCTGTACTCGACTGAAGAAGCCTACTGTGTAGGCGAAACGTTTCGAAGTAAAGATACCTAACGGTTGCATATGTGTCTTACCAAACAACTTGTCGGTATTTTATACCATTTCAATGTTCACTGAGGTCATATGTCTGTTTACCAGAATTGTGCAAAATAACCAGCTGTATCTAACTGTACTTTGGCATAGTGATGTTTATTCAGTTTCTACAACAATGTTCTTCTTATGAAGGACCTTTGTGAGCCTTGATCAAATAATGTTAGCACATTGGTTTTGTGTAATTTATTAGATAACTCAACTGGAGCTATCGGGAGAGCAGTTGCTTTAAACTTATCTCTCACATTTAATGCTGTTGCTTTTTGACTTAGTGATTCTGTGGTAGACTTTTGCTGTTCAGCAAAAGTATTTGGGCATAATGCTGTATGATGCATACCCTTGCATTTAAAACACTTTTCAGTGAGCATTTACCTCCCTTGTGTTCACCTAAACACTTGATGCACCTTTTCAGCTGATGAACACGTTGTTTACGTGCCTCCATTAATGTGTATTGACTACAATACTGTGCCCAATGTGTTCCATCACAAAGTACACATTTTGGAGTACGTTTATGTGTGACAGTCTGTTTACTGTTTGTTTTATTCACAGCTTGATAAATGCCTAAATGGGATTTTCCATTCTGTGGTTTAGTGGGAATAGGTGTACTCTTTTTATACTGATTTGATTTGTGAATTTTTCATCTTGTCTCGTTTCTTGCATGCATGAAACTATTGTGAAATAGCGTTTATTGAACATAATATTTAATCGTTCAATAGTTTGTGGTGACAACTTATCTTGTACAATACCACTGATAAACCAATCACATTGTCTTAGGTCATATTTAGCACCTAGAGATCTGAGACTATTGTCTAATGTGATCCTAAATGCCTGTAAGTCTGAAAAACAATGTTTGGGTGGCTTCAAGCTTGATATTAAGACTGCATGTCTAACCCTGGCCTTGTCAGCATCAAAGTAATTGTCAGCTAAGGCACGTAAGGCTATTTGATAATTGCCTTTAACCACCGGAAATGATTTAATCAGTTCATAGGGTTCTCCCTTCACAAGACATTTAAAATAATTGAACTTAGCAATCTCATATATGTCAGTTCGTGAATTTACTATGGATTGAAAACCACTAATGAATTCATAATTATGACCTTGGAAAATAGGTAATGACAATGTAGGTAAGTTTGGTAATGGGACACTTGTTGTTGTTACAGGTGTAACAGGCGTTTGACCACTAGTTACAGTAGGTCTCTGTGACAGAGTTTTGCGGCAGATAGCCTGTACTCCTGTCCACCTTAATTGTTGATTACTAAAAGTATCCAAAACATTTTTAATTTCATCCTCAGATGGATCTGAGTCCAGAAACTCCTATTCATAATGTGTATAGTCTGAATTAATTATTTTCAGACATTGCATAAGTAATTCAAATTTTACCTCAAGATCATCAAATTCTATGTTTGTATCTTGAGTTAATCCTATACAGACTGAAATTAGATTTTCTAATTGTGTAATCTTAGTCTGTAAAGACTGAAACTGAGTTTTCAAACAAGCCATTTTAATGGTATACTGAAAATTCTAGCACCACGCTTAGAGTGTTTAAAAAACACTGTACTGCTATGAACAGCTAAGTTTTTGTTTTGCTTAAGTCAGCATTAATTAATCAGTCAGACACTACTGACCTACTAAGCTTAACCTCAGGGTCAATAACCATGAATGGCTTGAGTTTGCAGTGTCAGCCTGACAACGTTGAGTCATCGTAAATAACGTTATACACTTCATTCACTATACGCTATAAATGTCACTGTATAACTGTAAATCACACGTGTATATTTCTTACACATATACAAATGCCACTGTTAATATATATATATGAAAGCTTACATTTAATATAATATAACAGTTAAATCTGTAAGAAACAAACATAAACACAATCTTTTCTCTTAATTTCTGTCTATAAACATTATAAACACTATATGTATATACACTCAGACAAACTAATGGTCATTTGGCTTGTTGGTGTGGTCAGCGTTTCTCGAGCTTGAGCAGTGGATGACTGGTACCATCCCCTGTTTTTTGTTGGGCGAGTCACCCAGCTCCCAATTTCTTTGGGTGAACGCTGGGCGAGCGCCCATTTTCTTTTGGCTGCCCATTCTCTGTGATTGAGTTTGGAGGGACTCATTTATTCTGATTTATATTGTAAGACATTAGTTTTACAGCTTTTTTCGAAAGACCTTGGTTCGTAGGTATTTGTGCACTATAGTACAACATATCTGGACCACAGTGTGGCCTATATCCGGATCGAGCATAACCAAATTGTTGAGAAATGGTTTACCAACTAAGGTCAAAGTTTAAATTTAGGGGGAACTTAGCTTGGTAAGACAGCTCATCGTCTGCACAGCCGCCCCTGCAGGCGAGGTCTTGAGAAGCTGTCGTATGCACTTCGCAATGAGCTATAAGATAGAATATTATGTATGATTATAAATTACCCCTAGGGGGTGTTATGTCAGCATATATCAGACACTGATTGCTGGCAACACTTACTTGTGTGGACTCAAAGGTCCACTTATCACCGGGGTCTGTGATAAGTGACTAACTTGCAACTTTATACTCAACTGCACAGTCAATAGTAGTACATCAAGAGTTAGTGCACTTACTTGGGTATATGTATCTGACCCATAGTTATGCTCGGATATCCAATGTCTTGATTGAAGAATAGTGTTCTTTGATGAATGTCGCACTACACTCTGTTGGATCACAACACTCGTTGTTACACTGTTCATCAAAAATTGTTCACACCATAATGTCACTAAAGAAGCTGATCACACTCCTCTGTAAGTGTTTATTGAGATTATTTTGTGTAAAACGCATGGAACATTGTTCTTTGTTGGTTGTCCCAGCACTTCAATGTCTCTCTCAGTAGAGTCAAATGTAATCTGACCTCACAGCATCCTACGCTGCTGCAATGCCCCTAGAACATAAAGGAAAAGCTGACCTAGTACTTTTTGTTTTCTTGCCAAACTTTCTCCATGAAGCAAAGCAGAATGCTTGATTCTTGCTGTCTTAAGCATAGACAACATGTACACTATCTTTACCATGGTAATAAAGTGGGAGCAGGATTTTCCTTAATTGTCCTGCTAAGGTAAGAGATGGACTGTCTCTTATTAAACTACACTTTGCAACACTGGACTCTTGCAAGGAGCGGCGGTCGCTTGACCACGTCACACACTCTTATTGCATCTGGGATCAATTACTTGCTGCAGCAGTAAACAAGATGTTTGCCCCTTCTGAGAGGGCTGAGCCCCTTAGGGCTGAAAGGGGCTGAATGGGGGTTGATACCCCCCTCGTGGAGAAAATTTTTATACACATAAAGCAACACAGAAGGCAATGCATACAATACATAAAGCAACACAGAAGACAACATATAAAGCAACACAGGAGACAACACATACAATGCACAAACCAACACAGAAGACAACACATACAACACATAAAGCAACACAGAAGACAACACATACAACACATAATGCAACACAGAAGACAACACATACATCACATAAAGCAACACAGAAGACAACGCATACATCACATAAAGCAACACAGAAGACAACACATACAACACATAAAGCAACACAGAAGACAACACATACAACACATAATGCAACACAGAAGACAACACATACATCACATAAAGCAACACAGAAGACAACGCATACATCACATAAAGCAACACAGAAGACAACACATACAACACATAAAGCAACACTGAAGACAACACGTAAAGCAACGCAGGAGACATTACATACGACACACAGAGCAACACAGAAGACAACATATACATCACATAAAGCAACACAGAAGACAACACCATACATCACATAAAGCAACACAGAAGACAACACATAAAGCAACACAGAAGACAACACATAAAGCAACACAGGAGACAACACATACAACACTTAAAGCAACACAGAAGACAACACATACAACACACAAAGAAACACAGGAGACAACACATACAACACATAAAGCAACACAGGAGACAACACATACAACACACAAAGCAGCACAGGAGACAACATATGCAATAAATCATTAAACAACAAAGAGAACAAAACTGGAATGACCTGACTATGGGTCAGGTAGGTGGTGATGACTGCCAATTTGAAGTTTTCCAGGGCATAGTTCTAGCTGCTCATAGAACTTATGTTCCAAATAAGGAAATCAGATCAAGCAAAAATGATCCTAAATAGATTAACAATAGATTAAAACATCTCATTGGTCAAAAAGAGGCATATATAGGCAAATCAAAAGAGGAGAGGTGCAATTAATAAATCAATACATTCATTTAAAGGCGTATGACAGGGTGGATAGGGGGGCAATGTGGCAGATGTTGCAGGTGAATGGTGTAGGAGGTAGGTTACTGAAAGCAGTGAAGAGTTTTTATGAGGATAGTGAGGCTAAAGTTAGAGTATGTAGGAAAGAAAGAAATTATTTCCCAGTAAAAGTAGGCCTTAGACAAGGATGTGTGATGTCACCGTGGTTGTTTAATATATTTATAGATGGGGTTGTAAGAGAAGTAAATGCGATGGTCTTGGCAAGAGGCGTGGAGTTAAAAGATAAAGAATCACACATAAAGTGGGAGTTGTCACAGTTGCTCTTTGCTGATGACACTGTGCTCTTGGGAGATTCTGAAGAGAAGTTGCAGAGATTGGTGGATGAATTTGGTAGGGTGTGCAAAAGAAGAAAACTAAAAGTGAATACAAGAAAGAGTAAGGTTATGAGGATAACAAAAAGATTAGGTGATGAAATATTGGATATCAGATTGGAGGGAGAGAGTATGGAAGAGGTGAATGTATTCAGATATTTGGGAGTGGACGTGTCAGCGGATGGGTCTATGAAAGATGAGGTGAATCATAGAATTGATGAGGGGAAAAGGGTGAGTGGTGCACTTAGGAGTCTGTGGAGACAAAGAACTTTGTCCTTGGAGGCAAAGAGGGGAATGTATGAGAGTATAGTTTTACCAACACTCTTATATGGGTGTGAAGCATGGGTGATGAATGTTGCAGCGAGGAGAAGGCTGGAGGCAGTGGAGATGTCATGTCTGAGGGCAATGTGTGGTGTGAATATAATGCAGAGAATTCGTAGTTTGGAAGTTAGGAGGAGGTGCTGGATTACCAAAACTGTTGTACAGAGGGCTGAGGAAGGGTTGTTGAGGTGGTTCGGGCATGTAGAGAGAATGGAGCGAAACAGAGTGACTTCAAGAGTATCAGTCTGTAGTGGAAGGAAGGCGGGGTAGGGGTCGGCCTAGGAAAGGTTGGAGGGAGGGGGTAAAGGAGGTTTTGTGTGCGAGGGGCTTGGACTTCCAGCGTGTTTGATAGGAGTGAATGGAGACAAATGGTTTTTAATACTTGACGTGCTGTTGGAGTGTGAGCAAAGTACATTTATGAAGGGGTTCAGGGAAACCGGCAGGCCGGACTTGAGTCCTGGAGATGGGAAGTACAGTGCCGGCACTCTGAATGAGGGGTGTTAATGTTGCAGTTTAAAAACTGTAGTGTAAAGCACCCTTCAGGCAAGACAGTGATGGAGTGAATGATGGTGAAAGTTTTTATTTTTCGGGCCACCCTGCCTTGGTGGGAATAGGCCAGTGTGATAGTAAAAAAAAATAAAAAAGGGAATAAGAAAAGCAAAAGGAGATTATCAGGTTAAAGTTGCAAGAGAATCGAAGACTAACCTAAAAGGATTCTTTCAGGTATTCAGAAGTAAGATCAGGGATAAGATAGGCCCATTCAAAAGTTACTCGGGTCAGCTCACGGACAGTGATAAGGAAATGTGTAGAATTTTAAACACATACTTCCTCTCAGTTTTTACACAGGAAGATACTAGCGATATTTCAGAAATAATGAATTATGTAGATTAGGATGATATTGAACTATGTACGATTAGGGTCACAAATGATATGCTCCTTAGGCAAATTGATAAATTTAAACCTAAAAAATCCATAGGCCCTGATGAACTGTATGCAAGGGTTCTAAAGGAATGTAAAGAGGAGCTTAGCAAACCTCCGGCTAATCTTTTCAATATATCACTACAGACTGGCATGGTGCCAGATAAGTGGAAAATGGCAAATGTGATACCTGTTTTCAAAGCAGGTGACAGGTCCTTAGCTTCGAACTATAGACCAATAAGCCTAACCTCCATAGTGGGAAAATTTATGGAATCAATAATTGCCGAGGCAGTTCGTAGCCACCTTGAAAAGTATAAATTAATCAAAGAATCTCAGCATAGTTTTACAAAGGGGCATTCCTGCCTTACGAATTTATTAACTTTTTTCACTAAGGTATTTGAGGAGGTAGATCATGGTAATGAATATGATATTGTGTATATGGACTTCAGTAAGGCTTTTGACAAGGTCCCACATCAGAGACTATTGAGGAAAATTAAGGCACATGGAATAGAAGGAAATTTTTTTTCCTGGATAAAGGCATGGTTGACAAATAGGCAGCAGAGAGGTTGCATAAATGGGGAGAAATCAGAGTGGGGAAGCATCACGAGCGGTGTTCCACAGGGGTCAGTGTTGGGCCCCCTGTTGTTCACAGTCTACATAAACGACATTGATGAGGGCATAAAGAGCGACATAAGCAAGTTGGCCGATGACACCAAAATAGGCCGTCGAATTCATTCTGACGAGGACATTAGAGCACTCCAGGAAGGTTTGAATAGACTGATGCAGTGGTCGGAGAAGTGGCAGATGCAGTTTAATATAGACAAATGCAAAGTTCTAAATGTTGGACAGGCTTAGCGCTTCTTTTCGATAATAATAATAATAATAATAATAATAATAATAATAATAATAATAATAATAATAATAATAATAATAAATGTTGGACAGGAAAATAAGCATGCCACATATAAACTAAATAATGTAGATCTTAATATTACGGATTGCGAAAAAGATTTAGGAGTTCTGGTTAGCAGTAATCTGAAACCAAGACAACAGTGCATAAGTGATCACAGTAAATCTAGCAGAATCCTTGGCTTCATATCAAGAAGCATAAATAATAGGAGTCCTCAGGTTGTTCTTCAACTCTATATATCCTTGGTTAGACCTCATTTAGATTATGCTGCTCAGTTTTGGTCACCGTATTAAAGAATGGATATAAATGCTCTGGAAAACATACAAAGGAGGATGACAAAGTTGATCCCATGTATCAGAAATTTTCCCTATGAGGATAGACTGAGGGCCCTAAATCTGCACTTTATAAAAAGACGTAGAATTAGGGGGTATATGATTGAGGTGTAGAAATGGAAGACAGGAATAAATAAAGGGGATGTAAATAACGTGCTGAAAGTATCTAGCCTAGACAGGACTCAAGGCAATGGTTTTAAGTTGGAAAAAATCAGATTCAGGAAGAGTTGTGGATGAGTGGAACAAACTCCCAAGTACAGTTATAGAGGCTAAAACGTTGTGTAGTTTTAAAAATAGGTTAGATAAATACATGAGTGGGTGTGGGTGGGTGTGAGTTGGACTCGATTAGCTTGTGCTACTAGTTCAGTTGCCGTGTTCCTTCCTTAAGTGAATGTGACCTGACCTGACTAGGTTGGGGCATTGGCTTAAGCCAGTAGGAGACTTGGACCTGCCTCGTATGGGCCAGTAGGGCTGCTGCAGTGTTCCTTCTTTCTTATGTTCTTAACTTGCCATAATAAAATATATTAGTTGCACTTGTGTTCTTTTTAACATAATGTCGGTAATTCTACTAACACTATTGTCAGATCTTTACCTAATATACCTTGAGCTGCCACTTTTCTTAAGTCTTTTGTGAGGTACTCTATCAAAGGTTTTACATAAGAACATAAGAAAGGAGGAACACTGCAGCAGGCCTGTTGGCCCATACTAGGCAGGTCCTTTACAATTCATCCCACTAACAAACATTTGACCAACCCAATTTTCAATGCCACCCAAGAAACAAGCTCCGATGTGCAAATCCCTCTCAAATCCAACCCCTCCCACTAATGTATTTATCCAACCTAAATTTGAAACTACCCAAAGTCCTAGCCTCAATAACCCAACTAGGTAGACTGTTCCACTCATCAACTACCCTATTTCCAAACCAATACTTTCCTATGTCCTTTCTAAATCTAAACTTATCTAATTTAAATCCATTACTGCGGGTTCTCTCTTGGAGAGATATCCTCAAGACCTTGTTAATATCCCCTTTATTAATACCTATCTTCCACTTATACACTTCGATCAGGTCTCCCCTCATTCTTCTTCTAACAAGTGAATGTAACTTAAGAGTCTTCAATCTTTCTTCATAAGGAAGATTTCTAATGTTATGTATTAATTTAGTCATCCTACGCTGAATGTTTTCTAACGAATTTATGTCCATTCTGTAATATGGAGACCAGAATTGAGCTGCATAATCTAGGTGAGGCCTTACTAATAATGTATAAAGCTGCAGTATGACCTCTGGACTTCTGTTGCTTACACTTCTTGATATAAATCCCAGTAATCTATTTGCCTTATTAGGCACGCTTAGGCATTGCTGTCTTGGTTTAAGGTTGCTGCTTACCATAACCCCAAGTCCTTTTCGCAATCTGTATGGCTAAGTTCTACATTATTTAACTTATAAGTGCTAGGGTTATGGACACTCCCGAGCTTCAGAACCTTGCATTTATCTACATTGAACTGCATCTGCCACTTTTCTGACCAAGAGTAGAGTTTGTCTAAATCCTCCCGAAGTTCCCTAACATTTAAGTTTGAATCAATTATCCTACCTATCTTTGTGTCATCGGCGAATTTGCTCATATCACTAGTAATTCCTTCATCAAGATCATTGATATATATTATAAACAACAACGGGCCCAAGACTGATCCCTGTGGAACGCCACTTGTTACTGAACCCCACTCGGATTTAACCCCATTTAAGGACACTCTCTGCTTCCTGTCTGTGAGCCATGATTCGATCCACGAGAGCACCCTTCCCCCAATGCCATGAGCTGCTACTTTCTTCAACAGTCTTTGGTGCGGAACTCTATCAAATGCCTTACTAAAATCTAAGTAAATAATATCAAATTCTTTATCGTGGTCAACAGCCTCAAAAGCTTTACTGAAGAAAGTTAATAAATTAGTTAGACAAGACCGGCCTCTTGTGAATCCATGCTGAGTATCATTAATCAAGCTATGCTTATCGAGATGGCTTCTTATAATCTCAGCTATAATTGACTCTTGTAATTTGCCTACAATTGAGGTCAGGCTTATTGGGCGGTAATTTGACTGTAACGACTTGTCCCCTGTTTTAAAAATAGGAATTACATTAACCATCTTCCACATATCAGACACTACACCTGTTTGAAGAGATAAATTAAAAATATTAGTTAATGGTTCACAGACTTCCATTTTGCATTCCTTAAGAACCCTTGAAAAAACCTCATCAGGTCCCGGTGACTTATTTTGCTTCAGTCGGTCTATCTGCTTCACAACCATTTCACTAGTGACTGTGATGTTACATAATTTATCTCCTTCTGGCCCACTATAAAAATTAATTACTGGAATATTATTAGTGTCTTCCTGTGTAAAAAAACGAGAGAAAATAATTATTTAAAATCGAGCACATTTCATTCTCTTTGTCAGTAAGATGCCCATAGTTGTTTTTAAGGGGACCTATCTTATCTCTAACTTTTGTTCTATATACCTGGAAAAAACTTTTTGGGTTAATTTTAGAATCCCTAGCAACTTTAATTTCATAGTCCCTTTTAGCTTTTCTTATCCCCTTTTTAATGTCCCTCTTAATGTCAATATACTGATTCATAAGATGACCCTCGCCTCTTTTGATATGCCTATAAATTCCTTTCTTATGCCCTAGTAGATATTTGAGCCTATTATTCATCCATTTTGGGTCATTTCTATTTGATCTAATTTCTTTATAAGGGATAAACGTTCTTTGAGCAGCATGTATAGTGTTCAGAAAACTGTCATATTGATAGCTCTCTTCGTTACCCCAGTCAACAGATGATAAGTGTTCTCTAAGCCCATCGTAATCTGCTAAGCGAAAATGTGGGACTGTTACTGAGTTATCCCTACTATCATACTTCCATTCAATGCTAAATGTAATTGATTTGTGGTCACTAGCACCCAGTTCCTCTGAAACTTCTAAATTATTAACAAGGGATTCATTGTTTGCCAGAACTAAGTCAAGCAGGTTATTACCCCTTGTAGGTTCTGTCACAAACTGCTTCAAAAAACAATCCTGAACTACTTCTAAGAAGTCGTATGATTCTAAATTCCCAGTCAAGAAATTCCAATCAATATGACTAAAGTTAAAGTCTCCTAGAATTACTACATTATCGTGCCTTGTGACCCTAACAATTTCCTCCCATAGTAGTCTCCCCTGGTCCCTATCTAAATTTGGGGAACGGTATATCACTCCTAAAATTAATTTTTCATGCCCCTCTGAAAATTCTATCCAAACAGTCTCTGTATGTGTTACTTCAGACTTAATACCCGTTTTTATGCAACAGTTCAAGAGATCTCGGACATACAATGCCACCCCACCCCCCTTCCCGACACTTCTATCTACTTGGAACAATTTAAAACCCTGAATGTAACATTCTGCAGTAATGTCCCGACTTTTTGAATTAAACCACGTCTCAGTAATGGCAAATACATCAATGTTACCTGCACTAGCAACTAGTCTCAACTCGTCCATCTTATTCCTAGCATTGCGACTATTTGTGTAATAAATATTTAAAGACCCTCCTCTCTCTTTACCCTTCCTGCTCCTTTCTGTTATTCCACTAAACCTATTACTGTCCTTGTCAATTAGTGCCACTGGCTTTCCAATATCCACCTCATTTTGCCTATTACTAGTTCTCCTAGTACTCACATTACTACCCTGCGACTTCACAGTTTTCCCGCCAAAACCCATACCACTATTCCTAGTTTAAAGACCTAACAGCTCCCTCCACTGCGTTGGCCAGTGCTCCCACCCCACACCTAGATAAGTGAACCCCATCCCTGGCATACATGTCATTTCTGCCATAGAAGAGGTCCCAGTTGTCAATGAATGTTACCGCATTTTCCTTACAGTATTTGTCCAGCCAGCAATTGACACCAATTGCTCTGGACAACCATTCATTTCCAACTCCTCTCCTTGGCAAAATGCCACATATGACAGGTTTCCCACCCTTCCTCCTAATTATCTCTATTGCTGACCTATACCTGCTAATCAGGTCCTCACTCCTACGTCTGCCAACATCGTTGCCTCCAGCACTGAGACAGATAATAGGATGCTCCATTAACCTCTCATGATTCATCCAGACGGCTAACAATATCCTTCATCCCAGCCCCAGGAAAACACACTCTCTGCCTCCTACTCCTATCCTTCAAGCAGAATGCCCTATCCATGTACCTAATCTGGCTATCCCCAACAACAACAATGTTTTTACCTTCCTTGGCGTCGTCCGTAGTGATGCTCCCAGTAGTCGACTCACATTCGTCAGGTTGCATTACACCACTTGTGGAATTCGTCAAGACGTTCTCGATGGTCTTCGTTGGGGTTTCTAGGGATGTCTCACTCACATCTGCCAATGCTTCCTTGGTGCTCGTTGTGGCATTCCCAGTAGAACACTCACATTCGTCAGGTAGCACGGAGAATGGGTTGGAATTTTCCACGGTAGTCTTCTGGTTTCTCGTTGTTTCTGCCTCTCCAACCGTTTTCTTGATCCTCAGCTTGGTTCCATGTTGCCAGGCCACTGACCAAGCTCCCCTCTTAGCCTGGGGACTCACAACAGGAGGATTACTACGAATCCTCTTGTTCTCCTCCGTTAATCGCCGTATCTCCAGCTTAGCAACTCTGAGCTCTTCTCTCAGCTGCTGGTAAAGTTGCTCAAGAGAGGGCATCCTGGTTCAGATTCACAGAGAGCACACAAACAGGTCTTCACAGAGCTAAGTACACGTCACCACTGAGCTAAGTACACGTCACCACTGAAGTTCAAATAAAAACATCATGTTCATTATCGATGTCTACTTCCTCAGATGTTTTATTGAAGAACGTCTGTAAATTTGTCAGGCAGGAACGACCTCTGGTGAATTTATGCTGAGAATTTAATCAAATTATACTCTTCAACGTGACTTCTAATAATATCACCTGTAATTGATTCTAATAATTTGCCTACTTATAGTAGGCAAATTATTAGAAATTATTGTCAGGCTTATTGGAAGAAAATTTGATGGAATGGACTTATCCCTTGAATTAAATAAATTTCGTTAGCCATTTTCCACAACTGTGGCGCAGCATCAGTTAGGATGGACGCATTAAACACGCTCGTTAAGTCCATTGTAATCAGCAGAAAGAAAATTGGGGACTTTTGCCGTATTATACAAATTCTTGTGCTCCCAGGTGATATTAAAGGAAATAATTGTTGATCATTTGCGCCAAGCTTTTCAGTGATCTCCATATTATTTACGAGGGTTTCTTTATTTGATAAGACTATGTCGAGCAAATTATTACCTCTCGTAGGCTCTATTACACGTTGTTTCAGAAAGGAGTCCTGAACTACTACCAGAAAGTCACTGGACTCCAGATTACAGGTCAAAGAAGTCCAGTCAGTTTGACTAAAGTTAAAATCCCCCACTATTACTACGTTATCGTGTCTAGAAGACTTACAATATCGTCCCAAACAAGTCTTCCTTTATCGTTTTCTAATCCTGGAGGTCGGTACATTACACCTAAAATTTGTTTTTCTTGACATTCTAGAAATTCTACCCAAACAGATTCTATGGTTAAGAACATAAGAACATAAGAAAGAAGTAACAAGGCAGCAGGCCTACTGACCCATGCAGAGCAGGTCCATGTGTCTCCCCACCGGATCAGCACAATGACCCACCCAGTCTGGTCACCTCCACTCAGGGAAGGAGCACGGCACAAGACCCAGCAGCACAAGCTAGTCAGGTCCAACTCACGCCCACCCACACCCACTCATGTATTTATCTAACTTATTTTTAAAACTACACAACGTTTTAGCCTCAATAACTGTACTCGGGAGTTTGTTCCACTCATCCACAACTCTATTACCAAACCAGTGCTTTCCTATATCCTTCCTGAATCTGAATTTTTCCAACTTGAAACCATTGCTGCGAGTCCTGTCTTGGCTGGAAATTTTCAGCATGCTATTTACATCCCCTTTATTTCTGTTTTCCATTTATACACCTCGATCATATCCCCCGTAATTCTACACCTATCGAGAGAGTGCAGATTCAGGGCCCTCAGTCTATCCTCATAGGGAAGATTTCTGATGGTATAAACCTTGGTAGTAAATACCGACAAGTTGGTTTAGAAAGACACTTAAGCAAACACTATGACATATTTATTAGAAAACGTTTCGGTCCTGGGACCTTGATCACTTCTAACTTCTACCTTCACATCTTCTCTGTTAACCCTCCTTATCTTCCTTCTTCCTGGACTGTGAACCACTTGCCACTTAAAGCAGCTGCCACTATCACTGCTAGTGACCATTTCCTCCTTACTAGCTAAATCCTTCTCACACTCACTCCCAAACTCATCTAGGCGAAGCTTCAGCCTCCTATTTTTCTCCTGAAGAAGTATAACCTCCTTCTTCAATACCTGGACCTGAGATTCTAAAACACTACAACAAGCATTGGTGCTTGGTAACACCTCACACTAACTCCCAGAGAGTTTAGAACAGGTATGACTGCAGGTGACCACTGACCTCATTGTACTGAACACTGACCTATATGAAACAACTTTAACCCATCAATATGGTGCCAGGCAATCATGTACTGATTTTAAATTATACTATGTTTTCAGTTACTGTAAAAATATCAATGTTACCCGCACATGCTAGCAAACATAATTCATTAATTAATTTTATTTCTAGCATTTCGACTGTTAGTATAAAATACATTATAATGTTTTTTCTGTACTTTTTTCTTATTCAGTTTTGCTTTCTCACAGTTTTTGTTATCATTTCCCATTGTTACTTGATGACTGCTGTTCTTAGTGTTCATGATATAGAAGCCTAAATCAATGTTTCCACACATTATTTTTCCTTCTTAAACTGTTACCTCTAACTATTCCTAGTTCATTTTCTTCTAACTAATCCTAGTTCAATTCCTTCATCTGAGCTAGCAAAAGTTTCCCATACCTGCCATTTATAAGTGAACCCCACCCCTGGTATACTTGCCATTCCTGCAGTAGAAGTGGTCCCAATTGTCAATGAGCAGTATTGAATTATCCTTACAGGTCCTGTTCAGCGAACAATTAATACCAATTGCTTCTGACAGCCATTTATTTTCAACAACCCTTCGTGGCAAAATGCCACATATAACAGGGTACCTTCCCTTCTTCCTAATTATGTCACTTCTACACTTGCCTACATCATTATCTCCAGTAATGAAGCAGATAATAGGACTGATCCCATTACCATTTATGATGTTAAGCCGGTTAATGATATCCTCCATGTATACCCATTGGGGTTTATATTTTGCATTGTGTCATCTTTATATTAAGCATCACGCTGGTGCTGACATCTAACAGACATAGGCCTACTGTGCTCATGGTCACTGGAGGGTTCACTCAACCTGAGGCACATCCATCTCATCCCCAGGAAAGCAAACCTTCTGTCTCCCACTTTTATCCTTCAAGCAGAAAGCTCTAACCATGTTCCTAAACTGACTGTCCCCAACAAACACAATGTTCTTACCTTTCTTGGTGTTCTTCGTCGGGTCGTTCCCAGTAGTCGACTCACATTCATCAGGTTGCATGGAGAATGAGTTCGAAACTTTCACAGCAGCTTCCTGGCTCTTCTTCGTTTCTTCCCTTCCATCCTTCCCATTGATCCTCAGCTTCGTAACTTGCTGCCCGGCCACTGCCCAGCTTCTTTTCTTGTTTTCAGGATTTACATCAGGAGGATTACTACGAATCCTCTTGTTTTCCTCAGTCAATCGCCGTATCTTGCGCCTAGCCATCCTCAGCTCCTCTTCAGGCTGCTGGTAGAGTTGCTTGATAGAGAGCATCGTTGGTTCAGTTTCACAGAGATCTCGCAGAGTACATCTTCACACTAGTAACTCCACGTCATGACTGAGCAACTCCACGTCACTAGTGAGGAACTCCACGTCACTACTAAGCAACTACACGTCACTACTAAGCAACTACACGTCACCACTGAGCAAATCCACGTTACCACTGAAAACCTCCACTTCACCATCACCTTTGGTGTCACCTTTGGATCTGTGAGCCAGGTGTGCACCCCAGTACAGGAACGTAAACTCGCCTGTGATCAGCCTGCTTCAGCTGAGTCGCAATACTCCTGCTGTAGTGCTCTGCCACAGTTATACAAGTTTCAGCAGTGAGAGGTTAAGTTTTGTTTTTTAGTGTGGTTAGGTGCTGCTGGTTCCCACGTGTGTCCACGTAGTTTAGGGGTAACCAATGTGGTCAGGAAGCCTCTGAATCACACCCCACACACTACCTCCATCCACGCTCTCTCACCTTGTTCACCTAGTAATCGGCGTATTTGGTAGTTCGTCAATGTCTCTTCGATGTTCACTGTGCCTAGCCCCTAAGCCAGGTTCTTTGTGATTTGAAAGCGCCTAGCTACAAGTGATGAACAAAGCCAGCCTGCTAAGCCACACCACGCCAATGCCACTATTTTACTCAGGGTTCGAGTGTTTAGTCCATAAGTCACACTCCAGCTAGGAGGTACACTCCGACCTCACATAAGTCACATTCCAGCTAGGAGGTACACCCCGACCTCACATGAGTCACACTCCAGCTAGGAGATACACCCCGACCTCACATCACAACGATCACAAAAGTTAATCGTCTGTTACCACAGCTTACGCCAGCTCTATTCTCAACATATCTGTGTTTGTTAGTTTTCTTCTCTTGTAATTGTTATGAACATATTTTGTTGTAAAGTGTCAACATTTTTGTGCTCATTTCATTGCACACCATAAATACTTCCTTGTTCTGTAACTTTTTTATTTTCCTTCTCTTTTCTTTAGCAACATTAACGTTTTTAATATTAGTTTTTATTCCTGTATCTCAGTTTTTTCTCTGATTTGTATAAGTGCAGAGCTGGTTGTACTTTGTCTTCGCCCTAGCCATTCTAACGTGGTCGGACACACGGTCTCTGCTGAGAACAGCAACATAACCTTCGTTGATCATAACACCACAGTATACAACGTATTCTCGCGGTATTTCTCATGTTCGACTTTCACTGCACAGAAACAACGTTTCTGCCTATACCATATACTTGTGTCACGTCCTCTGAACATCTATCGACAGCAGTTTGGATCCCAAAGCCTCAGACTACCCTTAGACCGCTTTTTTCAGCTTGCAAGTACGCGAGGTTTCCTGCTTTCACTTAAAGTCCTCATTTGAAGCCTTTGTGCCAAACTTCAGCGACCTTTTCAATACTTCAACATCTGTGCAACTCATGCACACCTCTGCGACCTCAGTGACTTGTTAACTTTCCTGGTGAACTTGTGACAATTTTTTATGTTGGTGCTTGTGCCCTGATGCAGCACCTTGCTTTTGCTCTCATCACTACCATTGAACTTGCAATTCTCATTCAGTGAGCCCCTAAAACCTCTTTGTACCCGTGTAAGCAGTTTGTATTGCCTGTTGCAACTTCTCATATATTTACAGCCAGTGTTCTTGTTTGTTAGGCTTACAATCTCGTATGCTAGCGCATTCAGCTCACACACTGAGGTCCGGGGGTTGATCCCCAGCTGGGATGCAAACATTAGGACGTGCTTCCTTATGGCACCTGCTGTCCCTGTTCACCTATCAATATGTACCTGGGCGTTAATTGACCGGTGTGGGTCGCATCCTGGGAACAAAACTGACCTAATTTGCCTGATATATTCTGCATTACAAGCATGCAGAGTGTTGATGGTGTTGAGGATGTAACGCACTTCTAGACATTTGTGTACAATGACCAAAATATCATCCACATGACGCATCTAAATAACTGCTCTAGGGATGGTCTTCAGGATCCATCTAGAAACTAGGTTATCCATATATATATTTAAATCTCACAACAGTTTTGCTACTACTTCTACAGCTACTAAAATATCTGGAATAAGAACAACAGCTCCTTCTACTACTCCTCTCTCAGCTTACCACTTGACTATTGCCAATATTTATACTCGTTCTTATTTATCGTTGTATTATGACGGAAGAAGCCACTCATTGGGAAATGTTTCCTCTAATACATCAGTCTCCAAACTTCACTACGAGGACCACATCATATATTCTGCACATTTTCGTGGACCAAAGAAAAAACAATCTTATAAATAAATCTAAATGAATGAATAAATTTCATTTGGATCCCTGTTGCACTCAGCATGATATAATTCAGATCAAAATATAAATGTGACAATTATGAAGAAACAATATCGTGCTTACACTGAAAAATGATATATAATGAGTAAAAATGTCAATCACAAGCAAATGTTGTGATCTGCAGATGAGAAAAATTGCCACAAGATTAATTTGCACAAGATTATTGTGAGTGATTGAACTGGCTTTATAATTTCAAAATATTGCTTAACTGAAGTGGCAAGCTTGAGGAGCCAATATTTGAATGAACTTCAAATGCTCATCAGATAAATTTGTGCGATAGTTGAACTTAACATACTTCATTTATGAAAATGTTTGTTCACAAAGGTACATTGTACCAAAGCTGATACGAATCCACAAGCAAATCGTTTCAAATTTGGAAACTGTTAAGGCTGTAAAAATTTATAAAATTTGATCAGATTTCCTTCATTATACTTTTCTTTCATCATGTCATCTGACTGGAAATCAATAATTTTCAGTTTATCCCTCTTCTGCGTAAATAACCTTGTTGGAAAAGCATCCTCTGATGCATGGATTCAAGTTTTTCCCAACGCTATGTTCCTGTGAACTGGGAATAATTTGGTTAACGTTTGGTCTCACAGTTACAACTGTGGTCCTTCAAAACTGCAAGTTTCGTTGCATTTGACACACAAGACTATCATCTGCTTGTACCAAGAGGTACTTTACGCCCCAGTCTTCATTAAACAGACGACATTCACTCTGCACACTTCCTTCCATAACTGAAGGGTATATCTGAAAATTGAAAGGATTAAAACCTAAACTTTTAACATATTTTGACATAAATTGTTACAAGCAATAAAATCCTTAACTTAAAGTGACTGAAAATGAGGGTTTATTAGTTCTACTATTTATAATTATTTCAAATTGCTGATGGCGGCAAAAAAATATTGTTGCCCGAGAGCTGCACAAAGGTGTCTTTCTCCACAATTTATTGGTATCAACATACTATATTTCATTATTCGAAGAGACGCTCCGAGCAATCTTCACCGTTCAATTGATGAGTTAGATCTCTGCCTGGAGCAAGAAGTCTTGGGTGTGTGTGAAGCCACCGATAATCTTAAGCTGCCTGGTGACCGAGATAGGGCGTGCTGAGCCCACAACGTAGCTCTGCCCTCACCCGTATGGGCACATGTGCAGTGTTTAACTGCATATGCTGCACCCATCAATGAGTCGGCTGCACCATAGTCTACACACTCTAAGTGTGTTGTCACATGTTTCAGCTGTTTTAAGAACGGATAATACAGGTTGGAGTGTGCCAAACTTCGGTCTAAGTAACATGCCCGAAGTCACTCCGTGTGAAGGCTTACTCAGCCCTGTAACAACTTCAGTCAGTATTACCAAGGCTGGCTCCTCCTCAGGAAAATTAATGAATAGAAAAAGAAATAATAACAGACAATGATAACGGAAAATGTAAAACAATAAAACATGAATGGGTATCCTAATTGAAAGAAAAATGAAAAATGAAATGAAAAAAATTACATTTGAACTCAATGCTAATATAGGTATATCGTGGTAATGGGGTGTCAGGTGTTGGTGACACTGCGTATTGTTGAAATCGTAGCCGTTGCTGATGTGGGGGGGTTAGCAGGTGTTGGTGCCCACCACTGGCTCGTTCTTCACAGAGTATAGCCGTGTGTAATTACTTCAGATGACAGGAAAACAAGTTCGTTACCACTGCTGTGATGAGGGGTTAGGTCCTGTGTTGGCTTACATAACAGGTAAGTAGACTAAACATGGGACGTCTCAGGACGTTAGTCCATCTCCTTCTATTCTTCTCGTTGGTTGGCAGGTGACCCTCTCTGTCATTCCAAGCTGTAAAGAGAGACAGATTACCCACTGCTTAAGAAATCACTCTCCATGATAAGTACAACACCTAAAAGATGTGGTGATTATTAAAACATTTAATAGATAAAGACTGAAAGGACTAAGTTAATTATTGGTCAAAAGTGAAGCTTTCACCCAATAAGTCCACTAAAATATGATCAGGCGTGTACTTACAGTAGTGTTGGGAGCTGTGAGTCGAGTGATTTACTGTTTGACCGGAGCCCCACACGTCAGCTTTCGGGGGAGGGGGGGAAGAGGGAGGGGAAGGGATAGCGGGAGCTAGACTGACCCTACCTTAACAAGCAGCCGGCAATCAAACTATCACTTTCGGGGAGGGGAAAAAATGGGGGGGGGGGAATAGCGGGAGCTGGACTTTCCCTACCTTAACAAGTAGCCGGCAATGAAACTATTGTTACTATACACTCCCTCGCTACTCCTATCTATTGAACTTTTCCCTCACACTCCGTAAGCACTCCTATTGTGAGTTTTATGAACATTCATGGCATGCCACCGAGATATGCATTAATCTGAAACTTTTGAAGAAAGTTTCTTCCCGCCATATATCGGGGGATGCTCAGTCAGGCACTCACTGTCACCAAGCGAAGCACAGTATATCTTGAAGTCTCAGTAAGCAATAAGCATAGTGGCAGTAATCAGTTCCACAGCTCTGGGGAAGATTCACATCCACAGAATAAATCTCGATATAGTCACTTTAACAGAGTACTCGTCAACAATGCGACTGACACTCTCAGCGAAGTTGTACTTGCCTACAGACTGGATGAAGGGCGCCCCGATAGTGGTGACGAGGTTAGCACCAGCCACGAAGCATCAAGCTACTAACAATCCAGACTCTGACGACAAAGAGGAACTCTGGTATTTCCATGTTGGGTACGGCAACCCTACTGGGCCTTTAGTAGAGTCTCGTATCCTTAACAAACCTGCCAAAATCTTCCTTGATTCAAGGTTTGTTGCAAATAGTATGTGGCCGACTCTCTTCCATGACATTGGCTTGCATGCAGCCATGTTAACTGAGCTGTCAGACTTCTGTATTTTCAGAGGCATTTCGAGTAGTTTCCACATGGTTCAATGAAGAACCACCATTTTGTTTGAGGTTAAGTGAAAGAAGTTGTCAGTTAAGCTTCTTGTGGTCGATGACATCATCTTCCCTGGTTACTTGTTGGTTTTAAGACCTTGGGAGGCCTTAAAATTCGTCTGGATCTAGTTGATTAGAAACTTAATTTTGAAAGAACTCATGTTTAATTTTGGAGGGATGGTGTACGTTTCACTCTTTGCTACTCAGTTTCTGAGTATGTTCATTGTCTGGAAACCTTTGCAAGAGAGTTTCTGTAGAAGCAGAATCTCCAAGCAGTTGCACCCTATCCCAGACTTTCCCTGCAAAAGAGTATGTTTCATTTCACATCCTGACCAACAAATAACAGTTACGAGTAGGAAGCAGTCTAGGGACGCTCAGCTTCATAACGTTCTCTCTAACTCTAGCTTTGGTAGTAAAGATGATACTATCAAACCGCAAAATTCCTGACGGCAGGTAAATGTCTGACTCGTCATTGTTTCTGTGAGAAAAACTGCAATCTGTACAAGAATGACGTCACTTTGTTGGCTAACTTGCGCGCTTTAGTTACAGTGTTTGTGAACAGAGCTTTTAGAGGAAACTGCCCTGTGTCCCTGGAAACATCATGGCACATTGTACGAAGTGGTAAAGTGCAAGTCACTATTGCGAGCGCTCATTGTTGAGATTTACCCTGAGTAAGAACTGGTAAGATTTCCTTTCTTCTTCAAAATCAGGCGAAGTACCATCAGACTAGCTAATAGGTGCAGTTCTCCCAGGCAAATCTTTTACTAAATCTTCCAGCACTCTGCCATTGTTAAAGGGTGATTTAGCTGTAACAGAATATCCTGATGAAGTCTCTGGACTTTTCAAGGTTCTTAACAGTGCTCGCTCTGTGGCTTTAAACAGTGAAATTATGCGACTGACTTTATTTATTCCTCACTATTTCCTTCTGGACAATGGTACTAAACTTATTTATGAACAGTTAAGAAAAAAGTTCATGGACAGTCTCTCCTGGGTAGAAATTTAATCAGGCAACTCAGATGTAATAAACAGAAGAGTGAAGACTACTTTAATGAATGAATTAGTGCAGCCTGTAACGACATTGACTACTGACTCACAAAATTTATTTCCAGTACTTTCTGTGTGTCTATATAGGAATATATTTATGACTGCATGCAAGAATTTATTACCATTTGGATATTAACAGATACATTTAATAGACAGAGGGAAGTAGATTTCTGCCATTGTAATTCAGGGTCACTATCAATTTATTGTAACACCATTTAGAATGATAAACTCTCCCATCTCACTTCAAAAACTGATCCATCAGGCTATTAAAGGACTTGAGGACACACCGACTTAATTATATCAAATATTATAAAACATTAAGATTATATAGTGCAAGGGAAGTATTTTGATGGAAAACAAATCCAAGATTATCCTGCAAGAGTCATATCTACTCGTATAAGCATAATTATGATTGATGAGTCTTCATAATGTCTTACACAGAACTGTTAAATTGTAAAATATATAATTTAAAATACTCCACTAACCAAGGTGTTCTATAATAAAACTATGTTGTAGCTATATTTTATGTTAATATTCAACACAAATAATAGCAGTCACCTGTTTAAGTTTGCATGCTTTGAATATATATATATATATTATATTTTATATGTATATATAATATATATATATATATATATATATATATATATAAAAATATTATATTATATAAAATATATATATATATATATAATATATATATATATATATATATATATATATATATATGCAATAAGATCACAGTAAACAGGTGATTTCAGAATATGCAAAACAACCACTCTGAAATAATAGATAATTCCAAGCGCTTTCGTGACTACTCACATAATCAAGGAACTATGAAAGTAAAGCATCCAAGGGAGGTATATAAGGGGGTCTGGCCAACACCTCACTATCAGATCCCACAACAGTTAAACACCTGACGCGCGCCAGCCCAACTGGACAGGTCTTTCGCACAACCACCAACAAACTATTCTACCCAAGAAAATTTTTAAAATTATTATTTGTCCAGTGTATTATTAAATTCTTCCCAAATTCTATTAATTATAAATGGATCTAATTTATGTAAACCGAAGGAAATATTCATATTATTGTCAAAACTGCTTTTTATGAAACAAGATTCAATTATATTCCTGTCGACCATGGACTTGCTTGATACTACTTTCTCAACTTTTTGAAAATCAATTGGATGGTTAAAATCTCTTACATGAATAAATAGAACATTGGAATCTTGTCCAGTTCTAATGCTATATTTATGTTGTTTTAATCTTAGTTCGAGATTTTTACCAGTTTGACCGTAATAAACTTTATCGCAAATTTTACAAGGAATCTTATAGACACATCCATCAGCAATTTGTTGGGAATTCTTTATCAAAAGTTTTTTTTACTGTATCAAGATTTTTTAATACAACTTTAATATTAAAAGTCTTAAGAAGAGAAGGTATATCAACCAGTTTTCATGGTAAGGGAGAACCAACATATTTTTAGTTGAATAAGACTGGTTGTCCCTTTTTCGGGTTGTAAAAAGTATTTCTAGCAACTTAAAAGATTTATCAATTACATTTCTTGGGTATTTTAAATCATTACCTATTTCATAAATTTTGGATATTTCCCCCATCTATGAACTCAGGACTACAAATTCGTAAAGCTCTCAAAAACATTGATGAGAAAACAGACAGTTTGACTCTATCTTGATGCGAAGAATAATAGTGGACATAGGAACAGTTATTTGTAGGTTTCTGTAAATTTTAAATTTGAATTCATTATTACCCTTAATAATTAAAACATCTAGAAAAGGCAATGAGTTATTTTCTTCAAACTCAACAGTAAAGTTTATAGAATGGGCTAAGCTATTTAATTTTCCAAGGAAATGGTGTATATCTACATTTTTGGGCATAAGACACAAAATATCATCAACATATCTGAACCATTTAGCTCTATTAGGGAGGATTGTGTTAAGCAATCTTGTTTCAAAAAATTCCATGTATAGGTTACTAAGAACAGGTGAAAGAGGATTTCCCATTGCCATACCAAACTTCTGAGTCTAAAACTTATCATTAAATACAAAATTTTGCATCAACAATGCAAAGTTAATAAGTTTATGATAGTGGGAAAACTGGCAATTGTAAATCTAGTTAACGAGTTTTTTCAGATAAGAAACTTAATAAATCTCAACAGAACTTTCGTAAACAAGGAAGTAACATCAAAACTAAGCATGTTAAAATCATTTAAGTCAGTCAAGGAGCTTAATTTATCAATTTAAGTCTATGTTGTTTTTAACATTAAAGTTAAAAATTTTTCCCAAACAATAGGGCTCAAAATATCAACAAGCCATTTGGATAATTTATATAAAAACTGACCCTATGGAGCTAAAAATTTGGTCTGACTGGATTCCCTGGTTTGTGTGTTTTTATTAGTCCATACATGTAAGGTAAAGATGGATTAGGGGAAGTAAATTGTTTGACAAATTTCATCTTTGGCCTTTCGTAGAAGTTTTATTGTTTTATTGAAATTGCTGTTAACGGTTTCTGGGGGATTTTTCCTAAGTTTAGAATAGGTTTCAGTATCATCTAAAAAGATTATTCATTTTTCTTGGTAATCATTTTCTTTCATAATTACTAATGCATTTATTTTGTCTGCTTTAGTAAGGCGCAAATTTTTATTGTTATTAAGTGTATCATAAGACTTAAAGAATCTTTGAGGGAAATTTGGGGGAATGTTTCTTTTTAAAACATAGAGTTTATATATCATTCCTTTACTAATATTAATTTCATCAGAGGACAAATCAGAAAATCTTTCAAAGTTACAAAAGGCTTTTGCAATTTCAACATTATTAAGTTTTTTTGAAGTTGCAAAACTTAGGCCAAAACCTACTAGCAGCAGTTGTATTTTTGTCTAAAATTTCATCTGATAAGTTAATTACGAAGTTGTTATTAGCATGCTTTGTCCAATCACTATTTTCACTTTTCTAGATGTTTTAATTATTAAGGGTAATAATGAATTCAAATTTAAAATTTACAGAAAACCTACAAATAACTGTTCCTATGTCCACTATTATTCTTCGCATCAAGATAGAGTCAAACTGTCTGTTTTCTCATCAATGTTTTTGAGAGCTTTACGAATTTGTAGTCCTGAGTTCATAGATGAGGAAATATCCAAAATTTATGAAATAGGTAATGATTTAAAATCCCCAAGAAATGTAATTGATAAATCTTTTAAAGTTGCTAGAAATACTTTTTACAATCCAAAAAGGGACAACCAGTCTTATTAAACTAAAAATATGTTGGTTCTCCCTTACCATGAAAACTTGGTTGATATGCCTTCTCTTCTTAAGACTTTTAATATTGAAGTTGTATTCAAAAATCTTGATACAGTAAAAAAAACTTTTGATAAAAGAATTCCCCCAAAATGCTGATGGATGTGTCTATAAGATTCCTTGTAAAATTTGCGATAAAGTTTATTACGGTCAAACTGGTAAAAATCTCGAACTAAGATTAAAACAACATAAATATAGCATTAGAACTGGACAAGATTCCAATGCTCTATTTATTCATGTAAGAGATTTTAACCATCCAATTGATTTTCAAAAAGTTGAGAAAGTAGTATCAAGCAAGTCCATGGTCGACAGGAATATAATTGAATCTTGTTTCATAAAAAGCAGTTTTGACAATAATATGAATATTTCCTTCGGTTTATATAAATTAGATCCATTTATAATTAATAGAATTTGGGAAGAATTTAATAATACACTGGACAAATAATAATTTTAAAAATTTTCTTGGGTGGAATATTTGTTGATGGTTATGCAAAGGACCTGCCGGCGCGCGTCAGGTGTTTAACCGTTGTGGGATCTGATAGTGAGGTGTTGGCCAGACCCCCTTATATACCTTCCATGGATACTTTACTTTCATAGTTCCTTGATTATGTGAGTAGTCACGAAAGCGCTTGGAATTCTCTATTCTTTCAGAGTGGTTGTTTTGCATATATATATAAAATATATATATATATATATATATATATATAATATATATATATATTATATATATATATATATATATATATATATATATATATATATATATGTTTGTATATAAGTGTGTGTATATATATATATATATATATATATATATTTATATATATATATATATATATATATATATATATATATATATATATATATCACACCGGCCGATTCCCACCAAGGCAGGGTGGCCCGAAAAAGAAAACTTTCACCATCATTCACTCCATCACTGTCTTGCCAGAAGGGTGCTTTACACTTCAGTTTTTAAACTGCAACATTAACATCCCTCCTTCGGGAGTGCAGGCACTGTACTTCCCATCTCGGACTCAAGTCCGGCCTGCCCGTTTCCCTGAACCCCTTTTCATAATGTTACTTTGCTCACACTCCAACAGCACGTCAAGTTTTAAAAAACCCATTTGTCTCCATTCACTCCAAATCAAACACGCTCACGCGTCCCTGCTGGAAGTCCAAGCCCTCGCACACAAAACCTCCTTTACCCCCTCCTCCAACCTTTCCTAGGCCGCCCCCTACCCCCCCTTTCCCTTCCACTACAGACTGATACACTCTTGAAGTTATTCTGTTTCGCCCATTCTTTTCCACTTTGTCCGAACCACCTCAACAACCCTTCCTCAGCCTTCTGGAAAACAGTTTTGGTAATCCCGCCCCTCCTCCTAACTTACAAATTTACGAATTCTCTGCATTATATTCACACCACACATTGCTCTCAGACATGACATTTCACTCCCTCCACCCTTCTTCTCACTGCAACATTCGTCACCCATGCTTCACCCCCACATAAGAGCGTTCGTAAAACTATACTTCATACATTCCTATCTTTGCCTCCAAAGACAAAGTTCTTTGTCTCCACAGACTCCTAAGTGCACCCCTCACCCTTTTTCCCCCCATCAATTCTATGAATCACTCATCTTTCATAGACCCATCCGCTGGACACGTCCACTCCCAGATATCTGAATACATTCCCTCCTCCATACTCTCTCCCTCCAATCTGATATCCAATCTTTCATCACCTAATCTTTTTGTTATCCTCATAACCTTACTCTTTCCTGTATTCACTTTCAATTTTCTTCTTTTGCACACCCTACCAAATTCATCCACCAATCTCTGCAACTTCTCTTCAGAATCTCCCAAGAGCACAGTGTCATCAGCAAAGAGCAACTGTGACAACTCCCAATTTATGTGTGATTCTTTATCTTTTAACTCCACGCCTCTTGCCAAGACCCTCGCATTTACTTCTCTTACAACCCCATCTATAAATATATTAAACAACCACGGTGACATCACACATAAACCATACCCCCGGCCGGGATTGAACCCGCGGTCATAGAGTCTCAAAACTCCAGCCCGTCGCGCTAACCACTAGACCAGCTAGCCACAATAAGATTCATCCAACTAGGTATATTTCTACACCATAGGAAGTCATGTTGACGGCAGTGAAGGGACTTGAGCTAGAGTTCGTCACGGCCACGCTAGCTGGAGATTCGTCTGTAAAAACTTGCATTTGTGGTCACAGAGGTGCCTGTGCTAACCTTCCTATGGTGTAGAAATATACCTAGTTGGATGAATCTTATTGTGGCTAGCTGGTCTAGTGGTTAGCGCGACGGGCTGGAGTTTTGAGACTCTATGACCGCGGGTTCAATCCCGGCCGGGGGTATGGTTTATTTGCAATCGTGTCATTACGATTTCTTAAGTCACATCACACATCCTTGTCTAAGGCCTACTTTTACTGGGAAATAATTTCCCTCTTTCCTACATACTCTAACTTGAGCCTCACTATCCTCGTAAAAACTCTTCACTGCTTTCAGTAACCTACCTCCTACACCATACACCTGCAACATCTGCCACATTGCCCCCCTATCCACCCTGTCACACGCCTTTTCCAAATCCATAAATGGCACAAAGACCTCTTTAGCCTTATCTAAATACTGTTCACTTATATATTTCACTGTAAACACCTGGTCCACACACCCCCTACCTTTCCTAAAGCCTCCTTGTTCATCTGCTATCCTATTCTCCGTCTTACTCTTAATTCTTTCAATAATAACTCTACCATACACTTTACCAGGTATACTCAACAGACTTATCCCCCTATAATTTTTGCGCTCTCTTTTATCCCCTTTGCCTTTATACAAAGGAACTATGCAAGCTCTCTGCCAATCCCTAGGTACCTCCTTTGCCTTTATACAAAGGAACTATGCAAGCTCTCTGTCAATCCCTAGGTACCTTACCCTCTTCCATACATTTATTAAATAATTGCACCAACCACTCAAAAACTACATCCCCACCTGCTTTTAACATTTCTATCTTTATCCCATCAATCCCGGCTGCCTTACCCCCTTTCATTTTACCTACTGCCTCACGAACTTCCCCCACACTCACAACTGGCTCTTCCTCACTCCTACAAGATGTTGTTCCTCCTTGCCCTATACACGAAATCACAGCTTCCCTATCTTCATCAACATTTAACAATTCCTCAAAATATTCCCTCCATCTTCCCAATACCTCTAACTCTCCATTTAATAACTCTCCTCTCCTATTTTTAACTGACAAATCCATTTGTTCTCTAGGCTTTCTTAACTTGTTAATCTCACTCCAAAACTTTTTCTTATTTTCAAAAAAATTTGTTGATAACCTCTCACCCACTCTCTCATTTGCTCTCTATTCACACTGCTTCACCACTCTCTTAACCTCTCTCTTTTTCTCCATATACTCTTCCCTCCTTGCATCACTTCTACTTTGTAAAAACTTCTCATATGCTAACTTTTTCTCCCTTACTACTCTCTTCACATCATCATTCCACCAATCGCTCCTCTTCCCTCCCGCACCCACTTTCCTGTAACCACAAACTTCTGCTGAACACTCTAACACTACATTTTTAAACCTACCCCATACCTCCTCGACCCCATTGCCTATGCTCTCATTAGCCCATCTATCCTCCAATAGCTGTTTATATCTTACCCTAACTGCCTCCTCTTTTAGTTTATAAACCTTCACCTCTCTCTTCCCTGATGCTTCTATTCTCCTTGTATCCCATCTACCTTTTACTCTCAGTGTAGCTACAACTAGAAAGTGTTCTGATATATCTGTGGCCCCTCTATAAACATGTACATCCTGAAGTCTACTCAACAGTCTTTTATCTACCAATACATAATCCAACAAACTACTGTCATTTCGCCCTACATCATATCTTGTATACTTATTTATCCTCTTTTTCTTAAAATATGTATTACCTATAACTAAACCCGTTTCTATACAAAGTTCAATCAAAGGGCTCCCATTATCATTTACACCTGGCACCCCAAACTTACCTACCACACCCTCTATAAAAGTTTCTCCTACTTTAGCATTCAGATCCCTTACGACAATTACTCTCTCACTTGGTTCAAAAGCTCCTATACATTCACTTAACATCTCCCAAAATCTCTCTCTCTCCTCTGCATTCCTCTCTTCTCCAGGTGCATACACGCTTATTATGACCCCCTTCTCGCATCCAACCTTTACTTTAATCCACATAATTCTTGAATTTACACATTCATATTCTCTTTTCTCCTTCCATAACTGATCATTCAACATTACTGCTACCCCTTGCTTTGCTCTAACTCTCTCAGATACTATAGATTTAATCCCATTTATTTCCCCCCACCGAAACTCCCCTACCCCCTTCAGCTTTGTTTCGCTTAGGGCCAGGACATCCAACTTCTTTTCATTCATAACATCAGCAATCATCTGTTTCTTGTCATCCGCACTACATCCACGCACATTTAAGCATCCCAGTTTTATAAAGTTTTTCTTCTTCTCTTTTTTAGTAAATGTCTACAGGAGAAGGGGTTACTAGCCCATTGCTCCCGGCATTTTAGTCGCCTCATACGACACGCATGGCTTACGGAGGAAAGATTCTTTTCCACTTCCCCATGGACAATAGAAGAAATAAAGAGGGAACAAGAGCTATTTAGAAAAAGGAGAAAACCTAGATGTATGTATATATATATGCATGTACGTGTCTGTGAAGTGTGACCAAAGTGTAAGTAGGAGTAGCAAGATATCCCTGTTATCTAGCGTGTTTATGAGACAGAAAAAGAAACCAGCAATCCTACCATCATGCAAAACAGTTACAGGTTTCTGTTTCACAGTCATCTGGCAGGACGGTAGTACTTCCCTGGGTGGTTGCTGTCTACCAACCTACTACCTGTATATATATATAATATATATATATATATATATATATATATATATATAGAGAGAGAGAGAGAGAGAGAGAGAGAGAGAGAGAGAGAGAGAGAGAGAGAGAGAGAGAGAGAGAGAGAGAGAGAGAGAGAGAGAGAGAGAGAGAGAGAGAGAGAGAGAGAGAGCATAGTATTGTAACCACGAAAGAGTTGTATTTGATCAATAAAAACTCTGCAACTAGCCGGGGGATCGAACCTGTGTTGTTGTAACCCACCTCATGGTGAGTAAAAATTCCTATTGTATTTTGAGAAATTTCCAGGTAGAAGCAAGTCGGTAGAAATTTCAAGTAACCACTACAGAGGTTATTAAAAGAAAACTGTATCCTGTATCAGTTAGGTTATTATTAAAATTTAATGAAGAATTTGACAGAGTTCTTGAAGTTAAGGTCACTGAACCCTCCACTACCTCGTATTGTTCTTCAATAATCATAATTAAGAACAGTTATAAATCATACCCTGGGTAGTGGAAAAGAATTCTTCCTCTGTATACCATATATGTCTTAAGAGGTGACTACAGTGCCGGGAGCAAGTGGTTAGTAACTACTTTTCCTGTATAAATTATCTCTGCCTCGGTGCGATACGGCTGGTTTGTTGAAAAAAAAATAATCATACATAATTATACATGACTCAGTGAATACAATTTATGAAGTTCTCTCGATTGAAGTTTTTTTTTAGTGAACAACCGAGTTCTGGACATGTGAATTATTTATTTGTTAGTATTTGATGGCATCCTTTTCTGAAAGAAACAGAAAGAAATAAAACTTTGGAGAAGTATAACGTTACCGCCACAAGGGTTTTGTTGCTCAGATTGTAGCAGCCTTGCACCTCCAACACTGCCATGGTCTCCAGCCTCCTCAACAATGAATCAACCTGCAACACCACAACATAAGTAACTCAAAGATAAGGCTGAGATAAATCTAAACTGGACACGATCAGAATTCGCAAAATGAAAATATTTTTGGCGAAGTTTTAGCATGAAAAAACGTGTTGTTATTATTATTATTATTATTATTATTATTATTATTATTATTATTATTATTATTATTATTATTATTATTATTATTATTATTATTATTATGTGTCCCGAAGAAGGTATTCTAAGTGATTGTGATCAACATTTTCCGTTTTTTCTTTTGTTCCTTCAACTTTTCACTTTTTCATTTGGCTCTTAATCAACACGAGAATGACTCATCCAGTCGTAGTCAAAGTTCCACTGCTGATGTACAATAATCTCTGGTCAACAACCAAAATGATTCAGAGATCAGAGTAGCAATTTCCAACTAATTTTAGGTGACTGATAATGAATATCACGGTTAAAATTGTTCGTTAGTTCTACTTTTCAATATACACCTACGTGTTACAACAGGTTCCAACAGGCTTGTGGCAGTGTGTTTCTTATCACACTCATAGTCTGACTGACCTTCATTATTGTTCCAGCACTCATAGAAGGTGCTTGTTCTGTCCAAGTTTATATTTTGATATGCATGTGAGGCACATCATATTAATTTTATTTTCCTACTGAATGATATAAATATTTCTGCTCAGCTGTCATGCTTTGTATTATAATGATAAATTAATGAATAAATTTTCTGTTTTTCTTCTAATTGTTCGTTGCTTTCTTCTTTCAGATGCCTCATACTTGTGTGAATAGTGCAGCCAACTTTCGCGATATTTGTGGTCAGGTGACATTTGAGCCGTGTAACTGAATTTTGGATGCAAGATTGGTGACCAGGATACGAACTGGGTTCCACACATATGCTGCAACAAATGTGGTACTAACCTTCTCCAGTGATTGAACAGGAGTAGAAAGGAATGCCTTTTGCTGCACCAATGTCATAGTGGGAGCCAACTGACCATACCAACAACTGTTATTTCTGCGTGGTACATCCAGTACTAAAGAGGGAGCCTTCAATGGTTCTCAGATTCGAGAGCTTCTTGAAGATGATGACTTTGAATCAGACCTTCATGGGGAGAAGAAAGCTGCTTGGGAAACATTCAAGTTAGTGATCAAGGGATTTCTCGGAAACAGTAGGGAAGTCAACTATGAGGAATTGATGGAAAAACCTCATCAAGGTTTACAAGAACATGGGCTGTAACATGTCACTTAAAATCCACTTTTTGAAATAGCATTTAGACATTTTTCGAGTGAACTGTGGGGCAGTTGGTGACGAACATGACGAAAGTTTTCACCAAGATATTTCAACTATGGTGAAATGGTACCATGGCAAATGGGGCACAAGAATACCTGTAGACTATTGCTGGATATTGACAAGAGATGATTCTTCAGCCCACTATAAGCGTCAAGCTAAAAGGCAGAGAGTAGGTACGAATTACAGTTTAAAACATACCAACACATATTGTACCTTATAATAAAATAATCAAATATTACATGTCTCGTATCTTTAAACCTTTAAGCATTTAAATCTTTAAGCATTTTTCAAGGTGATATTTGCATTCAGGACATGAAAATACAAGAGATTTAAATAATCTCATTTTTGAAGCATACAACTTTTCCAAATTTGTTGACCAGTATAACCAGATGAACAACTGGCATATACAAGTGTCCAGTGACAAAATTTGTATGACTCATTCCAAGCATCATGGAATGATTCTGATAACTTCCAAAACTCTCTGTGGTGTAGGATAAGTGTTTCTAGAAATAAAAAAAAAGAATCGCTGTAAGTCAGTGAGGGAAGAGTGAAGTTCAAGTGATGGCACAACCTCTGTCAACTTTATGTGCAAAATAATTCGGAAATTTTTCTTCCCATTTAATCATGATAAAAATATTCGAGTCTACGTCCTCTGAACAGCATCATTGTTTAATGTGTGTGTATGTGTGTTTGTGTATGTGTGTGTGTGTATGTGTGTGTGTGTGTGTGTTTGTACTCACCTATTTGTACTCACCTATTTGTGGTTGCAGGGGTCGAGTCCTAGCTCCTGGCCCCGCCTCTTCACCGGTTGCTACTAGGCCCTCTCTCTCCCCGCTCCATGAGCTTTATCAAACCTCGTCTTAAAACTGTGTATGGTTCCTGCCTCCACTACGTCATTTTCTAGGCTATTCCACTGCCTTACAACTCTATGACTGAAGAAATACTTCCTAATATCTCTCTGACTCATTTGTGTCTTCAACTTCCAATTGTGGCCTCTTGTTTCTGTGTCCCCTCCCTGGAACATCCTGTCTTTGTCCACCTTGTCTATTCCACGCAGTATTTTATATGTCGTTATCATGTCTCCCCTGACCCTCCTGTCCTCCAGTGTCGTCAGGCCGATTTCCCTTAATCTTTCTTCATAGGACATTCCCTTAGCTCTGGAACTAACCTTGTCGCAAACCTTTGTACTTTCTCTAGTTTCTTGACGTGCTTTATCAAGTGCGGGTTCCAAACAGGTGCTGCATACTCCAGTATGGGCCTGACATACACGGTGTACAGTGTCTTGAATGATTCCTTACTAAGGTATCGGAATGCTGTTCTCAGGTTTGCCAGGCGCCCATATGCTGCAGCAGTTATCTAATTGATGTGTGCTTCCGGAGACATGCTCGGTGTTATACTCACCCCAAGATCTTTCTCCTTGAGTGAGGTTTGCAGTCTTTGGCCACCTAGCCTATACTCTGTCTGTGGTCTTCTGTGCCCTTCCCCTATCTTCATGACTTTGCATTTGGCAGGATTAAATTCAAGAAGCCATTTGCTGGACCAGGTGTCCAGTCTGTCCAGGTCTCTTTGAAGTCCTGCCTGGTCCTCATCAGATTTAATTCTCCTCATTAACTTCACATTATCTGCAAACAGGGACACTTCTGAGTCTAACCCTTCCGTCATGTCGTTCACATATACCAAAAGTAGCACTGGTCCTAGGACCGACCCCTGTGGGACCCCGCTCGTCACAGGTGCCCACTGTGATACATCATTACGTACCATGACTCGTTGTTGCCTCCCTGTCAGGTATTCTCTGATCCATTGCAGTGCCATTCCTGTTATATGCGCCTGATGCTCTAGCTTCTGCACTAATCTCTTGTGAGGAACTGTGTCAAAGGCCTTCTTGCAGTCCAAGAAGATGCAATCAACCCACCCCTCTCTCTCTTGTCTTACTTCTGTTATTTTATCATAAAACTCCAGAAGGTTTGTGACACAGGATTTGCCTTCCGTGAATCCGTGCTGGTTGGCATTTATTACTCCTGTTCCGTTCCAGGTGCTCCACCACTCTCCTCCTGATAATCTTCTCCATAATTTTGCATACTATACACGTCAATGACACAGGTCTATAGTTTAGTGCCTCTTTTCTGTCTCCTTTTTTGAAAATGGGAACTACATTTGCCGTCTTCCATACCTCAGGTAGTTGCCCAGTTTCCAGGGATGTGTTGAAGATTGTGGTAAGTGGCACGCACAACATATCTGCTCCCTCTCTAAGGACCCACGGAGAGATGTTGTCCGGTCCCATTGCCTTTGAGGTATCGATGTCCCTTAGCAGTTTCTTCACCTCTCCTCATCTGTATGTATGTCGTCCAACACTTGTTGGTGTTTCCTTGCTGCTGTCCCATCTGGTCTGTCCCCCCAGAGTCCTTCCTGTCTCTACTGTAAATACTTCCTTAAATCTCGTGTTGAGCTCCTCACATACCTCTTGATCGTTTCTTGTGAGTTCTCCACCTTCTTTCCTCAGCCTTATCACCTGGTCCTTGACTGTTGTCTTCCTCCTAATGTGGCTATACAGCAGTTTCGGGTCAGATTTGACTTTCGATGCTATGTCGTTTTCATACTGTCGCTGGGCCTCCTCCTTATCAGTGCATACTCGTTTCTGGCTCTTCTACTAATCTCCTTGTTTTCCTGGGTCCTATGCCTCCTGTACCTTTTCCATTCTCTGTTGCACCTTAGTTTTTGCCTCCCTACACCTTCGGGTAAACCAAGGACTCGTTTTGGTCTTCCTATTATTTCTTTTTCCCCTTTGGGAACAAAACTTTCCTCTCCCTCCTTGCACTTTGTTGCCACATATTCCATCATCTCGTTTACTGTTTTTCCCTACCATTTCTCTGTCCACTGAACCTCCTGCAGGAAGTTTCTCATACCTGTGTAGTCCCCCTTTTATAGTTTGGCCTTGTCCCCTTCAGTTCCTGTTACCTTCTCCACTTGTAACTCTACTATATAGTCAAAACTCAGAACCACATGATCGCTAGCTCCAAGGGGCCTCTCGTAAGTGATGTCCTCAATGTCTGAACTGCTCAGGGTGAACACAAGATCCAGTCTTGCTGGCTCATCCTCCCCTCTCTCTCTGGTTGTGTCCCTGACATGTTGATGCATGAGGTTTTCAAGTACCACATCCATCATCTTGGCTCTCCATGTTTCGGGACCCCCATGTGGCTCCAGGTTTTCCCAGTCGATCTCCCTGTGGTTGAAATCGCCCATTACCAGTAACTTTGCTCTGCTCGAGTGAGCTCTTCCTGCCACCTCAGCCAGTGTGTCCACCATCACCCTGTTGTTTTCCTCATACTCCTCTCTTGGCCTCTTGCAGTTCTGTGGTGGGTTATACATCACTCCAATGACTACTTTGTTCTCCGGATGAATTGTACCTACAATGTAGTCTCTTTCTCCAATCATGTCCATGCCTTCCATTTCCTCAAATCCCCATTGGTGTTTTATGAGCAGTGCAACCCCTCCTCCCCCTCTACTCCTTCTATCTTTCCTCAGGATCTGATATCCTGTTGGGAAGATTGTGTCTGTTATTGTCTCAGCGAGTTTTGTTTCTGTGACTGCTATGATGTCTGGGGTTTTTTTCATTGATTCTTTCATTCCACTCCTCATGTTTATTCGTTATTCCATCCGCGTTTGTGTACCAAACCTTTAGTTTCTTTTCTATCATTGTGGTCATGCAAGAATATTGGGGTTGGGGGAGCGAGAGCCTTGGTGGGGGCCTATATGGGACTGTGGTGTAGGTGGGGTTTGTGTTGATGGGGGTGGGGTCAGAATGCCCATAAGGGACAGCTGTTGGGGTGAGGTTTGTGATATGGGGGTTGGTGGCAGAGGGAACAGTGAGTGGGTTGTAGTATAGGTTGCTCAGTTGCGTTGGGAATGTCGCGGGTGGAGTCTTTTGGTGGGAGATTCTGTGGGGTGTGTTTGCCCTTCCTCCTGTGTCTGGGTCCTGCTCATTTTCATTGTTTCTCGTTCTTCCTTGCGTCTCTGTACCCTCTCTTTCAGTGTAGTCCTTTCTTCTTGTGTTCTGTCGCGGTCGAGGTATACTCTCTGGTACCCCTCTTTGTCCTCAGTCTTGCTTTCTCTTGCAGAATCCTGGTTCGAACTGATTCTTCCTTGAAAGTTACTCTGACAGGCCGTATCCTTCCACTCGCAAACCACCCAACTCTCTGAAAATTTGTCACCTGGGTCATATTGCCCTCCCCTATTGTTTTCATGATGCCTTCAATCATTTTTTTCTCCTCCTGTTTTATTTCTTCAAAGTTGGCCCCCTTGGCTTCTTGGAGCCCGTACACAAAAACTGACCTCGCCCTTTCCTCCTCCCACTGAGTCTCCATCTGCTTCCCCTGAGGCATTTTATTTCCTTCCATTGACATGTTCTTGCCTTCAGTCCCTGTCATATCTGAAACTTCTATTCTCAGTGAACTGTCTTTTCTGACCAGCTGTCCCTTTCTACTGCAGTTGGCTGTTGGAATCTCTGCATATAGCAAACCTTCATTGTCTTCGGACCTGTCGTTTGATCTTAGTGTGCTCATCATCTTTTCCCTGGCCCCACGTGGGTCTGATAGGGCCTTCGTGTACGGCATGTCTCCGTTGTTGCTTACCATCCCCTTGTCTGCGCCTGACTTTGAATTTCCTGCTGACACATCTGAATTGTCATTTGTCTCTCTAATCTGTTTCAGGCTTTGCAGTTTCTCTTCTAAGCACTGTATCCTAGCTTCTGCTGCTAAGACCTGTACTTCCCACTTCCTGCACTCTTCAGCTATCCGCTCCTCCATTTTCTTACCAAGCTCTACTATCTTCCTTCCCCACTCTTCCTCCCTTTTTTGGAGCTCTAACTCCCAGTCTTTCCTCCCTGGTTCGACTACCAGATCTCTGGTTTTCCGTCCTCTAAGGCCACCCATTTCTTTTTTTTTTTTTTTTTCTTTTTTTTTTCTTTTTTTTCTTTTTATTACCACAGACAGAAGGCTAGAGGAGGGAGAGGGTGTGGGGGGGAGAGAGAAAGGGTAGAAAGAGGGAGAGAGAGGAGAGAGAAAGGGTAGAAAGAGGGAGAGAGAGGAGAGAGAAAGGGTAGAAAGAGGGAGAGAGAGGAGAGAGTATGGGGGTGAGGGATAAGACCAAGGGGGAGAGAGAGAAATGTGAGGGGGGAGAGAAAGGGTAGAGAGAGGGAGAAAGGAGGGCGAGGGAAAAGGCTATGAGAGAGAGAAATGGAGAGATGGAGAGAGAAGCCTATAGAGAGAGAGGAGGGTGAGAGATTGGGTTATGGGAGTGAGGGAGAGAGAGAGAGAGGGGGAGAGAGAGGAAGAGAGAGAGGGAGAGAGAGGGAGAGAGAGAGGGAGAGAGAGGGAGAGAGAGAGGGGGAGAGAGAGGGAGAGAGAGAGGGAGAGAGAGAGGGAGAGAGAGAGGGAGAGAGAGAGGGAGAGAGAGAGGGAGAGAGAGAGAGAGTGTGGCACCAGGGCCTCTTAGCAAAACTTCAAGCACTGGGAATTGCAGGCTCTACGCTATGTCTCCTCAGTGATTACCTTCATGGTAGATCTCTAAGTGTAGTCCTCAATGGAACGGAATCAGCAAGGCATCCTATTGGGGCAAGCGTTCCACAAGGAAGTGTGCTGGGTCCACTGTTATGGAATGTCTACTTCAACGACCTTCTTCATCTCATCCCAGAATCACATGCATATGCAGACGACTGTACACTGACATTCACTTATCCAAGAGAAGAAATGCCAGCTGCTCTAAGCTACATCAATCACCAGCTGAGAGCTATATCAGCTTGGGGAAATAGATGGCAAGTAACATTTGCACCTGAGAAAACGCAAATGATGATCGTCTCTAGGCACCATGATGGTAATGCTGGTGCAGTAGTAAGGATGAATGGGACGATGTTGGCACCTGGAGAAGAAGTTGATATCCTTGGGGTGAAATTTGACTCCAAACTAAACCATGAAGAACCATGTTGTAAATCTTGCAAAACAAAGGGAGCCAGGAAGCTTACAGCACTTCGCCGTATCTCGCATTGCTTGACAGTAGGGGTTGCAAGATCCTGTACGAGGCACAAGTATGCTCACACCTTGAGTATGCTCCACTTTCTTGGTTTGCCTGCCCCCCCTCTCATCTGCGACTGCTTGGACAGAGTAGAGAACAGAGCAAGACGTCTCATATCTCGCCTGACCAATCCTGGATAGATCTGTCATTTCACAGAGCCTTCAACATAGGAGGGATGTGGGTGGCCTTACTGTTATGTACAAGGCCAATATTGTCAAATACCACACTTGGATCCACTTCGAGGACAGCGTGAAACAAGCTTTTATGCCACAAGACGGGCAGAAAGCAGCAACTTCACTCTGGCTGTACCCTTCTCCAGAACATCACTCCATCTGAGATCATACATACCCAGGATGACTCGAGTATGGAACACATTCGTACAGCATAATGATGTCAACGAGATAACGTCAGTTGATCAAATGAAAATGCTGGCCCACAGATGGCTCCAACTTCATCCTGTTCCCTACTTGTATGTCTCACAACAATAAAAATGCTTTCAAATGAGCTGATGTAGGTAACAGCTCTTAGCTTGCCAATAAAGTTAGGAATCCTTAACCTGTAAATAGCTGTCAATAAAGCTAGGGATCCTTAACCTTGTCAAACCCTGTGTAAAAAAAAAAAAAAAAAAAAAAAAAAAAAAAAAAAAAAAGAGGGAGAGAGAGAGGGAGAGAGAGGGAGAGAGAGAGGGAGAGAGAGAGGGGAGAGAGAGGGAGAGAGAGAGGGAGAGAGAGAGGGAGAGAGAGAGGGAGAGGAAGAGGGAGAGAGGGAGAGAGAGAGGGAGAGAGAGAGGGAGAGAGAGAGGGAGAGAGAGAGGGAGAGAGAGAGGGAGAGAGAGGGAGAGAGAGAGGGAGAGAGAGAGGGAGAGAGGAGAGAGAGAGGGAGAGAGAGAGGGAGAGAGAGCGGGAGAGAGAGAGGGAGAGAGAGAGGGAGAGAGAGCGGGAGAGAGAGAGGGAGAGAGAGAGGGAGAGAAGGAGGGAGAGAGAGAGGGAGAGAGAGGGAGAGAGAGAGGGAGAGAAGCATTCCACAAGGAAGTGTGCTGGGTCCACTGTTATGGAATGTCTACTTCAACGACCTTCTTCATCTCATCCCAGAATCACATGCATATGCAGACGACTGTACACTGACATTCACTTATCCAAGAGAAGAAATGCCAGGTGCTCTAAGCTACATCAATCACCAGCTGAGAGCTATATCAGCCTGGGGAAATAGATGGCAAGTAACATTTGCACCTGAGAAAACGCAAATGATGATCGTCTCTAGGCACCATGATGGTAATGCTGGTGCAGTAGTAAGGATGAATGGGACGATGTTGGCACCTGGAGAAGAAGTTGATATCCTTGGGGTGAAATTTGACTCCAAACTAACCATGAAGAACCATGTTGTAAATCTTGCAAACAAGGCAGCCAGGAAGCTTACAGCACTTCGCCGTATCTCGCACCTGCTTGACAGTAGGGGTTGCAAGATCCTGTACGAGGCACAAGTACGTCACACCTTGAGTTGCTCCACTTTCGGTTTGGCCCCCCTCTATCTGCGACTGCTTGACAGGTAGAAAACAGGCAAGACGTTCATCTCTCGCCGGGCCCCATCCTGGATAGATCTGTCATTTCAGAAAGACCCCTTCAACTAGGAGGGTTTGGGGGTCCCCTTATTTTTGTAAAAGGGCCAATATTGTCAAAAACCACCTTGGATCCACTTGAGGACAGCGTGAAAAAATTTTTTATGCCACAAACGGCGAAAGCAGCAACTTCACTTGGCTGACCTTCTCCGAACTCATCCATCTGAGATCATACATCCCCAGGATGACTCGAGTAGGGGAAACACATTCGTCAGCATAATATGCAACGAATAACGTCATTTTATCAAATGAAAATGGCCCCCCCCCATTTTATCCTGTTCCCTATTTATGTCTCTAAAATAAAAAAAAGCTTTCAAATGAGCGATTAGGTAACAGCTCTTTGTTTGCCAAAAAAGTTAGGAAACCTTAACCTGTAAAAAAGCTGTCAATAAGCAGGGATCCTTAACCTTGTCAAACCCCGTGTAAAAAAAAAAAAAAAAAAAAAAAAAAAAAAAAAAAAAAGAGGGAGAGAGAGGGGGGAAGAGAGGGGGAGAGAGAAGGAGGAGAGAGGGGAGAGGGGGAGGGGGAGAGAGAGGGAGAGAGAGGGGAGAGGAGGGGGGGGGGGAGAGAGAGAGGGGGAGAGAGGAGAGAGGGGGAGAGAGAGGGGGAAGGGGAGGGGGGGAGAGAGAGAGGGAGAGAGAGAGGGGGGGAGAGGGGAGGGAGAGAGAGAGGGGGGGAGAGAGGGAGAGAGAGAGAAAAGAGGGAGAGAGAGAGAGGAGGGGAGAGAGAGAGAGAGAGAGAGAGAGAGAGAGAGAGAGAGAGAGAGGAGGGAGAGAGGAGAGGGGAGAGGGGGGGAGAGAGAGAGAGAGGAGAGAGGAGAGGAGAGGAGAAGAGAGGAGAGAGAGAGGGGAGAGAGAGGAGAGAGAGAGAGTGAGTAGGGGGGGAAAGGGAGGGAAAAAAAGGGTAGAGAAGAGAAAGCAAGGGGGAAAAGTAGGGGGGATTGAAGGTTATGGGGGAGGGGGCAAAAATTTCCCAAAGGTCAGCTGTGTGTACCACCCAGTTGTGGTTTCGGGGTTGACACCCAGCTCCCGGGTCCAGGTGTTGTGTGTGCCGCGTGTGGTGTATGAGCACGTCGTTGTTTATTGTCCCCGAAATAAAAATTTACTTTTGTGTACTGTAATATAATGAGATACCCTTAACATGAAGTAGTTCAATAATTAATTACTACTGTTTAAAAAAGTCATTTTTCACCATTTTTTTTATACCTTTTACACATGTGTAACCCCAATATTGCTTCTAGATTGATGTTTTGTGCCTAAAACATTACTCCGAAAATGTTGAGGGGTGAGTCCCCTTAGCCCCGACTTAATCCTCCTGCCTAATCCTTGCTCCTACAAATTTTATCTTCCTACTACTGCTAGGTGTTGTGTGTATGATAATCGCTCTGGAGCAGGATTTAGATAGCGAGCCACTAGTGACCGCAGGGCCGGCTCTACCACTCAAACTTCCCGCCAACCACAAAACAGGTGATTTGTACGTTACTCCTCAGAGGGGACGTCCATCCAGATGCCTGATGTACGATGCTCGCTGTACGATGCTCGCTGTACGATGACTCGTGCACCTCGCCTTTCCGCCACTGACTTCTTCGGCTATTCTTTTCTCGTTGCCCTTTTGAGTCCTCATTTACCACACTTATCACTTGTATACTGCTACTTTTATAATTTACACTTCACTTTTGGTAAGTACACTACTTATTTGTGATGACACCCAACCTGTTATGGCGGCGCTACTCCCTCAGGCCTACTGCTGCCACCACCTCTGCTTATATATATTTATGTATATGTATGTATATATATATATATATATATATATATATATATATATATATATATATATATATATATATATATATATATATATATATATATATATATATATATATATATATATATATATATATATATATATATATATATATATATATATATATATATATATATATATATATATATCCCCTTTCTGGCTAGCTTGTTCACGCTGTGTGCTACATCACATTTTGTCGTTACCACCCTCTCTTAATTCTATTTGGTCTTTTGTTTTTAGTCACTCGCTTTGTACTTTGTATATGTGTAACAATGTGGCAACAGGTGCCAACTAGGCCTCAACGAACTGGCACTTTGAAATTTTGTTGTATAATTTCAGGCTTTCTCTTGCCTTTACTTTATTTATTTTTGCTAATACATTGGTTATCACTTGTAGGGTTGTTCACTGACGTTGTCACTAACACTGGTTGCTTCTAACTGCTGAAACACGCCCTAAAAGCACTAAGATCCTCGGAGCCTGGCGCTTGTGACCCACTACACTGTCTCCAACACGGTGTGAGTGTGTGTGTGTGTGTGTGTTTGTGTGTGTATGTGTGTGTGTGTGTATGTGTGTGTGTGTGTGTGGGTGTGTGTCTGTTTGTGTGTGTGTGTGTGTGTACTCACCTAGTTGTACTCACCTAGTTGAGGTTGTGGGGGGTCGAGTCCGAGCTCCTGGCCCCGCCTCTTCACTGATCGCTACTAGGTCACTCTCCCTGAGCCGTGAGCTTTATCATACCTCTGCTTAAAGCTATGTATGGATCCTGCCTCCACTACATCGCTTCCCAAACTATTCCACTTACTGACTACTCTGTGGCTGAAGAAATACTTCCTAACATCCCTGTGATTCATCTGTGTCTTCAGCTTCCAATTGTGTCCCCTTGTTACTGTGTCCAATCTCTGGAACATCCTGTCTTTGTCCACCTTGTCAATTCCTCTCAGTATTTTGTATGTCGTTATCATGTCCCCCCTATCTCTCCTGTCCTCCAGTGTCGTCAGGTTGATTTCCCTTAACCTCTCCTCGTAGGACATACCTCTTAGCTCTGGGACTAGTCTTGTTGCAAACCTTTGCACTTTCTCAAGTTTCTTTATGTGCTTGGCTAGGTGTGGGTTCCAAACTGGTGCCGCATACTCCAATATGGGACTAACATACACGGTGTACAGGGTCCTGAACGATTCCTTATTAAGATGTCGGAATGCTGTTCTGAGGTTTGCTAGGCGCCCATATGCTGCAGCAGTTATTTGGTTGATGTGCGCTTCAGGAGATGTGCCTGGTGTTATACTCACCCCAAGATCTTTTTCCTTGAGTGAGGTTTGTAGTCTCTGGCCCCCTAGACTGTACTCCGTCTGCGGTCTTCTTTGCCCTTCCCCAATCTTCATGTCTTTGCACTTGGTGGGATTTAACTCCAGGAGCCAATTGCTGGACCAGGTCTGCAGCCTGTCCAGATCCCTTTGTAGTTCTGCCTGGTCTTCGATCAAGTGAATTCTTCTCATCAACTTCACGTCATCTGCAAACAGGGACACCTCAGAGTCTATTCCTTCCGTCATGTCGTTCACAAATACCAGAAACAGCACTGGTCCTAGGACTGACCCCTGTGGGGCCCCGCTGGTCACAGGTGCCCACTCTGACACCTCGCCACGTACCATGACTCGCTGCTGTCTTCCTGACAAGTATTCTCTGATCCATTGTAGTGCCTTCCCTGTTATCCCTGCTTGGTCCTCCAGTTTTTGCACCAATCTCTTGTGTGGAACTGTGTCAAACGCCTTCTTGCAGTCCAAGAAAATGCAATCCACCCACCCCTCTCTCTCTTGTCTTACTGGTGTCACCATGTCATAGAACTCCAGTAGGTTGTGACAGATTGCCCGCCTGAACATGTTGCTGTGTTGATGAGATCATTCCTTTCTAGGTGTTCCACCACTCTTCTCCTGATAATCTTCTCCATGATTTTTGCATTCTATACATGTCAGTGACATTGGTCTGTAGTTTAATGCTTCATGTCTGTCTCCTTTTTTAAAGATTGGGACTACATTTGCTGTCTTCCATGCCTCAGGCACTCTCCCTGTTTCGATAGATGTATTGAATATTGTTGTTAGGGGTACACATAGCGCCTCTGCTCCCTCTCTCAATACCCATGGGGAGATGTTATCTGGCCCCATAGCCTTTGAGGTATCTAGCTCACTCAGAAGCCTCTTCACTTCTTCCTCGGTTGTGTGCACTATGTCCAGCACATGGTGGTGTGCCCCACCTCTCCGTCTTTCTGGAGCCCCTTCTGTCTCCTCTGTGAACACTTCTTTGAATCTCTTGTTGAGTTCCTCACATACTTCACGGTCATTTCTTGTTGTCTTTCCTTCTTCCTTCCTTAGTCTGATTACCTGGTCTTTGACTGTTGTTTTCCTCCTGATGTGGCTGTACAACAGTTTCGGGTCAGATTTGGCTTTCGCTGCTATGTCATTTTCATATTGTCTTTGGGCCTCCCTTCTTATCTGTGCATATTCGTTTCTGGCTCTACGACTGCTCTCCTTATTCTCCTGGGTCCTTTGCCTTCTATATTTCTTCCATTCCCTAGCACACTTGGTTTTTGCCTCCCTGCACCTTCGGGTAAACCATGGGCTCATCCTGGCTTTTTCATTATTCCTGTTACCCTTGGGTACAAACCTCTCCTCAGCCTCCTTGCATTTTGTTGCTACATATTCCATCATCTCATTAACTGGCTTCCCTGCCAGTTCTCTGTCCCACTGAACCCCGTTCAGGAAGTTCCTCATTCCTGTGTAGTCCCCTTTCTTGTAGTTTGGCTTCATTCGTCCTGGCCTTCCTGCTTGTCCCTCCACTTGTAGCTCTACTGAGTATTCGAAGCTTAAAAACACATGGTCACTGGCCCCAAGGGATCTTTCATATGTGATGTCCTCGATATCTGCACTACTCAAGGTGAATACTAAGTCCAGCCTTGCTGGTTCATTCTCTCCTCTCTCTCTTGTAGTGTCCCTTACGTGTTGGTACATGAAGTTTTCCAGTACCACCTCCATCATCTTAGCCCTCCATGTATCTTGGTCCCCTATTTCAGATTATATTGAAGGATTCAATGAAAAAACTTACTAAATGAAAATCTTATTAATTTTTTTTAAATCATACTGAATGCGATGCTAGAAAAAGATACAGCTCACTCTTTCACAGTCTCGAAAGACTCACATCTTCTGCAACTGCAACGGAAGTTCCTAATCCAGTTTAGTATTTGCAATGTACCGTTTTCAACTGAGAGTGAGGTGCAGCTTCCTTATGTGACATTATTGGAACAAATTGATTGTGTTCAAGCCTCCAGCTCCTGTACCCTGAGACAATGGAACCTGGTTGAAGACTAATTTAAAGGAAAACGATCGTCATAAAGGATTTTTAAGGCTCGACTTTCTTAGTCGATTTGTCATGACACAAGGGTTCTAAAGAACATATATTCTTTCCACGGAACTTAACAGACATCACTTACCTACCAATGATTTCTGGAAGTGCGATTGTTGCCTGGTAAATTGAATACACTTGCACAGGATTAATTAAGTGGGTCAAATTTCATGAGTTTTTAGATAGCTGATTTCTTTCCAACACTATAAACACTGGACGGTGAATCTCATCCTGTGAGAGTAATAAATAAAAATTGCAATTTTGTTCACGCTTTATGGAAGTCATGTACACTTTTGGAATATCTCTTGACTGACTGTGCAGTCTGAAATACAGTGTTGTACCATCTGCTGTTGAATAATGGAGAATTAACAAATCAGTGTCTTCTCCAGATAGCGTTGTGGAATGTTCTTATATAGTGTTAACTGACCTTAGTGAAGTCCCATGAGCGTTCCTTCTGCTTGACTGACCGTACTACATATCTTCCTCAGTTTATCATTTATAAAGCCAATTAGTTTCTGCTTGCTACTTTTCACTAAAAGGAATTCTACCTGCTTCCCTTCAAATTTGGTTTCACTGGTAAAGTTCTGAACCGGATAACTGGTGGCTTGCTCACGTCTCGGGTGTACATTATAATTTATTGAGAAACCTGACACATACCCGTCAAATAAAGCTGTTACTGTCCCATAGTGATTAATTGTAAAGTGTTTAATTGTAGAGTTTAATTGTAAAGCCTTGGAGCTGGTTAAGTGTACCGTGTGTTCAAGCCTTGGAGCTGATTAGGTGTACTGTGTGTTGAAGCCTTTGAGCCGGTTAAGTGTACCGTGTCTTGAAGTCTTGGAGCTGGTTAAGTGTACCGTGTCTTGCAGTCTTGGAGCTGGTTAAGTGTACCATGTCTTGAAGTCTTCGAGCTGGTTAAGTGTACCGTGTCTTGAAGTCTTGGAGCAGGTTAAGTGTACCGTTTCTTGAAGTCTTGGAGTTGGTTAAGTGTACGGTGTCTTGCACTCTTTGAGTTGGTTAAGTGTACCAAGTCTTGAAGTCTTCGAACTGGTTAAGTGTACCGTGTCTTGTAGTCTTGGAATTGGATAAGTTTACCGTGTCTTGAATCCTTTGAGCTGGTTAAGTGTACCGTGTTTCTGTGTCTTGAAGTCTTGGAACTGGTTAAGTGTACCGTGTCTTGAAGTCTTGGAGCTGGTTAATTAAGTGTACCGTGTCTTGAAGTCTTGGAGTTGGTTAAGTGTACCATGTCTTGAAGTCTTCGAGCTAGTTAAGTGTACCTTGTATTGAAGTCTTCGAGCTGGGTAAGTGTACAGTGTCTTGAAGTCTTATTGCTGATTAAGTGTACCTTGTCTTGAAGTCTTGGAGCTGGTTAAGTGTACCTTGTCTTGAAGTCTTGGAGCTGGTTAAGTGTACCGCTTCTTGAAGTCTTGGAGCTGGTTAGGTGTACCTTGACTTCAAGTCTTGTTGCTGATTAAGTGTATCTTGTCTTGAAGTATTGTTGCTTGATAAGTGTACCTTGTCTTGAAGTCTTGGAGCTGGTTAAGTGTACCTTGTCTTGAAGTCTTCTTGCTAATTAAGTGAGCCTTGTTTTGAAGTCTTGGAGCTGGTTAAGTGCACCTTGTCTTGAAGTCCTGTTGCTGATTAAGTGTACCTTGTCTTGAAGTCTTGTTGCTTGTTAAGTGTACCTTGTCTTGAAGTCTTGGAGCTGGATAAGTGTACCGTGTCTTGAAGTCTTGTTGCTGGTTAAGTGTACCTTGTCTGGAAGCCTTTTGAGCTGGTTAAGTGTACCTTGTCTTGAAGTCTTGTTGCTGGTTAAGTGTACCTTGTCTTGAAGTCTTGTTGCTGGTTAAGTGTACCTTGTCTTGAAGTCTTGTTGCTGGATAAGTTTACCTTGTCTTGAAGTCTTGGAGCTGGTTAAGTATACCTTGTCTTGAAGTCTTCGAGCTGGTTAAGTGTACCTTGTCTTGAAGTATTCTTGCTGGTTAAGTGTTCCTTGTCTTGAAGTCTTGGAGCTGCTTAAGTGTACCGTGTCTTGAAGTCTTGTTACTGGTTAAGTGTACCTTGTCTTGAAGTCTTGTCGCTGGTTAAGTGTACCTTGTCTTGAAGTCTTGGAGCTGGTTAAGTGTACCTTGTCTTGAAGTCTTGTTGCTGGTTAAGTTTACCTTGTCTTGAAGTCTTGGAGCTGGTTAAGTGTACCTTGTCTTGAAGTCATGGAGCTGGTTAAGTGTACCGTGTCTTGAAGCCATTGAGTTGGTGAAGTGCACCGTGTCTTGAAACTGGTTAACTGTAAAGTGTCTTGGGCCCTTGATGGATAAGTGTACCGTGTTTCCAGGTCGATGTTCTGGTTTAAGTGTAAAATGTTTTGAAGTTTTTGGAGCATGTTAAATGTACCTTGTCTTTAAGCCTTTGAGCTTGTAAAATGTACGTGTCTTGGATCCTTGGAGCTAGATAAAATGTGCTGTGTTTCCAGATCGTGGTCCTCGTGAAGGGTACGGTGTCTTGAACTCTGGGAGCTTGTTAAGTTTTGCGTGTCTTGATTCCTTTTTAACTTCCTTTTTAAATGTACCGTGCCTTGAAGCGTTTGAGCTGGTTAAGTGTACCGTTTTCTTGAAGTCTTGGACCTGGATTAGTGTACCGTGTCTTGAAGCCTTTGAGCTGTTAAGTGTACCGTGTTTCTGTGTCTTGAGTCTTGGAGCTGTAAAGTGTACAGTATCTTGGAGTTTTGGAGCTGAATAAGTGTACAGTGTCTTGAAAAACCCTTTTACTGGCTAAGTTTCCGTGTTTCTGAGGGCTTGAAGTCTTGGAGATGGTTAAGTGTACCATGTCTTGAAGTCTTGGAGCAGGGTTTAAATGTAGCGTGTCTTAAAGCCTTGGAGCTGGCAAAATTTTACCGTGTTTCCAGGCCGTGGTGCTGGTGAAATGTACCGTGTCTTGAAGTCTTGGAGCTGGTTAAGTGTACCGTGTCTTGCAGTCTTTGAGCTGGTTAAGTGTACCATGTCTTGAAGTCTTCGAGCTGGTTAAGTGTACCGTGTCTTGAAGTCTTGGAGCAGGTTAAGTGTACCGTGTCTTGAAGTCTTGGAGTTGGTTAAGTGTAGTGTGTCTTGAAGTCTTGTAGCTGATTAAGTGTACCGTGTCTTGAAGTCTTGGAGCCGCTTAAGTGTACCCTGTCCTGAAGTCTTCGAGCTGGTTAAGTGTACCGTGTCTTGAAGTCTTGGAGCAGGTTAAGTGTACCGTGTCTTGAAGTCTTGGAGCTGGTTAAGTGTCCCGTGTCTTGAAGTCTTGGAGCTGGTTGAGTGTACCGCCCTTTAAATCTTGGAGCTCGTTAAGTGTACCTTGACTTGAAGTCTTGGAGCTAGTTTAAGTGTACCTTGTCTTGAAGTCTTGGCTTGGTTAAGTGAAACCCTTTTTTTGAAGTCTTGGAGCTGGTTAAGTGTACCGTGTCTTAATCTTGTTGCTGATTAAGTGTATCTTGTCTTGAAGTATTGTTGCTTGTTTAAATGTACCTTGTCTTGAAGCCTTTGAGCTGGTTAAGTGTACCGTGTTTTTGTCTCTTGAAGTCTTGGAACTGGTTAAATGAACCGTGTCTTGAAGTCTTGTTGCTGATTTAGTGTATCTTGTCTTGAACTCTTGGAGCTGGTGAAGTGTACCGTGTCTTGAAACTGGTTAATTGTACCGTGTTTTGGACCCTTGCAGCTGGATAAGTGTACCGTGTTTCCAGGTCGATGTCCAGGTGAAGTGTACCGTGTTTTGAAGTTCTGGAGCTTTTTAAGTGTACCTTGTCTTGAAGCCTTTGAGCTTGTAAGTGATCCTTGGAGCTGGATAAGTGTGCTGTGTTTCCAGGTCGTGTTCCTCGTGAAGTGTACGGTGTCTTGAAATCTTGGAGCTGGTTAAGTGTGCCGTGTCTTGATTCCGTTGAACTGCTTAAGTGTACCGTGCCTTGAAGCCTTTGAACTTGTTAAGTGTGCCGTGTCTTGAAGTCTTGGAGCTGGATTAGTGTACCGTGTCTTGAAGCCTTTGAGCTGGTTAAGTGTACCGTGTATCTGAGTCTTGAAGTCTTGGAGATGGATAAGTGTACCATGTCTTGAAGTCTTCGAGCAGGGTAAGTGTACCGTGTCTTAAAGCCTTGGAGCTGGAAAAGTGTACCGTGTTTCCAGGCCGTGGTGCTGGTGAAATGTACCGTTTGTTGAAACTTTGGAGCTTGTCAAGTGTACCGTGTGTTGAAGCCTTGCAGAAGGTTAAGTGTACCGTGTGCTGAATCCTTTGAGCCGGTTAAGTGTACCGTGTCTTGAAGTCTAGGAGCTGGTTAAGTGTACCATGTCTTGAAGTCTTCGAGCTGGTTAAGTATACCGTGTCTTGAAGTCTTGGAGCAGGTTAAGTGTACCGTGGCTTGAAGTCTTGGAGTTGGTTAAGGGTTCCGTGTCTTGCAGTCTTGGAGTTCGTTAAGTGTACCAAGTCTTGAAGTCTTCGAGCTGGTTAAGTGTACCGTGTCTTGTAGTCTTGGAGCTGGATAAGTGTTCTATGTCTTGAAGTCTTTGAGCTGGTTAAGTGTACCGTGTTTCTGTGTCTTGAAGTCTTGGAGCAGGTTAAGTGTACCGTGTATTGAAGTCTTGGAGCTGGTTAAGTGTAAGGAGTCTTGCAGTCTTGGAGTTGGTTAAGTGAACCATGTCTTGAAGTCTTCGAGCTGGTTAAGTGTACCTTGTATTGAAGTCAACGAGCTGGTTAAGTGTTTCGTGTCTTGAAGTCTTGTTGCTGGTTAAGTGTACCTTGTATTGAAGTCTTGTTGCTGGTTAAGTGTTCCTTGTCTTTAAGTATTGTTGCTGGTTAAGTGTACCTTGTCTTGAAGTCTTGGAGCTGGTTAAGTGTACCGTGTCTTGAAGTCTTGTTGCTGGTTAAGTGTACCTTGTCTTGAAGTCGTGTTGCTGATTAAGTGTACCGTGTCTTGAAGTCATGGAGCTGGTTAAGTGTACTGTGTCTTGAGGCCGTTGAGCTGGTGAAGAGTAGGGTGTCTTGAAACTGGTTAACTGTTCCGTGTCTTGGACCCTTGCAGCTGGATAAGTGTACCGGGTTTAAAGGTCGTTGTCGTGGTGAAGTGTACCATGTTTTGAAGTTCTGGAACTTCTTAAGTATGCCTTGTCTTGGTGCCTTTGAGCTTGTAAGTGTACAGTGTCTTGGATCCTTGGAGCTGGTTAAGTGTACTGTGTTTCCAGGTCGTAGTCCTCGTGAAGGGTACGGTGTCTTGAACTCTTGGAGCTGGTAATGTGTACCGTATCTTGAAGCCTTTGAGCTGGATAAGTGTGCAGTGTCTTGAAGTCTTGGAGCTGGATAAGTGTACCGTGTCTTGAAGCCTTCGAGCTGGTTAAGTGTAACGTGTTTCTGTGTCTTGAAGTCTTGGAGCTGGTTAAGTGTACCGTGTCTTGCGGCCTTGGAGATGGTTAAGTGTACCAAGTCTTGAAATCTTCGAGCAGGTTAAGTGTACCGTGTCTTGTAGTTTTGGAGCTGGATAAGTGTACCGAGTCTTGAAGCCTTTGAGCTGGTTAAGTGTACCGTGTTTCTGTGTCTTGAAGTCTTGGAACTGGTTAAGTGTACCGTGTCTTGAAGTCTTGGAGTTGGTTAAGTGCACCATGTCTTCAAGTCTTCGAGCTGGTTAAGTGTACCTTGTAATGTAGTCTTCGAGCTGGGCAAGTGTACCGTGTCTGGAAGTCTTGTTGCTGGTTAAGTGAATCTTGTCTTGATGTCTTGTTGCTTGTTAAGTGTACCTTGTCTTGAAGCCTTGGAGCTGGTTAATTGTACCGTGTCTTGAAGTCTTGTTGCTGGTTAAGTGAATCTTGTCTTGAATCTTGTTGCTTGTTAAGTGTACCTTGTCTCGAAGTCTTGGAGCTGGTTAGGTGTACCGTGACTTGAAGTCTTGTTGCTGGTTAAGTGTACCTTGTCTTGAAGTCTTGGAGCTGGTTAAGTGTACCTTGTCTTGAAGTCTTGTTGCTGGTTAAGTGAATCTTGTCTTGAATCTTGTTGCTTGTTAAGTGTACCTTGTCTCGAAGTCTTGGAGCTGGTTAGGTGTACCGTGACTTGAAGTCTTGTTGCTGGTTAAGTGTACATTATCTTGAAGTGTTCGAGCTGATTAAGTGTACCTTGTCTTGAAGTATTGTTGCTAGTTAAGTGTTCCTTGTCTTGAAGTCTTGGAGCTGCTTAAGTGTACCGTGTCTTGAAGTCTTGTTGAGGGTTAAGCGTACCTTGTCTTGAAGTCTTGTTGTTTTTTAAGTGTACCTTGTCTTGAAGTCTTGTTGCTGGATAAGTTTACCTTGTCTTGAAGTCTTGGAGCTGGTTAAGTGTACCCTGTCTTGAACTCTTGGAGCTGGTTAAGTGTACCGTGTCTTGAAGCCATTGTGCTGGTGAAGTGTACCGTGTCTTGAAACTGGTTAACTGTACCGTGTCTTGGACCCTTGCAGCTGAATAAGTGTACCGTGTTTCCAGGTCGATGTCCTAGTGTAGTGTACCATGTTTTGAAGTTCTGGAGCTTCTTAAGTTTACCTTGTCTTGAAACCTTTGAGCTCGTAAGTGTACCGTGTCTTGGATCCTTGGAGCTGGATAAGTGTGCTGTGTTTCCAGGTCGTGGTCCTCGTGAAGTGTACGGTGTCTTGAAATCTTGGAGCTGGTTAAGTGTGCCGTGTCTTGATTCCGTTGAACTGCTTAAGTGTACCGTGCCTTGAAACCTTTGAACAGGTTAAGTGTCTTGAAGTCTTGGAGCTGGATTAGTGTACCGTATCTTGAAGTCTTTGAGGTGGTTAAGTGTACCATGCTTCTGTGTCTTGAAGTCTTGGAGATGGTTAAGTGTACCATGTCTTGAAGTCTTGGAGCAGGTTAAGTGTACGGTGTCTTAAAGCACTGGAGCTGGAAAAGTGTACTGTGTTTCCAGGCCGTGGTTCTTTTGAAATGTACCGTTTGTTGATGCCTTGGAGCTGGTCAAGTGTACCGTGTGTTGAAGCCTTTGAACCGGTTAAGTGTACCGTGTCTTGAAGACTTGGAGCTGGTTAAGTGTACCGTGTCTTGCAGTCTTGGAGATGGTTAAGTGTACCATGTCTTGAAGTATTCGAGCTGGTTAAGTGTACCGTGTCTTGAAGTCTTGTAGCAGGTTAAGTGTACCAAGTCTTGACGTCTTCGAGCTGGTTAAGTGTATCGTGTCTTGTAGTCTTGGAGCTGGATAAGTGTACCGTGTCTTAAAGCCTTTGAGCTGGTTAAGTGTACCGTGTTTCTGTGTCTTGAAGTCTTGGACCTGGTTAAGTGTACCGTGTCTTGAAGTCCTCGAGCTTTTTAAGTGTACCTTGTCTTGAAGTCTTGGACCTGGTTAAGTGTACCTTGTCTTTAAGTCTTTTTGCTGATTAAGTGTACCATGTCTTCAAGTCTTGGAGCTGGTTAAGTGTACCGTGTCTTGAATTTTTGTTGCTGGTTAAGTGTACCTTATCTTGAAGTCGTGTTTCTGGTTAACTGTTCCTTGTCTTGAAGTATTGGAGCTGGTTAAGTGTACCGTGTCTTGAAGTCTTGTTGTTGGTTAAGTGTACCTTGTCTTGAAGTCTTGGAGCTGGTTAAGTGTACCTTGTCTTGAAGTCTTGTTGCTGGTTAAGTGTACCTTGTCTTGAAGTTTTTGAGTTGGTTAAGTGTACCGTGTCTTGCAGTCTTGGAGTTGGTTTAGTGTACCTTGTCTTGAAGTCTTCGAGCTGGTTAAGTGTACCTTGTATTGAAGTCTTCGAGCTGGTTAAGTGTACTGTGTCTTGAAGTCTTGTTGCTGGTTAATTGTACCTTGTCTTGAAGTCTTGGAGCTGGTTAAGTGTACCGTGTCTTGAAGTCTTGTTCCTTGTTAAGTGTACCTTGTCTTGAAGTCGTGTTGCTGGTTAAGTGTACCTTGTCTTGTAGTCTTGGAGCTGGATAAGTGTACCGTGTCTTGAAGTCTTGTTGTTGGTTAAGTGTACCTAGTCTTGAAGTCTTGCAGCTTTTTAAGTGAACCTTGTCTTGAAGTCTTTGAGCTGGTTAAGTGTACCGTGTCTTGCAGTTGGTTAAGTGTACCTTGTCTTGAAGTCTTGTTGCTGGTTAAATGTACCTTGTCTTGAAGTCTTGGAGCTGGTTAAATGTACCGTGTCTTGAAGTCTTGTTGCTTGTAAAGTGTACTTTGTCTTGAAGTCGTGTTGCTGGTTAAGTGTACCTTGTCTTGTAGTATTGGAACTGGATAAGTGTACCGTGTCTTGAACTCTTGTTGTTGGTTAAGAGTACCTTGTCTTGAAGTCTTGGAGCTTTTTAAGTGTACCTTGTCTTGAAGTCTTGTTGCTGGTTAAGTGTACCTTGTCTTGAAGTCTTGGAGCTGGTTAGGTGTAATGTGTCGTGAGGCCTTTGAGCTGTTGAAGTGTACAGTGTCTTGAAACTGGTTAAGTGTACCGTGTTTTGGACCCTTGCAACTGGATTAGTGTACCGTGTTTCCAGGTCGTTGTCCTGGTGAAGTGTACCATGTTTTGAAGCTCTGGAGCTTGTTATGTGTACCTTGTCTTGAAGCCTTTGAGCTGTTTAAGTGTACAGTGTCTTCGATCCTTGGAGCTGGATAAGTGTACTGTGTTTCCAGGTCGTGGTCCTCGTGGAGGGTACGGTGTCTTGAACTCTTGGAGCTGGTTATGCGTACCGTGTCTTGATTCCGTTGAACTGCTTAAGTGTACCGTGTCTTGAAGTCTTAGAGCTGGTTAAGTGTGCAGTGTCTTGAAGTCTTTGTGCTGGATAAGTGTACCGTGTCTTGAAGCCTTTGAGCTGGTTAAGTGTACCGTGTTTCTGTGTCTTGAACTCTTGGAGCTGGTTAAGTGTAGCGTGTCTTGGTGTCTTGGAGCTGAATAAGTGTACCGTGTCTTGAAGCCTTTGAGCTGTTTAAGTGTACCGTGTTTCTGTGTCTTGAAGTCTTGGAGCTGGTTAAGTGTACCGTGTCTTGAAGTCTTGGAGAAGGTTAAGTGTACCGTGTCTTGAAATCTTGGAGCTGGTTAAGTGTACAGTGTCTTACTGTCTTGGAGCAGGTTAAGTGTACCGTGTGTTGAAGTCTTGGAGCTGGTTAAGTGTACCGTGTCTTGACGTCTTGGAGCAGGTTAAGTGTACCATTTCTTGAAGTCTTGGAGCTGGTTAAGTGTACCGTGTGTTGGAGTCTTGGAGCTGGATAAGTGTACCGTGTCTTGAAGCCATTGAGCTGGTTAAGTGTACCGTGTTTCTGTGTCTTGAAGTCTTGGAGCTGGTTAAGTGTACCGTGTCTTACTGTCTTGAAGCTGGTTAAGTGAACAATGTTTTGAAGTCTTCGAGCTGGTTAAGTGTACCATGTCTTGACGTCTTGGAGCAGGTTAAGTGTACCGTGTGTTGAAGTCTTGGAGCTGGTTAAGTGTACCGTGTCTTGATGTCTTATAGCTTATTAAGTGTACCGTGTCTTGAAGTCTTTGAGCTGGTTAAGTGTACCGTGTCTTGAAGTATTGGAGCTGGTTAAGTGTACCGTGTCTTGTAGTCTTGGAGCAGGTTAAGTGTACCGTGTCTTGATGTCATGGAGATGGTTAAGTGTACTGTGTCTTGAGGCCGTTGAGCTGGTGAAGTGTACCGTGTCTTGAAACTGGTTAACTGTACCGTGTCTTGGACCCTTGCAGCTGGATAAATGTACCGAGTTTCCAGGTCCTTGTCCTGGTGAAGTGTACCATGTTTTGAAGTTCTGGAGCTTCTTAAGTGTACCTTGTTTTGAAGCCTTTGAGCTTGTAAGTGTACAGTGTCTTGGATCCTTGGAGCTGGATAAGTGTACTGTGTTTCCAGGTCGTAGTCCTCGTGAAGAGTACGGTGTCTTGAACTCTTGGAGCTGGTTATGTGTACCGTGTCTTGATTCCGTTGAACTGCTTAAGTGTCTTGAAGTGTCTTGAAGCCTTTGAGCTGGTTAAGTGTGTAGTGTCTGGAAGTCTTGCAGCTGGGTAAGTGTAGCGTGTCTTGAACCCTTTGAGCTGGTTAAGTGTACCGTGTTTCTGTGTCTTGAAGTCTTGGAGCTGCTTAAGTGTACCGTGTTTTGCAGTCTTGGAGTTGTTAAGTGTACCAAGTCTTGAAGTCTTCGAGCTGGTTAAGTGTACCTTGTCTTGACGTCTAGGAGCAGGTTAAGTGTACCGTGTCTTGAAGTCTTGGAGCTGGTTAAGTGTACCGTGTCTTGATGTCTTATAGCTGGTTAAGTGTACCGTGTCTTGAAGTCTTGGAGCTGGGTAAGTGTACCGTGTCTTGAATTTTGGAGCTGGTTAAGTGTACCGTGTCTTGTAGTCTTGGAGCAGGTTAAGTGTTCCGTGTCTTGATGTCCTGGAGATGGGTAAGTGTGCCGTGTCTTGAAATCTTGGAGCAGGTTATGTGTACCGTGTCTTGAAGTCTTTGAGCTGGTTAAGTGTACTGTGTCTTGAGGCCGTTGAGCTGGTGAAGTGTACCGTGTCTTGAAACTGGCTAACTGTACCGTGTCTTGGACCCTAGCAGCTGGATAAGTGTACCGAGTTTCCAAGTCGTTGTCCTGGTGAAGTGTACCATGTTTTGAAGTTCTGGAGCTTCTTAAGTGTACCTTGTCTTGAAGCCTTTGAACTTGTAAGTGTACAGTGTCTTGGATCCTTGGAGCTGGATAAGTGTACTGTGTTTCCAGGTCGTGGTCCTCGTGAAGAGTACGGTGTCTTGAACTCTTGGAGCTGGTTATGTGTACAGTGTCTTGATTCCGTTGAACTGCTTAAGTGTACCGTGTCTTGAAGCCTTTGAGCTGGTTAAGTGTGCAGTGTCTGTAAGCCTTCGATCTGGATAAGTGCAGCGTGTCTTGAACCCTTTGAGCTGGTTAAGTGTACCGTGTTTCTGTGTCTTGAAGTCTTGGAGCTGGTTAAGTGTACCGTGTCTTGCAGTCTTGGAGTTGGTTAAGTGTACCATGTCTTGAAGTCTTCGAGCTGGTTAAGTGTACCGTGTCTTGTAGTCTTGGAGCTGGATAAGTGTACCGTGTTTTGAACCCTTTGAGCTGGTTAAGTGTACCTTTTCTTGAAGTCTTGGAGCTGGTTAAGTGTACCGTGTCTTGAAGTCTTGTTGCTGGTTAAGTGTACCTTGTCTTGATGTCGTATTGCTGGTTAAGTGTACCTTGTCTTGAAGTCTTGGAGCTGGTTAAGTGCACCGTGTCTTGATGTCTTGTTGTTTGTTAAGTGTACCTTGTCTTGAAGTCTTGGAGCTGGTTAAGTGTTCCTTGTCTTGAAGTCTTGTTGCTGGTTAAGTGTAGCTTCTCTTGAAGTCTTGGAGCTGGTTAAGTGTACTGTGTCTTGAGGCTGTTGAGCTGGTGAAGTGTACCGTGTCTTGAAACTGGTTAAGTGTACCGTGTCTTGGACCCTTGCAGCTGGATAAGTGTACCGTGTTTCCAGGTCGTGGTCCTCGTGAAGGGTACGGTGTCTTGAACTCTTGGAGCTGGTTATGCGTACCGTGTCATGATTCCGTTGAACTGCTTAAGTGTACCGTGTCTTGAAGCCTTTGAGCTGGTTAAGTGTGCAGTGTCTGTAAGTCTTTGAGCTGGATAAGTGTTCCCTGTCTTGAAGTCTTGGAGCTGGTTAAGTGTACCATGTCTTGCAGTCTTGGAGTTGGTTAAGTGTACCATGTCTTGAAGTCTTCGAGCTGGTTAAGAGTACAGTGTCTTGAAGTCTTGGAACAGGTTAAGTGTGCCGTGTCTTGAAGTCTTGGACTTGGTTAAGTCTACCGTGTCTTGCAGTCTTGAAGTCTTCGAGCTTTTTAAGTGTACCGTGTCTTGAAGCCTTTGAGCTGGTTAAGTGTACCTTGTTTCTGTGTCTTGAAGTCTTGGAACTGGTTAAGTGTACCGTGTCTTGAAGTCTTGGAGCAGATTAAGTGTACCGCGTCTTGAAGACTTGGAGCTGGTTAAGTGTACCGTGTTTTGCAGTCTTGGAGTTGGTTAAGTGTACTATGTCTTGAAGTCTTCGAGCTGGTTAAGTGCACCTTGTATTGAAGTCTTCGAGCTGGTTAACTGTACCGTGTATTGGACCCTTGCAGCTGGATAAGTGTACCGTGTATTGAAGCCTTTGAGCTGGATAAGTGTACTGTGTCTTGAAATCTTGGAGCTTGATAAGTGTACCGTGTATTGAAGCCTTGGTGCTGGATAAGTGTACTGTTTTTCCAGGCCGTGGTCCTGGTGAAGTGTACCGGGTCTTGAAGCCGTTGAGTTGCTTAAGTGCACCGTGTCTTGAAGCCTTTGAGCTGGTTATGTGTACCGTGTCTTGGAGCCTTGGAACCTTGGAGCCTTGGAGCCTTGGAGCCTTGGAGCTGGATAAGTGTACCATATTTCCAGGTCGTGGCCCTGGTGAAGTGTACTGTGTCTTTAAGTTTATGAGCTGGTTAAGTGTACCGTGTCTTTAAGCCGTGGAGGTGGTGAAATGTGCTGCATCTTAAAGTCTTGCACCTGGTTAAGTGTACCTTGTCTTGAAGTCTTGGAGCTGGTTAAGTGTACTGTGTCTTGAAGTCTTGGAGCTGGTTAAGTGTACTGAGTTTCCAGGTCGTGGTCCTTGTGAAGTGTACCGTGTCTTGAAGCCGTTGAGCAGGTTAAGTGCACCCTGTCTTGAAGCCTTTGAGCTGGTTAAGTGTACCGTGTCTTGAAGTCTTGGAGCTGGTTAAGTGTACCGTGTCTTTGAAGTCTTGGAGCTGGTTAAGTGTACCGTGTCTTGAGGTCTTGGAGCTGGTTAAGTGTACCGTTTCTTGAAGCCTTGGAGCTGGTTAAGTATACCGTGTCTTGAGGTCTTGGAGCTGGTTAAGTGTACCGTTTCTTGAAGCCTTGGAGCTGGTTAAGTGTACCGTGTCTTGAAGTCTTGGAGCTGGTTAAGTATACCGTGTCTTGAAGTCTTGGAGCTTGTTAAGTGTAACATTTCTTGAAGTCTTGGAGCTGGTTAAGTGTACCGTGTCTTGAAGCCTTGGAGCTTGTTAAGTGTACCATTTCTTGAAGCCTTGGAGCTGGTTAAGTGTACCGTGTCTTGAAGCCTTGGAGCTTTGTCGCGCAGCCGCGAAATTTTTTTTTGCTTAAACATGTGCAAGTTTGCGCGTTCTTTAATTCTAACCAATCACAAGCCTTCCGTGAGTCGCTTCAGCTAAGTGGTGATGGCGTTTGCTGCCTTCCCATTGGTTGAGAGAACAAAACATAAACACTTGTGGCTTGGCATCGCCCAGAGTGGGTTTTTTTTTTCCATCCAGTGTCACTAATATACTCTTGGATTTTACCCTGTACTATGTCCGTAATTATTGATTGTTGTGTTTAGTGCGTACATGAGTAATTTAGGCATATTTTGATATATTTACCTGGAGTTTACCTGGAGAGAGTTCCGGGGGTCAACGCCCCCGCGGCCCGGTCTGAGACCAGGCCTCCTGGTGGATCAGAGCCTGATCAACCAGGCTGTTGCTGCTGGCTGCACGCAAACCAACATACGAGCCACAGCCCGGCTGATCCGGAACTGACTTTAGGTGCTTGTCCAGTGCCAGCTTGAAGACTGCCAGGGGTCTGTTGGTAATCCCCCTTATGTGTGCTGGGAGGCAGTTGAACAGTCTCGGGCCCCTGACACTTATTGTATGGTCTCTTAACGTGCTAGTGACACCCTGCTTTTCATTGGGGGGATGGTGCATCGTCTGCCAAGTCTTTTGCTTTCGTAATGAGTGATTTTCGTGTGCAAGTTCGGTACTTGTCCCTCTAGGATTTTCCGGTGTATATAATCATGTATCTCTCCCTCCTGCGTTCCAGGGAATATAGGTTTAGGAACCTCAAGCGCTCCCCAAAAATTGAGGTGTTTTATCTCCGTTATGCGCGCCGTGAAAGTTCTCTGTACATTTTCTAGGTCGGCAATTTCACCTGCCTTGAAAGGTGCTGTTAGTGTGCAGCAATATTCCAGCCTAGATAGAACAAGTGACCTGAAGAGTGTCATATGGGCTTGGCCTCCCTAGTTTTGAAGGTTCTCTTTTTCCATCCTGTCATTTTTCTAGCAGATGCGATTGATACAATGTTATGGTCCCTTGAAGGTGAGATCCTCCGACATGATCCACTCCCAGGTCTTTGACGTTGGTGTTTCGCTTATTTTGTGGCCAGAATTTGTTTGTACTCTGATGAAGATTTAATTTCCTCATGTTTACCATATTTGAGTAATTGAAATTTCTCATCGTTGAACTTCATATTGTTTTCTGCAGCCCACTGAAAGATTTGGTTGATGTCTGCTTGGAGCTTTGCAGTGTCTGCAATGGAAGACACTGTCATGCAGATTCGGGTGTCATCTGCAAAGGAAGACACGGTGCTGTGGCTGACATCCTTGTCTATGTCGGATATAAGGATGAGGAACAAGATGGGAGCGAGTCCATGTGAGGCATAATGTGAGTGTAGCATGCAGTTGAAAAAAGTGCAACAAAGGAAGCATGGAAATTTTTGTTGCTGCCCTAGAAGTGACATTGTACAATTTCAGTAAAATAAATATTTATAAAAAAATTTCTATTGCATATATGAATTCTGTAGTGGTCTGGATCTATACAGAAGGTTTTTATTGTCCTTCCAGATCAATGAGAAATTGTTTTATGGAGAGCCCTCCAGCACCAGGTCAAAAAATGTCTGGATTTGGGAGGACAGTGACTCAGAACCGGAGGTAGTTGACCCAGAATTGCTGGATAGTGGTGATGAATACTTGCCGCCGGATGCAGAGGTGTCAAGTGATGGTGAGGAGGAAGAAAGGCCAGCCAAAAAGCAGAAATTAGTGAAGAAAAGAAAGGTATTACGATCGAGGAGTACCCTGATGAGGAAGATATTTATGAAGATATTACTCTTCAAGGTCCATCTCAGTGGTCCCGGGTTGACCTCAAAAATGATACTTTGCCGGCATATGAACATGAAAAGGTTCTTGAAATTAGGTCTCCATTTGAGTATTTTCGTATTTTCTTACTCCAGACATGGTAGATAACATAGCATATCAAACAAATTTGTATGCCAAGCAAATAAACATAAATAATAATTTTTCAACAGATTCTGAAGAGATCATGAGGTTCATAGGTATTGTACTTTAGTTCACTCCAGCACAACACCAACACACAACTTCATTATGGTGTGTGCATACTTACATGACCAAAATACTCTAGCTAAAACTTGTCCAAAAACTTCCTACCACTAAAATTCAAACGGGAACTCAAACACCTGATTAAATAACCAAAATTTTTTAAAACCTAGGATGATTGTCACGTTGCCCCGATCTAAACCTCCAAATCTGCACCCAATAAAACATTTTGGAAATAATGCCTTTTTTACACAGCTCACAAGCCCCCACTATCCTGAACAATGAAAAAGTCATCATCTTAACTTTCAACATCTGTCCTTAAGCAAACACTATGATGACCCTTAGCACTCTTGAATCACTAAAGACACCCTTCTCCTACATTATTCTTACTGAACCGGCTTAAGCGGACACAATAGAAAATCAAACCCTCTCCCCAGGATACACAGAAATTTTCACAACTGAAAGAACAAACCAAGTTGGGGGTGGTATTGCAATCTATTACTCTAACCAATTATCTTGTCTTAGCACCACTTCCCTTTAGTGAGAATATGGGGAATACATTTTTGCTAATTTTGCTGTAAAAAAACTTAAGACGCCTATAACAATTGGTGCCATTTACCGCATACCTCACACAAACACCCCAAAATTTTTTCAGTGAGAAATTGAAGTCACTAAAAACCAAACAGACAAATGAATAAGCCCCAAACCTTCTCTTAGCTGGAACTTCAACATCAACCTTGGCTTACTAGATGATCAGCCTGTAACTGATTTCATCAACAATATGAACAACACACTTCTCATACCAACAATAACTAAACCAACCAGGCTCACTGAGAAAAGTGCAACCATAATAGACCACATATGGACCAATCTACTAGCCCCCCTTAAATCAGGGATAATCACAGATAGCACTACAGACCACTACCCTACCTTCCTCTCTGACAAACATTAGTAAACCACCACTTGAATACAACAAAGTCTCTTTAGACTCCCATGACGAGGCCTCATAAGGAAGTTCACAGCTGACCTAGAGACTGTTGATTGGCCTACAGAATTCTCCAAGGCCAATGGTATTGATGACTGGAAGACATCTTTCTTAGCAATTACTTAGACTATACAACAAACATTGTCCTATAAAAACAAAACAGATCAAAAAACAAACGGTTTGGGTTTTGCCCATGGCTAACCAGCACTATTCTGAAACCCATTGACAAGAAACACCAATGTGAAAAGCAATATAGACAGGGTTTAAAATACACAAAGATTTCTTAAACACTATTCATCAGCTCTCACCAAAGTAATAAAAAAAGCCAAACAACTATAATACTCCAGTAGATTCACAGACACTAGAGGAGATATAAAAAAGACCTGGAAAACACTCTCTCAGTTTCTAGGGACCCACAAACTGAAAAAAACCCAAGAATATGTCCTAACTAAACTAATGAAACACCACTACATCCCACTGACACAGCAACAAGATAAACGACTTCTTCTCAAACAAAGGATCTAATCTCGCTAGTAAAATCCCACATATCAATGCCCATGCCGGGGACAAACCTAGATGGAAATTTCCCTAATTCCTTCTATCTTGCACCAACTGAGCCCACAGAAGTCATTGAGATCATAAAGTCGCTTAAAAATAACTCGGGGAATCTGTCCTCATGCCCCACCATTACTGTACAAGCGAGCGGCCCATGTCCTTTCGCATGCTTTTTTCATTACTTTTTAACAAGTCAATAGAGACTAGCCCCTTTCCCGAAACTACTCAAGATGGCAAGGGTTACACCAATACATAAAGGTGGTGACCCTACATACTTAAAAACCTATAGGCCAATATCTAACTTACCATTGCTACCCAAAATCTTTGAGAAACTCGTGCACAGGAACTGTATTCATTTATAATGGCTCAAAACATACTCAACCCCCTGCCAGTTTTGGATTCAGGAAAAACAAAAGAAACTAATGATGCAATCATAAAAATGCTAGATCTGCTTTACACAGCATTGGAAAATAAGGAATATCCACTAGGAATTTTTTTTTGACCTAAGAAAAAGCTTTGACACAGTAAACCACGAAATCCTACTCCACAAACTTGACCACTACGGTATAAGGGCCATGCGTTTGTTTATTTCAAATCTTTCATTACTAATAGGTATCAGTACGTCACCATTAAAGACACAGCATCAAAAACAGGGCCCACTTGATACTGGAGTTCCGCAGGGAAGTGTCCTTGGTCCCCTGCTTTTCCTAAATATACATCAATGACCTTCCAAACGTATCCAACACCTGAAACCCATACTCTTTGCTGATGACACGACTTATGTCATCTCTCACCCTAAACTTGCCACCCTCAACACCATTGTAAAATGAGGAGCTGTTTAAAAAATCGACTTGGATGACAGCCAATAAACTTACGCTTAACACTGACAAAACTTACTATATTATGTTGGTACAGAGCAGGAGATGCACAAATTTAAAATTAAGATTGACAACCCCTCTAATTACCAGAAATAATGGGGGAAAATTCCTAGGCTTTATACCTTGACAACAACCTGAAATTTTAGCACCCATATCCAGCATATAGCCAAAAAAGTATCCAAAACGGTTGGGATCCTCTCCAAGATACGAACTAAAGTGCCGCAAAATGCCCTTCTCACACTATAACCACTCACTTATTTTTTCCATACCTCACCTATGCTATTTTTTGCTTGGGGATCAACTGCAGCAACACACCTAAAGCCAATAATAACCCAACAAAAGCTGCAGTAAGAATAATCACTAAATCCCATCCCTGGCAGCACACCCCCCACTCTTCAAAGATCTAAACTTACTCCCAGTTCGTACATCCACACTTACTACTATGCAATCTATATCTACAGGGCCTTAAACTCTAATATCAACCTTTACCTAAAATGCTTTCTTGATAGTTGTGACAGAACCCACAGGCATAACACCAGAAACAAACATCTCTACGACATTCCCCGTGTCCGACTAAACCTTTACAAAAATCCAATGTTTCAAAGGCCCTAAAATCTGGGAATACCCTACCTGAGAACTCTAGAACTGCGACCATTCAATCACCTTCAAAAAATACCATTAGAAAACATCTTATCTCCCTGATACACCACGTCAACTAACTACACGAATACCACCTGGTGGTTCACACTTACACTCGCTCACTCATTTGGCCATAGAAATATTAATCTCAGTCTTAAAATAATGAATCCTGTGATACTCCAATACTGAAACTATATACTGTGCCAAAACAAAAGCATCCACATTGCTAAACACACAAACTAGTATTTAGTCACTTAGCCATAATACCAACTTACCTCATAATTTGTAATATTTTGTAATATTTTACAATTAAGAATAAAACTAAATATGCCCGAAATGCCTAGCCATGCTAAGCGTTCTAGTGGTACACTCTGTAATCTCAATTCTACTACATGTAAACCAAACAATAACCAAATTTCTGTAAACTCAGCATTGTAATCCATATAGAGAATAAACTTTGAATTGAACTGAATTGAATTGTTCCATTACCATCACTCGAAGACTATTGGAAAAGTTCATTTAGGATCCCCCAGGTTGCAGAAGTCATGGGGTCTACGAGGTTTAGGTTACTTAGACGTACTATTCATTTCAATGACAACACAGAAAAGGATAATGACAGATTCCACAAATTAAGGCCTCTTTACACTGCACTAACTAATGCTTGCTTGAAAGCTCCAGCTACACCCATACAATCTATTGATGAAGTCATGTTTGGTTTCAAGAATAAAACTGCTGGAAACCTAAGGCAGTACATCAAAACCAAACCAGATAAGTGGGTTTCAAACTTTTTTGTCGTGCAAGTGAAGATGGAATCATACATGATATACTCATGTATCAAAGCACACCAACTTTTGACAGCCATCCCATAAAGCTTCCACAGGAAGAAACTAGACTTCCAATAAGTACAAAGATTGTTCTGGTACTTGCAGCAACTATGAACAAGACCAACACATCAGCAATCTGTGCTGACAATTTCTTTTCTAGTCTACCTTTGGTCAAGGTACTAAGAGATAAGTATAACTGCAGATACACTGGAACAGTAAGTGAAAATAGATGTGGTAAGCCCGATCTGATGCCTTCAAAAAAAATGGAAAAGAACACTGGGGACAGGAGCACTTTTAGCTTCAAAAACAATGATGGTGTCCTTGTTTGTAAGATGGAAGGGGCAACAAAGTTGTGATTTTAGTGACAAGTGATGTTGGGGTCAATCCTGTGAGTCTTGTTGAAAGATATTTAAAAAGGCTACAAAGAATAAAAACCACTTACAGTGCCCTGCAGTCATCAAGAACTATAATGCACACATGGGAGGTATTGACAAAAGTAACATGTTGGTGCATCTGTACAGAACACCAACGAAATCTAAATGTTGGTACATGCGACTGTTTGCCTATGTTCTTGATCTTGCTGTTGTGAACTGGTGGCTTCTTTACTGCCGTGATTCGATTCTCGAGCACTAAATACCAAGTGTATGGCTCTGAAGTATTTCAGGAATGATATCTCTGTCACTGCAAGGTCTAAAGGACAAAAGTTTAGAGGCAGCACCCTAAGAATATCTACACGACCTTCACCAAGTAATTCACCATGTACTTCCAATGGTGTCAGCAAAGTGAAAGCTGTGGGCAAATGTGCAGAATGGCCTGATGACAGTGTTAGGTTTGACAGAACTCTAAACCACTTGCCAGTGGCAGGGAAAAAGCCACTTAGTTGCAAGCATTGCAGCAACTCGAAGAAATTTGTTACATCCTCATTCCAGTGTTCTGTATGCAAAGTAAATCTGTGCATAAAGAGTAATAGAAATTGCTTCAGCGACTACCATACTATCAATTAGCAATATAGAATAATTGGTCTTCCTCATGAATCTCAGCAATATGGGACTTGAAAGTTTTATCCTTTTGCAATGTGTCCATGTTGCTATTTGTTTCATTTTTATATTTTTCTAATACATACAAACTGTTTTGATACAAGTTCCATTTATGTTTTTGATATTGTATGTTTGTATAATAAATTTAAAAAAATAGTTATTGGGTGTTTTATTAACAATTGCAAGTTTGCAACATTCAGATTTATACTCCCTATGTCGGGCAAGGGCGGAAATTTTCGCCTTTCGGAGATTTGCAATTGCTTGAAAACTAACCATTAGAATTCCATTTATATGGGCTCATTGACCTTATTTTGAGTTACTTTAACCATTATAGGGAGTTCAGTTCGAATTTCTAATTTTATGGTCATTTGCCCCATGAAGGGTTAATTAAGTGTACCATGTCTTGAAGTTTTCGAGCTGGGAGCTGTCATCCAATTATTTGCTCGCTTTAAAAAAATCGAAAAATTATGGAAACTGAGTTATTCATATAGAAAAATAGTTTAAATCTTTGGCAAAACAATGGTACATGAATTAATGTATACGACGTTTCTACAAGAAATTATAGTCATTTATATCAGGTATGGTGACAGACATCGTGTCTACTCACAGCTGGTATATTTTTTGGAAATTTTTTCTTGTTTTTTTATCGCTTTTTCTTGCATTATTCTTTCTAATATAATAATTGACTATTTGGCATTATAAAACAGTAGGCGGAGCTTATACATAGACTTCTAGCCAATCAGGAACCATCTGGGAACACCTTCAGTATTCTCGCCCCAGAGAGAGAGAGAGGCAGGAGAAAGCACTTCATTATTACGCTTATATCAACTATACGGCTTATTTATCTATCAAAATTAATTTAATGTGATATAATAAACACTTATTTATTTATTATTATTATTAACACACTGGCCGATTCCCACCAAGGCAGGGTGGCCCGAAAAAGAAAAACTTTAACCTTTATTCACTCCATCACTGTCTTGCCAGAAGGGTGCTTTACACTACAATTTTCAAACTGCAACATTAACACCCCTCCTTCAGAGTGCAGGCACTGTACTTCCCATCTCCAGGACTCAAGTCCGGCCTGCCGGTTTCCCTGAATCCCTTCATGAATGTTACTTTGCTCACAATCCAACAGCACGTCAAGTATTAAAAACCATTTGTCTCCATTCACTCTTATCAAACACGCTCACGCATGCCTGCTGGAAGTCCAAGCCACTCACACACAAAACCTCCTTCACCCCCTCCCTCCAACCTATCCTAGGTCGACCCCTACCCCGCCTTCCTTCCGCTACAGACTGATACACACTTGAAGTCATTATTTTTCGCTCCATTCTCTCTACATGTCCGAACCACCTCAACAACCCTTCCTCAGCCCTCTGGACAACAGTTTTGGTAATCCCGCACCTCCTCCTAACTTCCAAACTACGAATTCTCTGCATTATATTCACACCACACATTGCCCTCAGACATGACATCTCCACTGCCTCCAGTCTTCTCCTTGCTGCAACATTCATCACCCATGCTTCACACCCATATAAGAGTGTTGGTAAAACTATACTCTCATACATTCCCCTCTTTGCCTCCAAGGACAAAGTTCTTTGTCTCTACAGACTCCTAAGTGCACCACTCACCCTTTTCCACTCATCAATTCTATGATTCACCTCATCTTTCATAGACCCATCCACTGACACGTCCACTCCCAAATATCTGAATACATTCACCTCCTCCATACTCTCTCCCTCCAACCTGATATCCAATCTTTCATCACCTAATCTGTTTGTTATCCTCATAACCTTACTCTTTCCTGTATTCACTTTCAATTTTCTTCTCTTGCATACCCTACCAAATTCATCCACCAACCTCGGCAACTTCTCATCAGAATCACCCAAGAGCACAGTGTCATCAGCAAAGAGCAACTGTGACAACTCCCACTTTATGTGTGATTCTTTATCTTTTAACTCCACGCCTCTTGCCAAGACCCTTGCATTTACTTCTCTTACAACCCCATCTATAAATATATTTAACAACCACAGTGACATCACACATCCTTGTCTAAGGCCTACTTTTACTGGGAAATAATCTCCCTCTTTCCTATATACTCTAACTTCAGCCTCACTATCCTCGTAAAAACTCTTCACTGCTTTCAGTAACCTACCTCCTATACCATACACCTGCAACATCTGCCACATTGCCCCCCTATCCACCTTGTCATACGCCTTTTCCAAATCCATAAATGCCACAAAAACCTCTTTAGCCTTATCTAAATACTGTTCACTTATATGTTTCACTGTAAACACCTGGTCCACACACCACCTACCTGTCCTAAAGCCTCCTTGCTCATCTGCTATCCTATTCTCCGTCTTACTCTTAATTCTTTCAATAATAACTCTACCATACACTTTACCAGGTACACTTAACAGACTTATCCCCCTTTAATTTTTGCACTCTCTTTTGTCCCCTTTGCCTTTATACAAAAGAACTATGCATGCTCTCTGCCAATCCCTAGGTACCTTACCCTCTTCCATACATTTATTAAATAATTGCACCAACCACTCTAAAACTATATCCCCACCTGCTTTTAACATTTCTATCTTTATCCCATCAATCCCGGCTGCCTTACCCCCTTTCATTTTACCTACTGCCTCACGAACTTCCCCCAAACCTACAACTGGCTCTTCCTCACTCCTACAAGATGTTATTCCTCCTTGTCCATACACGAAATCACAGCTTCCCTATCTTCATCAACATTTAACAATTCCTCAAAATATTCCCTCCATCTTCCCAATACCTCTAACTCTCCATTTAATAACTCTCCTCTCCTATTTTTAACTGACAAATCCATTTGTTCTCTAGCTTTCTTAACTTGTTAATCTCACTCCAAAACTTTTTCTTATTTTCAACAAAATTTGTTGATAACATCTCACCCACTCTCTCATTTGCTCTCTTTTACATGCTTCACCACTCTCTATAACCTCTCTTTTTCTCCATATCTCTTCCCTCCTTGCATCACTTCTACTTTGTAAAAACTTCTCATATGCTAACTTTTTCTCTTTACATCATCATTCCACCAATCGCTCCTCTTCCCTCCTGCACCCACTTTCCTGTAACCACAAACTTCTGCTGAACACTCTAACACCACATTTTTAAACCAACCCCATACTTCTTCGACCCCATTGCCTATGCTCTCATTAGCCCATCTATCCTCCAATAGTTGTTTATATCTTACCCTAACTGCCTCCTCTTTTAGTTTATAAACCTTCACCTCTCTCTTCCCTGATGCTTCTATTCTCCTTGTATCCCATCTACCTTTTACTCTCAGTGTAGCTACAACTAAGAAGTCATCTGATATATCTGTGGCCCCTCTATAAACATATACATCCTGAAGTCTACTCAACAGTCTTTTATCTACCAATACATAATCCAACAAACTACTGTCATTTCGCCCTACATCATATCTTGTATACTTATCCTCTTTTTCTTAAAATATGCATTACCTATAACTAAACCCCTTTCTATAAAAAAGTTCAATCAAAGGGCCCCTTTCCA
>NC_069436.1:33801306-33810375 GCF_026875155.1 Cherax quadricarinatus | reverse complement strand
CGGGGGCCAATTCTTGCAAAATTTTCTGGAGTCCTGTCATCCAAAAATGTTTCAACAACAGCTATCATGTCGGGACGTCGAGTGTTCACAAAGCTATGTGTGAGCTCTCCAACATTAGTAATGAAACCTCTAATGTTGGCCGACAGGATGCTGATAGACTGGCTCCTCATGATGAAGTGGTCAGCTTGAGGTGGTGGGTGTGTAGGGAATGTAAGGTGCCTGCCCTTGAGAGAGGTAGGGTACTGAGGCAGCTGCAGGGATGTAGGTCTGTGGTCGTGTATAAGGCCCAATCCCACCTGCTGGGCTGGGATAGGAGTAGCTAAGTGCGTGACGTGTGAGAGTGTTCACCAATTCAGAGATCCTGCTGGTTTGTTCTGAGAACAGGTGTCTAAACAGGTGGCCCTGTCTGTCAAGTTCCTTTTTCTTCCGACACTGGTCCTCCTTATGTCCTTTCTTGTAGCAGTAGTTACACCTGGTATCTCGGAGGCAGTTGTTGGCAGAGTGCCCCTTCCGGTGACAGCGAGAGCACAGCCTAGGTGCCTGGGAGGGTGGACTAGGGTTTGTTGCACCTCCTGTGTTTCGCAGATTTGTCCTCAGATTCTGCCGCTCTCTCTCCCTCTCTCCCTCTCTCTCTCCCTCTCTCTCTCCCTCTCTCTCTCCCTCTCTCTCTCCCTCTCTCTCCCTCTCTCTCTCCCTCTCTCTCTCCCTCTCTCTCTCCCTCTCTCTCTCCCTCTCTCTCTCCCTCTCTCTCTCCCTCTCTCTCTCCCTCTCTCTCCCTCTCTCTCTCCCTCTCTCTCTCCCTCTCTCTCCCTCTCTCTCTCCCTCTCTCTCTCCCTCTCTCCCTCTTCCTCTCCCTCTCTCTCTCCCTCTCTCTCTCCCTCTCTCTATCCCTCTCTCTTCCCTCTCTCTCCCCCTCTCTCTCTCCCTCTCTCTCTCCCTCTCTCTCCCTCTCTCTGTCCCTCTCTCTCTCTCTCTCTTCTATCTCTCTCTCTCCTCTCTCTCTCCCTCTCTCTCTCCCTCTCTCTCTCCCTCTCTCTCCCCCTCTGTCTCTCCCTCTCTCTCCCTCTCTCTCTCCCTCTCTCTCTCCCTCTCTCTCTTCCTCTCTCTCTCCCTTCTCTCTCTCTCCCTCACTCCATAACCCAATCTCTCACCTCCTCTCTCTCTATAGGCTTCTCTCTCCATCTCTCCATTCTCTCTCCCATAGCCTTTTCCCTCGCCCTCCTTTCTCCCTCTCTCTCTCTTTCTCTCTCCCTCTCCCTCTCCCTCTCTTTCTCCCTCTCTCTACCCTTTCTCTCCCCCTTGGTCTTATCCCTCACCCCCATACTCTCTCCTCTCTCTCCCTCTTTCTACCCTTTCTCTCTCCTCTCTCTCCCTCTTTCTACCCTTTCTCTCTCCCCCCCACACCCTCTCCCTCCTCTAGCCTTCTGTCTGTGGTAATAAAAAAAAAAAAAAAAATGGGTGGCCTTAGAGGACGGAAAACCAGAGATCTGGTAGACGAACCAGGGAGGAAAGACTGGGAGTTAGAGCTCCAAAAAAGGGAGGAAGAGTGGGGAAGGAAGATAGTAGAGCTTGGTAAGAAAATGGAGGAACGGATAGCTTAAGAGTGCAGGAAGTGGGAAGTACAGGTCTTAGCAGCAGAAGCTAGGATACTGTGCTTAGAAGAGAAACTGCAAAGCCTGAAACAGATTAGAGAGACAAATGACAATTCAGATGTGACATCAGGAAATTCAAAGTCAGGCGCAGACAAGGGGGTAAGCAACAACGGAGACATGCCGTACACGAAGGCCCTATCAGACCCACATGGGGCCAGGGAAAAGACGATGAGCACACTAAGATCAAACGACAGGTCCGAAGACAATGAGGGTTTGCTATATGCACTTGTGGTCCCACACTGGTGTTCCCACACTGGTGTTCCCACACTGGTGTTCCAACACTGGTGTTCCCACACTAATGGTCCCATGCTGGCGTTTCCACACTGGTGTTCCCAAACTGGTGTTCCCACACAGGTGTTCCCACACTAATGGTCCCACACTGATGTTCCCACACTGGTGTTCCCACACTGGTGTTCCACACATGGTGTGCCAGTGTGGGGCACCAGTGTCCCACTGGTGCTCCCACACTGGTGCTCCCACACTAGTGTTCCCACACTGGTGTTCCCACACTGGTGTTCCCACACTGGTATTTCAAACACTGGTGTCCCCACACTGGTGTTCTCACATGGTGTTCCCACTCTCGTCTTCCCACACTGGTGTTCCCACACTGGTGTTCCCTCACTGGTGTTCCCCACACTGGTGTTCCCACACTAATGGTCCACACTGGTGTTTCCACACTGGTGTTCCCACACTGGTGTTCCCACACTGGTGTTCCCACATGGTGTTCTAACACTGGTGTTCCCACCCTGGTGTTTCCACACTGGTGTTCCACACTGGTGTTCCCACACTGAGGTTCCAACACTGGTGTTCCCACACTGGTGTTCCTACATTGGTGTTCCTCACACTCATGTTCTCAGACTGGTTTTCGAACACTGGTGTTCCACACTGGTGTTCGAACACTGGTGTTCCCACTCTGATGTTCCCACGCTTGTTTTCCAAACTAGTGTTCCCACACTGGTATTCCAACACTGGTGTTCCCACACTGGTGTTTCAACACTTGTATTAGCACACTTGAGTTCCCACACTTGTGTTCCAAAACTGGTGTTTCAAACACTGGCGTTCCCACACTGGTGTTCCAACACCGATGTTCCCACGTTGGTGTCCCCACACTAGTGTTCGAACACTAGTGTTCCACAACTGGTGTTCCAACACTGGTATTCCCACACTGGTGTTCCCACACTGGTGTTCCCACACTGGTGTTCCCACACTGGTGTTCCCACACTGGTATTCCCGATCTCGTGTTCCCACACTGGTGTTCCCACGTGGTATTCCCAATCTCGTGTTCCCACACTGGTGTTCCCACGCTGGTATTCCCAATCGTGTTCCCACACTGGTGTTCCACACTGATGTTCCAACGCTTGTGTTCCCTCACTGGTGTTCCCACATTGGTGTTCCCACACTGGTGTTCCCACATTGGCATTCACACTCTGGTGTTCCCACACTGGTGTTCCCACGCTTGTGTTCCAACACTGATATTCCCAAAACTGGTGTTCCAACACTGGTATTCCCATTACTGGTGTTTCCACACTGTTGTTCCAACACTGGCATTCCCACTCTGGTGTTCTCACATGGTGTTCCAACACTGGTATTCCCACACTGGTGTTCCACATTGGTATTCCCACATTGGTGTTCCAACACTGGAGTTCCCACACATGTGTTACAACACCGATATTCCACCACTGGTGTTCCACACTGGTGTTCCCTCACTGGTGTTCCAACACTGATATTCCCACATTTGTGTTCCACACTGGTATTCCCACACTGGTGTTTTCACACTGGTGTTCCAACACTGGTATTCCCACACTGTTGTTCCCCACATTGGTGTTCCCCACTGGTGTTCCAACACTGGTGTTCCCACACTTGTGTTACACACTGATATTCCAACACTGGTGTTCTCACACTGGTGTTCAAACACTGGTATTCCCACACTGGTGTTCCCACACCGGTGTCCCAACACTGGTGTTTCCACATTGGTGTTCGAACACTGGTGTCCCCACACCGGTGTTCCAACACTGGTGTTTCCACACTGGTGTCCGAACACTGGTGTTCCCACACCTGTGTTAAAGCATTGATATTCCCAACACTGATATTCCCACACTTGTGTTCCAACACTGGTATTTCCACATGGTGTTCCCCACATGGTGTTCCAACACTGGCATTCCCACACTGGTGTTTTCACACTGGTGTTCTAACACTGGTATTCCCACACTGGTGTTCCCACATTGGTGTTCACACACTGGTGTTCCAACACTGGTGTTCCCACACTTGTGTTACAACACTGATATTCCAACACTGGTGTTCCCACACTGATGTTCAAACACTGGCATTCCCACACTGGTGTTCCAACACTGGTGTTTCCGCACTGGTGTTCGAACACTGGTGTTCCCACACTGGTGTTAAAGCATTAGTATTCCCACACTAGTATTCCCAATCTCGTGTTCCCACACTGGTGTTCCCACACTGACATTCATACACTGATGTTCCAACACTGGTGTTCCCACACTGGTGTTCCCACATTTGTTTTCCCACACTGGTTTTCCCACATTGGCATTCCCACTCTGGTGTTCCCACACTGGTGTTCCCACACTGTTGTTCCCACACCGGTGTTCCAACACTGATATTCCCACACTGGTGTTCCAACACTGGTATTCCCACACTGGCAATCCCACACTGGTGTTCTCACACTGGTGTTCCAACACTGGTATTTCCACACTGGTGTTCCCACATTGGTGTTCCCACACTGGTGTTCCAACATTGGTGTTCCCACACTTGTGTTACAACACTGATATTCCAACACTGATGTTCCCACACTCGTGTTCAAACACTGGCATTCCCACACTGGTGTTTCAACACTGGTGTACTCACACTGGTGTTCCAACATTGATATTCCCACACTGGTGTTCCAACACTGGCTTTCCCACACTGGTGTTCCCACACTGGTGTTCCCAGACCTGTCGTCAGCTGCGATGATAACATAACTTCAAAATTTAACAGGTTTGGTTGCTATGCATAATACCATATGACCGTTGTTGTTCCCCCCCCCTCCCCTTGCTTTTGCACACACACCTGACTTTCTACAATAAGTAAGACACATATGCAACAGTTAGGTATCTTTATTCTGAAAAGTTTCGGCTGCACAAGAGGCAGCTGGAGCAGTGTGGATATAAAGATGTGATCAGTCCATCACCCTCGACGACATAGCTTTGAGGAGGTCAGTCTTTCAACCTTGCTTTCTTCTCTTTTTTCTAATGAAAAAAAGCCTGCTGAGCAGGCGAAACGTGTCTTCAATAAGGATATCATATTGCTGCACAACTACTTGTCAACAATTTATACAATAATAATAATAATAGTGAAAGTAATGATAACACTGCTATTATTATTATATTATTATTACTATTACTACTACTTATAATAATAATAATAATAATAATAACACACCCAGTTTATGTGTGTGTGTTGTATGTGTGTGTGTGTGTGTGTGTGTGTGTGTGTGTGTGTGTGTGTGTGTGTGTGTGTGTGTGTGTGTGTGTGTGTGGTGGTCAACCTTGAAGGGCTCACCCAGTGTGATCACTCTTGGTACTGCCTCCACTCGCCGCCCTGCTGTGGGCGTGGGCGTGGGTGATGGGGGTGTGTGTGAGAACCGCTGCTGAAGGCCCTGCTTCTCCTGTCTGCAAGTTTCGTCGCCTCTGTATTCCGATTGAAGAAGTCTGCTGAGCAGACGATGCCTTTCGACAACACAGATACCCAGATGCTACAGCTCTCTTAACATAAAGTTAAAGAATTTGACACATGTGCAACACTTATCTTCATTACGTAGACGCTTCTCCAGCCAGTGACTTTATGGTACCGAACACCTGCTGCTAGGCTGAGGAACTCATTACCTTATCTTCTAACTCTTCAGTCTTCTCTTTTTGTCCCTGTATTGAACTGATAATGTCACTGGTTGACGAACTTCTAGAAAATAATGATACTCAGTTATACTTAGTTATACAGTCTAATTCTCTCACATGTTTCTTACAGAATTACTTAATTACTCTGAATAAGAACAAGATTTAAAGGCAAAACAACAGTGCGTAAATGCTCACAATAAAGTCATTAGAAGTCTTGACTTTATATCAAGAAGTATAAATAACAGGAGTTGTGGGTTATACTTCAACTTCATATATCCTTGGTAAAGCCTCGTTTAGATTATTACTGCGCAGTTCTGGTCTCCATATCACAGAATGAACGTAAATGTGCTGGTAAACGTACAAAGAAGGTTGACAAAGTTGATCCCGTGTATCGGAAATCTTCCCTATTAGGATAGACTGAGGACCCTGAATCTTCACCATCTAGAAAGGCGTAGAATTAGGGGAGGGGGTTTGACTGAGGTGTATAAATGGAAGTAGGAATAAATAAAGGGCCTATAAATAACGTGCTAAAATATCTAACCATGATAGGTTTCGCAGCAATGGTCTTACATTGGAGAAATCTAGATTCAGAAAGAATACAGGAAAGTACTGGTTTGGTAATAGATTTGTAGATGAGTGGAACACTGCCAGGTTAGCATCAGTGAAGCGTAGACCTTGGATAGCTTTAAATATAGGCTGGACGGATACATGAGTGGGTGTGAGATGGACTTGCCTAGTACGGACCAGGAGGCCTACAGCAGTGTTCTCCCTAATTATGTACTAATTTGAAAATCTCAAACCTGCAAGAAGAATATCTCCTGCTCCATCTCTTGTACCTACTTCTACTCCTGCTACTCTACTCCTCTATCTGCTCCTACTCCTCTACCTGCTCCTACTCCTCTTCCTGCTCCTACTCCTCTTCCTGCTGAACCTAACCAAGAGGAGACCAAACACTGCACCACAACCTGCACAACATACTGTCTCTCCTCATTCCTCCTCGCTCATACCTCCACCATCCCTCTGAAATCGGTTTCCGGCTCAACCTCCCGTTTAGTTATGGCACCACCGCTTGATAATGAGATGGAAAAAAAACCGGTTCCTGACCAGTTTCCTATTAGTGGTGGCACCGGTAATGAGTTAGAAATAACACATGCCAATTATAATAAGTTAAAAATAAGATTATTATTATTATTTTTTATTATTATTATTATTATTATTATTATTATTATTATTATTATTATTATTATTATTATTATTATTATTATTATCATTTTTATTTTATTTTATTATCACCCTGGCCGATTCCCACCAAGGCAGGGTGGCCCGAAAAAGAAAAAACTCTCACCATCATTCACTCCTCACTGTCTTGCCAGAAGGGTGCTTTACACTACAGTTTTTAAAACTGCAACATTAACACCCCTCCTTCAGAGTGCAGGCACTGTACTTCCCATCTCCAGGACTCAAGTCCGGCCTGCGGTTTCCTGAACCCTTCATAAATGTTTACTTTGCTCACATTCCATTTGTCTCATTCACTCTTGTCAAACACGCTCACACATGCCTGCTGGAAGTCCAAGCCCCTCGCACACAAATCCTCCTTTACCCCTCCCTCCAACCTTTCCTAGGCCGACCCCTACCCCGCCTTCCTCCACTACAGGACTGATACACTCTTGAAGTTATTCTGTTTCGCTCCATTCTCTCCACATGTCCGAACCACTCAACAACCCTTCCTCAGCCTCTGGACAACATTTTGGTAATCCCGCACCTCCTCCTAACTTCCAAACTACGAATTCTCTGCATTATATTCACACCACACATTGCTCTCAGACATGACATCTCCACTGCCTCCAGCCTTTCTCCTCGCTGCAACATCATCACCCATGCTTCACACCCATATAAGAGCGTTGGTAAAACTATACTCTGATACATTCCCCTCTTTGCCTCCAAGGACAAAGTTCTTTGTCTCCACAGACTCCTTAGTGCACCACTCACCCTTTTCCCTCATCAATTCTATGATTCACCTCATCTTTCATAGACCCATCCGCTGACACGTCACTCCCAAATATCTGAATACATTCACCTCCTCCATACTCTCTCGCTCCATTATTATTATTTTATTATTATTATTATTATTGTCAACAAAATTTCGTTCTGAAAGATATTTGAAGGTATTATGGGTATTTTTGTTTTTGCTGAAATGGGAAATGATATTAGGTTTTTCACATTGGTTCTAGTCTATGATATATTATCAAACTCACCCTCAGCTAACGGGAGAACTTAGCCACAACGCGCGTAAATGTATATGTACTAACAATTTTGTATATATACATAGGTTTAATGAAGATTAGAATTTTATTTTTAAATTATTTAATGTTTAAGGAAAGAATTGTATCAACAACGACCACTGACAATATTGTCACCTTTAGTTTATTTTTTCTAGATAAACATGAATTCTTCACGAAGAGTCTGCTTAAACAATCCCAATGCATTTTGCTACATTTCTGGCGAATACTCTTTGCAAAAACATAAAAAAAAATATTACAGATTTTGTAACACAAGCTTGTCTGTATTTTGGAGTGTCACTTGGAGAACAAGACAAGTTTTGGGCTCTTCATATGGTTTGTTAAAACCTGTATAGAATGCTTACCACAGTGGGAAAATAGGCAGAGGAAAAGTTTAACCTTGGGTGTACCTATGGTGGGGAGAGAGAAACGAAAACCCACACGACGGTTGAATTTCTGTATGGTGAATGTGAAAGATCTGAATCGATATAAGAAAGTCAAGTGGGAATATTCTGATTTGGAGTCAGGAAGAATCACTGTGCCACACAGTGAAGACGTTACCATACCAGTGTTTACAACACTACCTGACTTCCCTTGTTACATATTGAAGGAACTTGGGGTTTAGGATGTAACAGGTGATAGCAAAGGAATTGAATATGAAGTAAGCATTTCAACACCAGTAGTTCTCCGGAGAACAACTCAATGACCTGATACGTGACCTCAGTCTGTCAAAACAAGCATCTGAACTTTTAGCATCCAGATTAAAAGAAAAGAACTGTCCACAACAAGAAGTTAAAATAACAGGTTATCTGACAAGAGAGGTTAAACTCCTTGCTTACTTCAACCAATTTAAAGAACTTGTATACAAAATAGACTTCTAGACTTCTTCGAATGGAACTTGAATATCGAGATTTATAGAGAGCTCCATTAGAAGCTTGAGATATGTCTTATTGCACAATGGTAATCAATATGTATATCTTCCAATTGTTCACTCAACAAAAACTGTGTTGATAACCAACATAGAAGAAAATCGTTATAAACACGTTTTTATACATAGTAATTACTGGTATCTGGATGATCTTACTATTTTCATCTATTATTATGTATAATGAAATGCTAGTATTTATTACATGATTTGACTTTCGCATAATCCCCCCAAATTTAATTTCAATGTGATTTGTAAGTTAGCCCTGCTTGATCAATATACTTTTCACATCTTCAATGTTTTTTTTTTTTCAATGGGATACC
>NC_069436.1:33783806-33796306 GCF_026875155.1 Cherax quadricarinatus | reverse complement strand
GCGGCGGAGGTTCGCTGCAGGTGAACTATTCATCACTTAACATTAATTTGATTTTTCTCACTCGCCACCATGCTGCTTTGTCTTTTCTGAACAGCTTTAGTCTGTGCGGTTTCTGGGAGAATCACTAATTTTGTTTTCAACACTGTGTAATTCTATACGGCACTAGTTTATTTATTGTCCGCTTATTCACTACACCTTTGCTCAAAACATAACTGTCCTGATGATTCCATTTGCATCAGGATATATGGTCACAATTTTTTTCCAAGTGGCCATTGGGACCTCGGACCATCATTGTCGATAATCACTATGTCACCAGGTTCTTAAGGACTTATGATTTTCAGGAAACACCAGCTCCATAGAAGTGTTCTCTCAATGAGGTGAGATAGTCTTCTCGCCAAATTTTCTCCCAACGTTCAATCACTTTATTAAGGTGTTTGAATTTACGTCTGAGTTGCTCAGGTTCGAAATAAGTAGGATCCTCTATGATTTCTTTATCATTCATGGGAGGAACAGGTTCGAGCCTTCTGCCATGGAGTAAATGAGATGGACTTAACACTTCTAAATTGTCCAGATCATCGGTAACATAAGTTAGAGGTCTGTTGTTGACTCTATTTTCTATTTCAGTCACATCTGTACGGAATTCTTCTAAGTCTATTCTCTGACGATGAAGAGTCTTCCTTAAACAACGTTTTAACAATGCATCATTCTTTCATAAAATCCGCCGTGCCATGGAGATTTAGGAGGAATGTATCTCCAACGACAAACTGCGTTGATTCAGCATCTGTTGTACTTCTGGTTGATCAAAGATCTTGCTTATATAAGCAGCACCAGCAATAAAGTTCGTTGCATTGTCTGAAATCATCAGTCTGGGACATGTCCCTTCTGGCTGCAAACCTTCTGAATAATTTGATAAAGGTTTTCAGCAGACATGTCAGTGGCTACTTCTAGATGTACTGCTCTAGTTGTAGCACAAGTGAACAAACAGATGTACACCTTGATGGGAACTTTGTCAACTGTTTTGGTTAAAATTATTGGTCCAGTATAATCTACACCTGTCGCCTCAAATGGAGTGATATGACAAACTCTTTCAGAGGGATATGGAGGTGGACCTGGATACTGACATACTCGCATATCATAGTGACGACAAGTAATACAGTCCTTTATTTGTTTTTTCACACTTTGTCGACCTTGAGGTATCCAGTAGGATTGTCGTATATGACAAAGTGTGTCAGCTACCCCACCATGTAACACGTTTACTGTGGCGTTTTGCACAATCAGTTTTTGTTAGCCAATGATTCTTGGGATCAATATTGGATGTATGGCTTCTTTAGGTAGTGAAGAATTATGAATTCTTCCTCGACATCTTATAATCTTTCTGAGTCGAGATTAAAGTCCTAAAGAATTAATCATAACAGGTTTCTTTGGGGATTTATCTTGTGTTTCTAGAAATTTATATTCTGTAGAGAACACATCTTTCTGTATTAGTTTCACCCAGTATTTAATGGGTTCAAGACATTCATAATCAGGTTTAATTCCTTTAATTGAATTTAAGACAAGAGCTGTAAACTCTTAAGAGTTTACCCAAAGATGAGTATTTAGATCCATCAATGACTATTTCTGTTGTGGCTGCTGCAGTATTTACACAACTTATTTCTGCTGTGTTCAAGCAGACTGTTTCTTCTGGCATAATGTGAGCTTTTTTGCTGAGGCCAGTTATTTTTCATTAGAGAGCCAGTTCGGTCCGTGGAGCCATAATTTATTATCCACAAATTTCTTGAGTGGGACACCACGTACAACATGTCAGCTGGATTCTCTTGGGTAGAGACGTGGAGAAAGAGATAATCTCTCTGCATCTCTTTTATTTCTGCTACTCTGTTCTGTACATAGACCAACTTACTCTTATTATTTCTTAACCACTGGAGAACTGCTTCATTATCACTCCAGATCACGGTTTTCTCAATAGTGAGATGATCAAGTACTTTGTTGAGATAGACAGCTAATTTTGTACCTACATAGAGTGCTGTCAGTTCCAATTGTGGTACTGTTCTGACCTTCAAGGGTGCTACCCTGGCCTTTGAAGTAATTAGTGTATTTCCTTCAGCATTACTCATGTAAGCTACAGCGCAATAACCTCTGGTTGACGCATCACAGAACACATGTAATGTGTAATTGTTTCCTTCTTGACCTATTTGTCTGGGAAATTTAATTTGATGAAGTTGTTTAAACTCCTTGGATATTTCATCCCATGCTTGACTCATTTCTAGAGGCAAGTTCTCATCCCATCCAATTTTGAGTTTCCATGCATCTTGCATAAGCATTTTACCCTTATGGTAATTGGTGAGACGAGTCCTAGAGGATCAAAACATTGTGATACCTCTGACAGTAAACTACGTTTAGTGAGTGTACTGCATGATTTATTGTTTATCCTTTTGAGACTCAAAGTATCTTCCTGTGTGTTCCAATTAAGTCCCAGCATATTGTTGCAATCAGGAATTTCAGTTTCAGGGAAATCTTCTTTGATAAGTTCCCTTAATTGCTTTGAATTTGTATTCCACATCCTTAGAGGCATATTTGCTTCTTTCATCTCCTTGTTAGCTTCTCTGTATAAGGATTTCAAATCCTCCTCTTTATTCACAGTACCTTGAAGATTGTCCACATAGAAACTTTTCTTTAAGATTTCTTTGAAGGGACTTTCAGATTTCTTCAAATGTGTATTTAGAGTAGCTTCTAGTAAGAATGGAGAGGATGTTGCACCAAATAATACTGATTTGAAACGATAAGTTTTCACAGGACTTGAGGATCATGTGGATTTTCAGGCCACAAGAATCGAGTATAATCTCTATCTATTTCTTGTAGTCCTACTCTTAAGAAAGCTTTGGAAATATCAGCCGTGTAGGCATATGGGTTTGTGCGAAATTTCATAAGCACGTCTCTAAGCTTCTCAGTTAGTGAGGGTCCGGTCATCAGACAGTCATTAAGACTTGCTACATCTTTATTTGCACGTGCGCTGCAATTATATACAACACGTAGTGAGTGGTTTCAGAATCTTTTCTGACTCCATGGTGCGGGAGATAATGAGCGTTTGTCTTCAACTTATCTTCGACTATTCCTCAATGAATTTATTGTCCAACTGTTCTGTATGATATTATCATAGACAGTCAGTAGCTCTGGATTCTTCCTGAGCTCATTATTTGTGCTTTCATCTGTCCGAAAGCCATGCGATAATTGCTAGGCAGATGTGGTGGATTTAATTTCCATGGTAACCTAACCCAATACTGTCCATCTTTATATTTGACAGTGTCCAAATATTGGTTATAAGTCTGAGACTCTTGTGGGCTTGGTTTATTTACATCAATACCTATCGCTTCTAAATCCCACAACTTATCAACTGGTTCATTCATTTCTTCCAGTAATGATAATTTTTGCTGTGGTACATGATCAGCGGTTATTCTCGTAAACTAGTACATTTTCCACTGAATCAATATCAGCTTCTTTCCCTTTACTTTGAGAGGGAATGGGACCACATATCATGTGGCCTCCTGCTGTTTTCAGCAAGTGAACATCATGTTTACTTACTATATTTTGCACAAAACAGTGATAATAATCACTTCCAATGATTAAATCATTGGACTAATTGTGTCCGTCTGTATGTCAGGACAGGCTAACTTGACCTTAGCTGCTTTCAGTGCTGCAACTGTTTCTTTTAATCCCTGGATCTGCACAGACTTAGGCAAATCATCTACTACTACAGCTTCTACTGTCTTTTTTCCTGTTTCCTAGACCAACAGTGATTCTGGCTAGGTCATATGTCTGTTTACCAGAATTGTGGAAAAAACCAGCTATATCTAACTGTATTTTGGCATAGGGTTGTTTATTCAGTTTCTGCAACACTGTTCTTCTTATGAAGGACCTTTGTGAGCCTTGATCAAATAGTGTTTTGCACATTGGTTTTGTGTAATTTATTAGATAACTCAACTCGAGCTATCGGGAGAGCAGTTGCTTTAAACTTATCTCTCACATTTAATGCTGTTGCTTGTTGACTTCCTGATTCTGTGGAAGTCTGCTGCTGTTCAGCAAAAGTATTTGGGCATAATGCTGTATGATGCATACCCTTGCATTTAAAACACTTCTTCAGTGAGCATTTTCCTCCCTTGTGTTCACCTAAACACTTGATGCATCTTTTCAGCTGATGAACACGTTGTTTACGTGCCTCCATTGATGTGTATTGACTACAATACTGTGCCCAATGTGTTCCATCACAAAGTACACATTTTGGAGTACGTTTATGTATGACAGTCTGTTTACTGTCTATTGTATTCACAGCTTGATAAATACCTATATGGGATTTCCCATTATGTGGTTTAGTGGGAGTAGGTATACTCTTTCTATACTGAGTTGAAGGTTTGTTATCCACTGGATTTGTGGATTTTCCATCTTGTCTCGTTGCTTGCATGCATGAAACTATTGTTTGTAAACCATTGCTAATTTCTTCACAAGTGAAATAGCGTTTATTGAACATAATATTTAATCGTTCAATAGTTTGTGGTGACAACTTATCTTGTACAATACCACTGATAAACCAATCACATTGTCTTAGGTCATATTTAGCATCTAGAGATCTGAGACTATTGTCTAATGTAATTCTAAATGCCTGTAAGTCTGAAAAACAATGTTTGGGTGGCTTCAAGCTTGATATTAAGACTGCATGTCTAACTCTAGCCTTGTCAGCATCGAAGTAATTGTCTGCTAAGACACGTAAGGCTATTTGATAATTACCTTTAACCACCGGAAATGACTTAATCAGTTCATAGGGTTCTCCCTTCACAAGACATTTAAGGTAATTGAACTTAGCAATCTCATCTATGTCAGTTCGTGAATTTACTATGGATTGAAAACCACTAATGAATTCTTCATAATTATGACCTTGGAAAATAGGTAATGACAATGTAGGTAAGCTTGGTAATGGGACACTTGTTGTTGTTACAGGTGTAACAGGTGGTTGCCCACTAGTTACAGTAGGTCTCTGTGACAGAGTTTTACGGCAGATAGCCTGTACTCCTGTCCACCTTAATTGTTGATCACTAAAAGTATCCAAAACATTTTTTAATTTCATCCTCAAATGGATCTGATTCAAGAAATTTATTTTCATAATGTGTATAGTCTGAATTAATTATTTCCAGACGTTGTGTAAATAATTCAAACTTGACCTCAAGATCATCAAAATCTATGTTTGAATCTTGAGTTAATCCTAGACAGACTGAAATTAAATTTTCTAATTGTGTAATCTTAGTCTGTAAAGACTGAAACTGAGTTTTCAAACAAGCCATTTTAATGGTATACTGAAAATTCTAGCACCACACTTAGAGTGTTTAAAACACTGTACTGCTATAGACAGCTGAGTTTTTGTTATGCTTAAGTCAGCAATAATCGAGTCAGACACTACTGACCCACTAAGCTTAACCTCAGGGTCAATGACCATGAAGGGTACAGGGTACATGTGTCTGGTGTTTATGGCTTAGAATTTGCGGTGTCAGCCTGACCATGATGATTAATCGTAAATAACGATGTTATACACTTCATTCACTATACACTATAAATGTCACTGTATAACTGTAATCACACGTGAATATTACTTACACATATATAAATTTCACTGTTAATATATATTTGAAAGCTTACACTTTATATATAAGTTCCTTTAATATAACAGGTAAATCTATAAGAAACAAACTTTAACACAATCTTGTCTCTTAATTTCTGTCTATAAACATTATAAACACTGTGTAATATATACACTCAGACAAACATCATCACTTGGTTGTCTTAATCAGCGATTTCTCGAGATTGGAGCAGTTGATGGAGGGTGCAGGATACCATCCCCCGTCTTCTTGTTGGGTGAGTCACCCAGCTCCCGTTTTCGTTGGGTGAACGCTGGGTGAGCGCCCGTTTTCTTTTGGCTGCCCATTCTCTGTAATTGAGTCTGGAGGGACTCATTTATACTGATTTATATTGTAAAACACTAGTTTTACAGCTTTTTTCGAAGGACCTTGGCTCATAGGTTATTTGTACACTGTAGTACAACATATTTGGACCACAGTGTGGTCTTTATCCGGTTCGAGCACGACCAAAAACTCTGTTGAGAATTTGGCCTTACCTGCTGTGTTTATTATAACTATATATAATGAACACTTAGCTGATAAATGACAGCAAATCGTCTACACAGCCGCCCCTGCAGACGAGGTCTAGAAGCTGTCGAAACCATCACAACAGTGGGCTGTCAAGAGATACAATTTGTAAGTATAAATTACCCCTAGGGGGTGTTATGTCAGCATATTTCATTCGATGATGGCTGACGAAATACCTACTTGTTTGGACTCAAAAGTCCACACCTTACTGCCGATTATAGGTTGATTACAAACTCCTTGTGACTCAAGAATTGCGCAATCCCCGATCTACAAGAATTCGTAAATACCTTGCTCTTTGTAACGTGAGCTATGGTGTTCTCAACACCTTCGACAGATATCGGTGACTTGATAGAAGCTGAAGTGTCCTTGGATGTCCACGTCTTCCATTGTCTAGGAAACGCACACTGGTACACTATGTTCCACAAGATTTGTCTTTATTGTTCACAATTTATCACAAGAGAAGCTGATCACACCTCTCTTATGTTTATCGTGTTTTGTGAGACACTTTGTCCACACTAACGCACAGATCAGTGTTCTTTGTTGGTTATCCTGGCATCAGTGTCACTCTCACTAGAGTCAAAGATAGTCTCCCAGACGCCACAGCGCTCCATGCTGTCACTGCCCCCAGCACAAAAAAAAAACGCTGACCTAGTACCTTGCATCCTTGTCACCTCCTCGATGAAGCAAAGCAAATGTTTGTTTCTTGCTGTCTTAATCATAGACAACAATGTACACTATCTTTACTATGGTAATAAAGTGGGAGCAGGATTTTCCTTAATTGTCCTGCTAAGTAAGAGATGTACTGTCTCTAATAAAAATACACGTTGCAACACTGCTGCAAGGAGCAGAGGTCACTTGACTACGTGGCATAGCATCTGTGATCAATTACTCACTCTAGCAGTAAACAAGACGCTCGCCCCTTCTGAGGGCTTGGCCACTCAGGGCTGAAAGGGGCTGAAGGGGCTGAAGGGAGCTGAAGGGGGCTGATACCCCCCTCCTGGAGAAAATTTCTCCACAGGATGTATATAAAATGTGCTCAGTTAGTCTTGATTGTCAAACTACTGTAATTATCGCTTGTCGCTCGTTATACTGCCCGCTTCTGAGCTGCAGTTGTCCACGTAGCTATCACGTGATCGAGGGGGGTGTCCTCACCTCTCGTGAAGTAGTCAGTCTGCTGGAGACTCGCTTGGTGGTTGGACAGATTGTCTGTCTCATTATTCTTGTTAGTTCTGTAGAACTTTGTTCACAGAACATTGTATAGACTTTGTGATTTTCGACGTTGTACTGAGGTTGTGTGTCACTTAGACACTCTGAACATCTCAGGTCCTTAGCTATAGCTTCTGACCTAATTTTGTACTGGTTTCTGTGTATTGTCACAGTCGCGTTTTTCCTATGCTGAACATAGATTCAGTAGTATGGGAGTTTTGTAACTTTTGTGGAGGATCTGCAGATGGTCCCTACTTAGTGTCGTTATATTATCTCTTGTTCCTGATTCTGTGTCGCAGTCGCTTGATATTGCATTGCTATTGGGCTTAGCATTCTTTGTTGTTCAAGCAGACTTTCAGGTTGCCATGTCGGTCAAGAAGTTAGTTTATTTGAGGACTTTGTCAGTCACTTGTTTAAGTCTTATTCGAGTCTTGAGAACATAGCTAACTACTTAAGAGCACTTGCACGCATACTCACACTTACTTGTACATATTTGTAATATCTTATTAAATGTTAATGTACCTGACAGTACTTAAGAATTATAAATGTGATATGTGCTTTCAGCACAATAATATTGTACTCGAGAGATTGATTTTATTTTGATTGCTGTAATTTAATTTACTTTGATAAAATACCTCTAGACTTAATAAATTTATTAAATTTTAATTTCTCTTGTTAGTAGCCTACCAGTTGTAATCCTAAAGCACTATTAAACCATACTGAATTTCAATGGATAATTGGACAAGGATACTGACTACTTGTTACAAAAACCCAGTAACAGGCTGGATGCTAGAAGGGCAGTCCTTTCTAGTATTCACTGGAGATCTCTAAGCTTTTAGAATCGCGTTTTTTGTAACAAATGGGGGCCTGTCCGGGAGGCTCTTGATCCAAGGTGTTGGAGAAATTGTCCAGTTTGACATACTAGTAACTCTATGATCAAACACTTTGAGTACTTTCCTAATCTGAAGACTTTGAGTTTAGTCTTGTACAACATACCAGGTGGATGTATGTACCTGACTGAGTCTCTTGATCCAAGGAGATGGAAATACTGTTTATGAGTTCTAGCTCTAAGACAACCAACACTAAAATTCCTATTAGGATTATAGTTTCCCATAATCACTCTCTCGTAGTACAATTATTTTCGTGATGTATGCCAAAGTGAAACAGTTAATTGATACTCGACTGTGTCTGAGTTAAGTACATTAAAACTCCAGACATGTTGGCAAGTAGCCAAGTATCTCGGTGTGACGTATAACAGGAATTACACCGCTGAAACTGTCAGAGCATTAATTAAAGATATAATTGTTTCCTGCTCATACAGAGATGTCTGATTATGATTCAGATTCAGAAAGCCTAGTGTCACAAATTAGGAAGTATGACTCTATTTGAAGTTGAAGAAAGAGCAACTAAGCAGAAGTGAGCCTAGTGTCCGAGCCTAGTGTAGCTCAGTTCTCGCTCACGCCTTCCCTCACTGACACATTAGTACAGAGTATAGCTGGTATGACTAAGCCTCACGCTAGTACTGTGTATGTTACACCTGTATCTACTTATCCTAGACCAGATCTAGACACTCTAGAGACGGCTGGACGAAGTGTCCGACCTATGGACCGTCCAGACCATGTTAATTTCCCTACTCCTCCATTACCCACTGGTCCTATCTCTCAGGAACAGTTTGAGAGGTTTGAACGCCTCATTATGTTGCAGACTGCACAAATTGAGGCACAGAGGAGATTGAACGAAGAAGATTTCCAAAGAGAAAATGTTCGTCTGTTAAGACAACAGACTGATAGATCACAGGACACATTTAATGTGCAGAAAGCTGCATCTATGGTTCCTAAGTTTTTTGAAAGTGACTTAGACACATATTTTGATGTGTTTGAGAACCAGGCACGTGCTATGAACTGGCCACGTAAGCACTGGGTAACATTGTTGCATACTGCTTTGACGGGAAGAGCTCAAACCTGTACTGCAGCTTTGCCATTTGCTAAGTACATTAGTTATGACGCTGTCAAGCAAACTATTCTAGAGACATATAACTTGTTACCTGTAAGTTATCAAAGAGCATTTCGTTACGTTACAATGATAACAAGATCAAGAAGGTGTGTGTGGGGAAGGGGAGGATCAGGTGGCACCTGTGGTGGGCAGTGCGAGTGCCATGGAAGGGCATGGAGGCGGATTAAGGGTGGTAGAGGTGGAAGTCCATTGTGCTGGCTCCCAGGACTCAGATATGGAAACTGAGGGAGCTACAAGGAAAAGGGCAGCAGCGTCAGATTCGGACGATGTTCTGACGCCGGCGCAAAGGCCGGGGAAAAAGACATGGGGTTATGGTACCCAGAGTGACTCTGCGAGAGGGCCACAACAGAAGGGGGGGGATGGTTGGGAAGGAGGGGGGAGTCTGTGGCAAAGGCACAGTCCAGGGAATGGTCTGAAAGGGAAGAATTTTGACCTGAGGCGGGGAAGGAAACCTTAAACTGGCCTCAGGTGTGTAGCAATAAATATTAATGGTCTGTGTGATGGTGTTTAAACGGGAGTGCTTCAGGATGTTTTTGAATAGGTACAAGGTTGACGTAGCTTTTGTGCAGGAGCACAATTTTAAGCTTGGTCGTGAATTAGTGGTGCCTGGGTATCAGGTTTATGTGTTGCCGTCTGAGCGTTTAAAAGGAGGAGTGGGTGTGTTGATCAGGGAGGCGAGCCCGTTTGTATTGCATAGGAAAGAGGGGGGGAGGGGGGAAAGTATTACGTGTGGAAGGATGGTGGATGGGAGAGAGAGTGGCGTTTGTGTGTGTGTATGCCCCAGCAGAAAGTGACGTGAAAGTGAAGATGGATTTTGTGCGGGAGGAGCTCGTGTATTACCTACGCACGTTACCGTCTGTGGCGATTGGGGGGGGATTGGAATTGTGTAATTAAGAGGACAGACGTGGAACCCAGAGGAGCGGGATATTTATCCACAGTCTTGGGGGGCCTGCTTAGAGATCTTCAGTTACGTGATGCTTTCAGGGGAGGTCTTTGGAGGTGGAACATACGTTTATAAGAAGGAGATATGCGGCTCGTTTGGACAGGTTATATTTATCTCAGAGGGTTTTGGTAGAGTCTTTTAAAACTATTGAGATGGTGTCTTCCGATCATAGGGCGGGTATTAGTGGAGGTGGGATGGGATGCTTTGGCTCGTAGGCAGGGAAGTTATTGGAAACTGAACACGATGGTTATGGGGGATAGGGAGGGAGTGGAAGCGTTTGCAATGTTTTGGGAACAGCTCTGTGCCGACAGAAGGACTGAGGACGATGTGGTAGGATGGTGGGATAGTGTGGCTAAGTTATGATTACGTCAATTTTATGTGAGGGAGGGCAAACGCATTAATCAATTGCAGTATGGTTTGTCAAATTACTTAGAATCTAGATTACGGAAATTGTTACGAGGGGGGGCGGTGCCGGGGTGTACCCGGTGGAGGATATACACATGTTGAAGGACAGAATACGGGATTTGCAAGAAGAACGTTTTGAAGCTGTATGGGTACAGGCGGGGTTGGACGAAGTACTCTGGGGCGACAAGCCATCAGCTTGTGTGCTGCGAGGGCAGAAGGTACGACAGCGAACGACTACAATACCGGGTTTGCAAGGGGGGTTTTAGAGAGGGTCAGGTATTAAGGGACACCAAGGGAAAAGAGTGAATATGCAGATAGATGGTTTGAGGAATACGGGAAAAGTAGTGGGGTGGATGTAGAGGTTCTTGGGAAGGTATGTGAGTATGTGCCATGCAAACTGGGGAGGAGTGATCGCGAGGCACTGGGTGGGGTCATTGAGGAGGGGGAAATATGGAGAGCCCTTATGGACATGAGGAAGGGTAAGGCACCCGGATTGATGGTTTACCTAGCAAATTTTATGTACAGCACTGGGGTCTGCTTAGGGGTTTCCTAGTAAGGTTAATGAATGCCATGAAAGACGGAGGTAAGATGGGAGAATCTCAGGCAACGGCGGTAGTGGTGTTGGTCCCAAAGGGTAAACAGCAGAGTACCCTTCGGGATTACCGAGCCATTTCGTTGCTTTGTGCTGATTATAAATTATTTGCGAAAATTCTTGGGAATCGGCTTAAATGTGTTGTGGGGAGGGTCGTGTTTGAGTCTCAGTTTGGTTTACCTGGTAGGTCAATGAGCGCGGGCCACGGGATTATCAAGGGGTTCCTGGAGAACATGGAAAGGGGAAGAGGGGCGTTGGTGGCGTTGGATTGGCAAGGGGCTTATGATAGGGTGGAAAGAAAGGCTTTGAGGGATATTCTCCTACGACAGGGGTTTGGCGAAGAAATAGTGGGGTGGGTGGATACGTTGTACTCAAACGCGAAGGTAAGGGTACAAATCAATGGGTGTGTGGGGGGGGGGAGTCAACATGGAGCGGGGTCTTCGGCAGGGATGTCCTTTATCACAAATATTGTTTGCATGTGTTCAGGATCCCTTTTATAGGATGGTGGAGGATCGTCTAAGGACAGGGGGGAGGAATGGTGAGCTGAAGCCGTGGCCTGGTTTGGTGGGCTATGTTGATGATACCACTATTTTGGCAAGTGAGGAGACACGGTTAGGACTTTTGGGGGAAGTTGTACACACTTTTGGGAGAGCTACTGGGATGAAGGTAAATCTGGAAAAGTCAATGATCATGGGGCTGGGAGAGTGGACAGAGAGATTAGATTGGGGATGTGATGTTGTGCAGCGGAGGGACCGGGAGTCTGAAAATCTGCGGTGTCATGTATGAGGCTGACCTGAGTGCTGCAAGGGTTAGCAATTCGAATAGGATGGTGGAACAGGTGCAGCGACGGTTGGGAATGCTGCGACCTCACCATTTAACCCTTAGGCAACGTGCAATTGTCATTAATGTACTACTATATAGTAAAGTCTGGTTTGTTTCGGCTGTGATGCCGTTAACAGGAACGGCGATCACGAGTATTCTTAGAATGGTGTTCAAATTTTTGTGGGGTTCAGGGTGCAACTGGTTGTGAAGGGAGGTAGTGACATTGCCGGTATGTAGGGGAGGGTTGGGTTTGTTGGACTTGAGAAAGCGCGTGAAATGTGTGTTTATTAAGGGGAAGTGATGAGTGCAGGTGGATGGAGGGAGGGTCATGTAG
>NC_069436.1:33773374-33783306 GCF_026875155.1 Cherax quadricarinatus | reverse complement strand
TAACGCACAGATCAGTGTTCTTTGTTGTTATCCTGGCATCAGTGTCACTCTCACTAGAGTCAAAGATAGTCTCCCAGACGCCACAGCGCTCCATGCTGTCACTGCCCCCAGCACAAAAAAAAAAACGCTGACCTAGTACCTTGCATCCTTGTCACCTCCTCGATGAAGCAAAGCAAATGTTTGTTTCTTGCTGTCTTAATCATAGACAACAATGTACACTATCTTTACTATGGTAATAAAGTGGGAGCAGGATTTTCCTTAATTGTCCTGCTAAGTAAGAGATGTACTGTCTCTAATAAAAATACACGTTGCAACACTGCTGCAAGGAGCAGAGGTCACTTGACTACGTGGCATAGCATCTGTGATCAATTACTCACTCTAGCAGTAAACAAGACGCTCGCCCCTTCTGAGGGCTTGGCCACTCAGGGCTGAAAGGGGCTGAAGGGGCTGAAGGGAGCTGAAGGGGGCTGATACCCCCCTCCTGGAGAAAATTTCTCCACAGGATGTATATAAAATGTGCTCAGTTAGCTTGATTGTCAAACTAACTGTAATTATCGCTTGTCGCTCGTTATACTGCCCGCTTCTGAGCTGCAGTTGTCCACGTAGCTATCACGTGATCGAGGGGGTGTCCTCACCTCTCGTGAAGTAGTCAGTCTGCTGGAGACTCGCTTGGTGGTTGGACAGATTGTCTGTCTCATTATTCTTGTTAGTTCTGTAGAACTTTGTTCACAGAACATTGTATAGACTTTGTGATTTTCGACGTTGTACTGAGGTTGTGTGTCACTTAGACACTCTGAACATCTCAGGTCCTTAGCTATAGCTTCTGACCTAATTTTGTACTGGTTTCTGTGTATTGTCACAGTCGCGTTTTTCCTATGCTGAACATAGATTCAGTAGTATGGGAGTTTTGTAACTTTTGTGGAGGATCTGCAGATGGTCCCTACTTAGTGTCGTTATATTATCTCCTTGTTCCTGATTCTGTGTCGCAGTCGCTTGATATTGCATTGCTATTGGGCTTAGCATTCTTTGTTGTTCAAGCAGACTGTTCAGGTTGCCAGTCGGTCAAGAAGTTAGTTTATTTGAGGACTTTGTCAGTCACTTGTTTAAGTCTTATTCGAGTCTTGAGACATAGCTAACTACTTAAGAGCACTTGCACGCATACTCACACTTACTTGTACATATTTGTAATATCTTATTAAATGTTAATGTACCTGACAGTACTTAAGAATTATAAATGTGATATGTGCTTTCAGCACAATAATATTGTACTCGAGAGATTGATTTTATTTGATTGCTGTAATTTAATTTACTTTGATAAAATACCTCTAGACTTAATAAATTTATTAAATTTTTAATTTCTCTTGTTAGTAGCCTACCAGTTTGTAATCCTAAAGCACTATTAAACCATACTGAATTTCAATGGATAATTGGACAAGGATACTGACTACTTGTTACAAAAACCCAGTAACAGGCTGGATGCTAGAAGGGCAGTCCTTTCTAGTATTCACTGGAGATCTCTAAGCTTTTAGAATCGCGTTTTTTGTAACAAATGGGGGCCTGTCCGGGAGGCTCTTGATCCAAGGTGTTGGAGAAATTGTCCAGTTTGACATACTAGTAACTCTATGATCAAACACTTTGAGTACTTTCCTAATCTGAAGACTTTGAGTTTAGTCTTGTACAACATACCAGTGTGATGTATGTACCTGACTGAGTCTCTTGATCCAAGAGATGGAAATACTGTTTATGAGTTCTAGCTCTAAGACAACCAACACTAAAATTCCTATTAGGATTATAGTTTCCCATAATCACTCTCTCGTAGTACAATTATTTTCGTGATGTATGCCAAAGTGAAACAGTTAATTGATACTCGACTGTGTCTGAGTTAAGTACATTAAAACTCCAGACATGTTGGCAAGTAGCCAAGTATCTCGGTGTGACGTATAACAGGAATTACACCGCTGAAACTGTCAGAGCATTAATTAAAGATATATTGTTTCCTCCTGCTCATACAGAGATGTCTGATTATGATTCAGATTCAGAAAGCCTAGTGTCACAATTAGGAAGTATGACTCTATTTGAAGTTGAAGAAAGAGCAACTAAGGCAGAAGTGAGCCTAGTGTCCGAGCCTAGTCTAGCTCAGTTCTCGCTCACTGCCTTCCCTCACTGACACATTAGTACAGAGTATAGCTGGTATGACTAAGCCTCACGCTAGTACTGTGTATGTTACACCTGTATCTACTTATCCTAGACCAGATCTAGACACTCTAGAGACGGCTGGACGAAGTGTCCGACCTATGGACCGTCCAGACCATGTTAATTTCCCTACTCCTCCATTACCCCACTGGTCCTATCTCTCAGGAACAGTTTGAGAGGTTTGAACGCCTCATTATGTTGCAGACTGCACAAATTGAGGCACAGAGGAGATTGAACGAAGAAGATTTCCAAAGAGAAAATGTTCGTCTGTTAAGACAACAGACTGATAGATCACAGGACACATTTAATGTGCAGAAAGCTGCATCTATGGTTCCTAAGTTTTTTGAAAGTGACTTAGACACATATTTTGATGTGTTTGAGAACCAGGCACGTGCTATGAACTGGCCACGTAAGCACTGGGTAACATTGTTGCATACTGCTTTGACGGGAAGAGCTCAAACCTGTACTGCAGCTTTGCCATTTGCTAAGTACATTAGTTATGACGCTGTCAAGCAAACTATTCTAGAGACATATAACTTGTTACCTGTAAGTTATCAAAGAGCATTTCGTACGTTACAATGATAACAAGATCAAGAAGGTGTGTGTGGGGAAGGGGAGGATCAGGTGGCACCTGTGGTGGGCAGTGCGAGTGCCATGGAAGGGCATGGAGGCGGATTAAGGGTGGTAGAGGTGGAAGTCCATTGTGCTGGCTCCCAGGACTCAGATATGGAAACTGAGGGAGCTACAAGGAAAAGGGCAGCAGCGTCAGATTCGGACGATGTTCTGACGCCGGCGCAAAGGCCGGGGAAAAAGACATGGGTTATGGTACCCAGAGTGACTCTGCGAGAGGGCCACAACATAAGGGGGGGGATGGTTGGGAAGGAGGGGGGAGTCTGTGGCAAAGGCACAGTCCAGGGGAATGGTCTGAAAGGGAAGAATTTTGACCTGAGGCGGGAAGGAAACCTTAAACTGGCCTCAGGTGTGTAGCAATAAATATTAATGGTCTGTGTGATGGTGTTAAACGGGAGTGCTTCAGGATGTTTTTGAATAGGTACAAGGTTGACGTAGCTTTTGTGCAGGAGCACAATTTTAAGCTTGGTCGTGAATTAGTGGTGCCTGGGTATCAGGTTTATGTGTTGCCGTCTGAGCGTTTAAAAGGAGAGTGGGTGTGTTGATCAGGGAGGCGAGCCCGTTTGTATTGCATAGGAAAGAGGGGGGGGGAGGGGGGAGAGTATTACGTGTGGAAGGATGGTGGATGGGAGAGAGAGTGGCGTTTGTGTGTGTGTATGCCCCAGCAGAAAGTGACGTGAAAGTGAAGATGGATTTTGTGCGGAGGAGCTCGTGTATTACCTACGCACGTTACCGTCTGTGGCGATTGTGGGGGGGGATTGGAATTGTGTAATTAAGAGGACAGACGTGGAACCCAGAGGAGCGGGATATTTATCCACAGTCTTGGGGGGCCTGCTTAGAGATCTTCAGTTACGTGATGCTTTCAGGGGAGGTCTTTGGGAGGTGGAACATACTTTATAAGAAGGAGATATGCGGCTCGTTTGGACAGGTTATATTTATCTCAGAGGGTTTTGGTAGAGTCTTTTAAAACTATTGAGATGGTGTCTTCCGATCATAGGGCGGTATTAGTGGAGGTGGGATGGGATGCTTTGGCTCGTAGGCAGGGAAGTTATTGGAAACTGAACACGATGGTTATGGGGGATAGGGAGGGAGTGGAAGCGTTTGCAATGTTTTGGGAACAGCTCTGTGCCGACAGAAGGACTGAGGACGATGTGGTAGGATGGTGGGATAGTGTGGCTAAGTTATGATTACGTCAATTTTATGTGAGGGAGGGCAAACGCATTAATCAATTGCAGTATGGTTTGTCAAATTACTTAGAATCTAGATTACGGAATTGTTACGAGGGGGGCGGTGGCCGGGGTGTACCCGGTGGAGGATATACACATGTTGAAGGACAGAATACGGGATTTGCAAGAAGAACGTTTTGAAGCTGTATGGGTACAGGCGGGGTTGGACGAAGTACTCTGGGGCGACAAGCCATCAGCTTGTGTGCTGCGAGGGCAGAAGGTACGACAGCGAACGACTACAATACCGGTTTGCAAGGGGGGTTTTAGAGAGGGTCAGGTATTAAGGGACACCAAGGGAATGAGTGAATATGCAGATAGATGGTTTGAGGAATACGGGAAAAGTATGGGGTGGATGTAGAGGTTCTTGGGAAGGTATGTGAGTATGTGCCATGCAAACTGGGAGGAGTGATCGCGAGGCACTGGGTGGGGTCATTGAGGAGGGGGAAATATGGAGAGCCCTTATGGACATGAGGAAGGGTAAGGCACCCGGGATTGATGGTTTACCTAGCAAATTTTATGTACAGCACTGGGGTCTGCTTAGGGGTTTCCTAGTAAGGTTAATGAATGCCATGAAAGACGGAGGTAAGATGGGAGAATCTCAGGCAACGGCGGTAGTGGTGTTGGTCCCAAAGGGTAAACAGCAGAGTACCCTTCGGGATTACCGAGCCATTTCGTTGCTTTGTGCTGATTATAAATTATTTGCGAAAATTCTTGGGAATCGGCTTAAATGTGTTGTGGGAGGGTCGTGTTTGAGTCTCAGTTTGGTTTACCTGGTAGGTCAATGAGCGCGGGCCACGGGATTATCAAGGGGTTCCTGGAGAACATGGAAAGGGGAAGAGGGCGTTGGTGGCGTTGGATTGGCAAGGGCTTATGATAGGGTGGAAAGAAAGGCTTTGAGGGATATTCTCCTACGACAGGGGTTTGGCGAAGAAATAGTGGGGTGGGTGGATACGTTGTACTCAAACGCGAAGGTAAGGGTACAAATCAATGGGTGTGTGGGGGGGGGAGTCAACATGGAGCGGGGTCTTCGGCAGGGATGTCCTTTATCACAAATATTGTTTGCATGTGTTCAGGATCCCTTTTATAGGATGGTGGAGGATCGTCTAAGGACAGGGGGAGGAATGGTGAGCTGAAGCCGTGGCCTGGTTTGGTGGGCTATGTTGATGATACCACTATTTTGGCAAGTGAGGAGACACGGTTAGGACTTTTGGGGAAGTTGTACACACTTTTGGGAGAGCTACTGGGATGAAGGTAAATCTGGAAAGTCAATGATCATGGGCTGGGAGAGTGGACAGAGAGATTAGATTGGGGATGTGATGTTGTGCAGCGGAGGACCGGGAGTCTGAAAATCTGCGGTGTCATGTATGAGGCTGACCTGAGTGCTGCAAGGGTTAGCAATTCGAATAGGATGGTGGAACAGGTGCAGCGACGGTTGGGAATGCTGCGACCTCACCATTTAACCCTTAGGCAACGTGCAATTGTCATTAATGTACTACTATATAGTAAAGTCTGGTTTGTTTCGGCTGTGATGCCGTTAACAGGAACGGCGATCACGAGTATTCTTAGAATGGTGTTCAAATTTTTGTGGGGTTCAGGGTGCAACTGGTTGTGAAGGGAGGTAGTGACATTGCCGGTATGTAGGGAGGGTTGGGTTTGTTGGACTTGAGAAAGCGCGTGAAATGTGTGTTTATTAAGAGGGAAGTGATGAGTGCAGGTGGATGGAGGGAGGGTCAGCTAGATAAGGTACATGCTCACCTGAGGAAATGGTATGGAGGGGCGGAAATGAAGGAATGTGAGACTGTTACGTGCCTTAATGTTAGCCAGGGAACCAGGAAAAGTAAAGGTGGGAACTTTGTGTAAATTGTTAGAGAGACATGTAGTGGCGCCGGTTGAAGGGATCTACCCCATGTATGCATGGGATGTAATATGGCGAAGATTTAGTAAATTAAGGATACGACCTAGGGCGCGTGAGGTTATGTACCGTTTTCCTGCATGGGATTTTGCCAACGGGAGCGATGCTCTGAGATAGGAGGTTATTGAGGGGGGGGTGTGGAAGATGCAGTGGGGAAGAGACTGCGTATCTTGTCGTCTATTTTTGTGAAGGTTTGGAGTGCATCAGGGTATGGATGCATAAGGTAGTGGTGAGGTGGGGGTCAAGGTGTGTCGGTATTGCGAGCGTTGAGTCTTGATATGAGTGGTGTGGAGGAGAGTGTGGTAAGAGGTTTAGCATATGTCATCGTGGACTACATATATGATTTATGGGGTATGAGGGGGAGGGTGGGTGGGGATGTGCTGAGAAGGACTTTGGCGGCGACGTTTTATCGAACTTTGTGTCGCAATAGAGACATTTTGGGAAAAGGTGGGAAGAGTATTTTTCTGAGGGTTATAGAGGACTAACAATAGGGACTTTATTGGCGTTATAAGGGGCTTTAACTGCCGGGGTGAGTGGTTGGTAAAAGGGGGGGGGGTTCAGGGATTTCAACGGGCTCACCTCCTTGGGAATGCAGTGATGTGGTTGGGTGTGATTGGAGGTACTAGTGTGTGACCAGATGAGAGGTTGATGGGGAAGGTGTAAGGAGCAGATTAAATATATAACATGTATTAATGTATAACCTATCAATTATATAACATGTATATTTCTTTGAGAGGGTTTTCCTTTCACTATTTTCCTTGAAGCACTGTGTTATTTTTGCCTTTTTGTTGCAACATGGTCCAGCATCAGTTTTGTCATTTTGGTAGTCCTGTGCCATTCATGGTTGTAAATAATGTTTCCTCAAGTGACATGTGTCATAATAATCCTAAATTGAGGATAATTAATGTCATGATTATTCAGGTTGGTGATAGGGTTAGTTTTCAATGTGTGTGTGTGAGTGGGGGGGGAGGGATGATGGGTCACCTGTGTTGCAGCACAGGTTTCTTAATAAGGCATATTGTAGGTCTGGTGTATTTGTTGCGAATTGTATTATGGGTGATTGTCATTAAGCTTGGTGCATTATTGTGTTGAGGTTGTAATTTTAGGAGTTTTGTTTATAGCCATTTTGTGGCCTTTGTTATTATAACTTTATTCCTTTTTAAATTGTGATATGTTTTAAAAACTTGTATATAGTAGACTGTCAGATGTTGCCTGGATTGTTTTGTGTTTATATATTGTTTTACTGATGTTGTCCTTGTTCATTATTTATATATGTACCTATTAATATTTGTACATGAAGTTTTAAATAAAATATAAAAAAAAAACTGCGTGACGCAACACTGTCCTGCCGCAGACCCCCCCATTCACTACACACCTTAAGCTGCTTCATACTCAGATGTTCATACTGCCTCGCATTCCACAACCACTACTTAAGAGTGGAATGCAGTCTCCTCTACTATGATCGAGCCTCATCGTGCCCTCCTTGTCAGCGCTATCCTGTCTCTACACTGATGTACATAACCACGAGTATGAAGAGATACGATACTGTGTACTGCCCTAGTACTAGGGGCATATCCTAGTGACGGACGCTGTGAAATTGTAGAGGTGCTTGGCACAAGAGAGACTCATTAATATTTATATTGATAATTGAAATTGATATGAGTAATCAGAAATAATGTGAAAGACATTAATGCAACTCCTAGTGCGACCCTCTGTCGTGTTGGGGGGGTGTTGCAACCCCTGAATGGGTTACAATGATTATTATATATATAATGTATATTACCTTTTCATTAATTTATATTGCTTATATTTGCGACAATAGCTAAATCATAAATGTATGACTTTATATTATTATTTGACTGTTTATATTGTTATATTTAGCTTATGTTGTTAGGATGTATATAAAATGTGCTCAGTTAGTCTTGATTGTCAAACTACTGTAATTATCGCTTGTCGCTCGTTATACTGCCGGCTTCTGAGCTGCAGTTGTCCCACGTAGCTATCACGTGATCGAGGGGGGTGTCCTCACCTCTCGTGAAGTAGTCAGTCTGCTGGAGACTCGCTTGGTGGTTGGACAGATTGTCTGTCTCATTATTCTTGTTAGTTCTGTAGAACTTTGTTCACAGAACATTGTATAGACTTTGTGATTTTCGACGTTGTACTGAGGTTGTGTGTCACTTAGACACTCTGAACATCTCAGGTCCTTAGCTATACTTCTGACCTAATTTTGTACAGGTTTCCCGTGTATTGTCACAGTCGCGTTTTTCCTATGCTGAACATAGATTTTAGTAGTATGGGAGTTTTGTAACTTTTGTGGAGGATCTGCAGATGGTCCCTACTTAGTGTCGTTATATTATCTCCTTGTTCCTGATTCTGTGTCGCAGTCGCTTGATATTGCATTGCTATTGGGCTTAGCATTCTTTGTTGTTCAAGCAGACTGTTCGGGTTGCCAGTCGGTCAAGGAGTTAGTTTATGTAAGGACTTTGTCAGTCACTTCTTTAAGTCTTATTCGAGTCTTGAGACATAGCTAACTACTTAAGAGCACTTGCACGCATACTCACACTTACTTGTACATATTTGTAATATCTTATTAAATGTTAATGTACCTGATGGTACTTAAGAATTATAAATGTGATATGTGCTTTCAGCACAATAATATTGAACTCGAGAGATTTATTTTATTTTGATTGCTGTAATTTAATTTACTTTGATAAAATACCTCTAGACTTAATAAATTTATTAAATTTTAATTTCTCTAGTTAGTAGCCTACCAGTTGTAATCCTAAAGCACTATTGAACCATACTGAATTTTAATGGATAATTGGACAAGGATACTGACTACTTGTTACGAAAACCCAGTGACAAGGCTGGATTGCTAGAAGGGCAGTCCTTTCTAGTATTCACTGGAGATCTCTAAGCTTTTAGAATCGCGTTTTTTGTAACAGTGGTGGTGGTGATGGTGGTGGTGGTGGTGGTGGTGGTGGTGGTGGTGGTGGTGGTGGTGTGACGTCTCAGGTGGTGGTGGTGGTAGTGGTGGGGTGGTGGGTGGTGGTGGTGGTGGTGGTGGTGTGACGTCTCATGTGGTGTGGTGGTGTAACGTCTCAGGTGGTGGTGGAGAGTGGTGGTGGTGGTGGTTGGTGGTGGTGGTTGGTGGTGGTGGTGGTGGTGGAGTAGTGGTGGTGTGGTGGTGGTGTGACGTCTCAGGTGGTGGTGGAGATGATGATGGTGGGTGGTGTGACGTCAAGGTGGTGGTGGATGTGGATGTGATGGTGGTGGTGGTGGTGGATGGTGTGGTGGTGGTGATGGTGGTTAATGGTGGTTGTGGTGGTGGTGGTGGTGATGGGTGGTGGTGGTGGTGGTGGTGAGATGGTGGTGGTGGTGGTGGTGGTGGTGGTGGTAGGGTGGTGGAGATGTGGTGTGGTGGTGTGTGAAGTTGTGGTGGTGGTGGTGTGGTGGTGGTGGTGGTTAGGTGGTGGAGATAAGTGGTGGTGGTGGTGGTGGTTTGTGACGTCATGTGGTGGTGGAGATGGTGATGGTGGTGGTGTGACGTTTCAGGTGATGGTGGAGATGATGATGATGGTGGGTGGTGGTGGTGGTGGTGAGATGGTTGTGGTGGTAGTGATGGTGGTGGTGGTAGTTGTGCTGGTGGTGGTGGTGGTGTTGATGGTGGTGGAGATGTGGTGGTGGTGGTGTGGTGTGACGTCTCAGGTGGTGGTGAAGTGGTGTGGTGGTGGTGTGATGTCTCAGGTTGGTGGTGAGACGAGTGGTGGTGGTGGTGGTGGTGGGATGGTGGTGTGGTGGTGGTGTGTGGTGGTGGTGGTGGTTTGACTGCTCAGGTGGTGGTGGAGACGATGGTGGTGGAGTGGTGGTGGTGGTGGTGGTGTGTGACGTCTCAGGTGGTGGTGAAGATGGTGGTGGGTGGTGGTGGTGGTCGTTGTGGTGGTGGTGATGGTGGTGGTGGTGAGATAGGA
>NC_069436.1:33758374-33770874 GCF_026875155.1 Cherax quadricarinatus | reverse complement strand
ACTGGAACCACGATGACTTTGTTACACTAACCGGCGATTAATCCGTGATACCTACGGTCACGCAAATGAAGAGATATGTGGGGAGAAGCACTTAATGACACACGGATCTACGTTAAAATGACGTCATCAAATGGTTTTTAGAAGCGTGTGATAAGAATCAAGAGACCATTTATAGCCGTCAATTCAGCTGTATCAGTACGTCTACATATGATCACGACACTACACATGGAGTTAAAAAAAGTAATGAGCCTTTTGAGGCTGAAGAATTTTTGTATAAAAGAATGAACCTACGTAATTATGTTACGGTTCATAACCTGCTCAGGTCGGAGGCCCGCTGGACCTTATGCTGGAAGTTTGAGGGAACATATCAGTCAAATGCCCTTACGCCATCCCAAAAACCGTCCTATATTATGTTGCAAGCATTTCGAACATCAAGTATATGTACAAATATGCCGGGGCAAACGTCGTACGTGTCGGCTGTGTGGATCGTACGACCACATAAGCGGCACAGTGTGGTAAGCCGTCCTGTGGAATCTCCAAATAACGCAACGACAACAACCGGAAGAGGTCGAGGAAGTGGAGGGACGAAGAACGTCATTATGCTCACTGGCCTCTCGATCAACGGACATCTTGGAGTGAATGGTAGAAAAAGGGGCAGGAGAATGCCTTGGAGGATGCAAAACAGCGAGAAGAAACACAATCACTGATATAAATAAAGATTAGAAAAGAACTTGCCCACTATGGGGACGAGGATGTATCGGCGTCCATTAGTGAAGGACACTGGATGTATGTGTTATGACGAGTCGATGCGTCCCCCGTGTGAGGAATCAGGTGCACAATTTGGGATCGTAGAGCATCATGTGTGAGGCGAGGCGAACGATGAAAGCATTTGAGTCTGGGGTGTCGCAAGGTATGATGGTAAATATAGCAAAGTGATTGCATTCATGAAAGTACTAAAGAAATCCCAAATGCAGTGGAGGGTAGACTGCGAAAAGCGAGCTGCGACCCCACCAGACTCAAGACGAACGTGCTTACACCAGCCCAAAGGGGGCACCAGGGAAAAAGTCTTGGGCATATGTACAGAGGAAAGGGAACATGTGAAACCACGAAACAAGTTTAGTCAAGTGATTTCCCAAAAAGTGAGAAGGGATAGAGTGTAAAAGTGTATAAGTGAAAAGTCTATATCATATGAACCGAGCGTAAGAAAATCCATTAATTGACTTAGAGCGCGGTTCATCGTCTCTAAGAGCGCGAGATAGTTATAACACGGGAGACAACAGCATCATTTGATGGCGAGAAGCGAAGTGTGGTTTAATATTTTTTTGGGGGGGGGGGGGGGGGGGGGGGGGGGGGGGGGCGACTAGTATGGTGGACTTGTGGTATTTATCCAGAACACAATTACAGAGGAGTTGGATTTGAGGTTAGAATTAGATGGTTAATGTTATATGGAATATGCGGACGAAGGTTAAAAAGGAGTAGGCGTCGCCATTCTGGTAAAGGAAAATAGCCCTATTCTTTTCCGTTTGTAGTACGTGCCATATTTAAAAGGGGGAGGGAGAGTGATTAGGGTGGATGGTTAAATATGGGTAGAGGTACAAATAAGTTTTTGTAGGTGTATAATGGGCCGGCCGAGGGAGATGTATGAATTAAAACTCATTTAGTAGCAAGTGTACTAGTATATCATCATACGTATTTACACAAATGTAGCGATATAAGTGGAGAGACAGGAATTGTGTAATACGACAAAAAGATGTGGGTCCTCGAGGAACAGGTTGTTGCATGGGTACCAGGAAGATTTATTGACTAGTGTGGGTTTAATGTGATTGTTTGTGGGTGTGGCAAAGTGGAGCATACTTTTAATATACGAGGATAACGCGAGCGAGATTAGAATAGGATGTACGTGGTCATGAGCTGGTGGGAGAGCAGTGTCATGGGAATGTCTATCAGTATGGACATAACAAATTCTTCTTTTTTTCGGTGCGCGAGATATCATCAGGCGTGTGCGTGAGATGAGAAACTGTGATGTATGAGTCTTGAGAGTGTGGTGTGTTTAGTTTTCCTAGAAGAGGCGGTCCATTCATTTGAGTGTGCGCGATTTACAAATTTAAAGTTATGAAGAGAGAGGAAAGTCGTTTATGACTTTTGGGGCATATGTGGGAACGCTTGTGGTGAAGCAAACCATGGAGATGAGGCTTTGGTTAATTGTGGGAAAAGATAGCCAAAAAGCGAATAAAGGATTATTTAAATATAGTCAGGGAGTGAGATATAATCAGTAACAGTAAAGGTTTCCAATGATATTTAGAGTGGGGTACAGTTTGCGCGCCGACTGCTATGTCTACAAACAACAATGCTAATTATCACTGTACAGAAATTGCACGAATTAAGGAGCAACTACAAAATTACAACGAAAGGTTTGATGGGGATAAAGGAGACTTAATGGGTAGGAATCGAAGAGGATTTGTGGGGAGATCGTGGACCGTCGGCGTGTGTGTTTGAGGTACTCTACACGAGACGTCAGCAAGCATTGATTAATGGTTTGAATGTCCAGGTAGGTAGCAGGGGTATAGAGTGAATCAGGTGTTGACGACGACGAGGGTATGAGTGGGTATAATTGATGCTATGGGTCTAAATTGAAAACGCAAAGTAGTTGTGAATAAGTGAAATTGTGCATTGGCAGTCAATCGGTAGGTATTGTGCTTTGTTAGCTGGAAGAGCATGATCGTTTGATGTGGGAGGGCCGATACCGAGTGTGAGACTTGGAGTGCTTTATCTGGAGGCGCAATGGGTAAGGCGCCTAGGAAAGATAGATGGTGCCCAGCGACATTTATATTCAAATTGGAACTTTTAAAGGGGTTTTTTTTTTTGGTAGCTTAATTCAATATCATGAAGCTGGGATGGGGTTTTATGGGGAACAACAAAGGTTAGGCTGTGGTCGTTCCCATAGTTCACTAAAGGCAGGTGCCATTAACGGTATAAAGATTATCTTGCAAGTCTCGTTATTAATGTGGACAATAAAATTTTGGAAGGATCTTGGCCAACAAATAAAAAAAGTATCCCGGCGAAAATGTGATTGACAAGGGACAAATGGGTGCCGGAGCAGGTTCTATGTATGAAGGTCACGGTATGATTAGAAGTTTTATTGAAAAAGAGTAAGAATGGGAAGGGGGGGGGTAATGGCTACTAGATTGGGAGGCGGCATAATAAGTGTGGAACGGGAGACGTAAGGAAAGAAAATGAGATGGCAGGGGAATTGGGGCGGAAAATATTCATGTGCCAAATAAATGTATCAAGAGGCATCTTGCTGTGCAGGTGAAAGGGAGGTTGGGAGATCAGGATTTCAATGGGAAGGTTGCGTGCAAGGTTGTCACCCTTTACACAATTTTTTTTGCTTGTTTTCAAAGATCCCTTTTAAAGAGCGATCAGGGGTTTATTGCGAAGCAAATGTGTGGGAATGTAAGAGGGAGGGGGAGCTGGAGCATTGTTGATCTGTCGACGAATCACGAACGATTTTTGGTGAGAGAAAACATAGATTTGATCGGGTAGAAAATTTAGTGGAAAGTTTTGGAGAAAAGCTACTTGGTCATGACGAATCAACATGGAGGAAAACAAAGTATATGAAATCTTGGAAAAGGGTCGCGTGCGTGAGGAATTGTAGCTGAAAGTGGGAAAGGGGGGTACCAAATAAAGATATTGTGGGATCGTTTCTGTAAATGAACTCAAGTCAGCACAACAATAAATACGTGCGTATCGTTGAAAAGTGTTCTAAAGCGTCATTAGTGGGTTAAGAGCTGCTATTTAAATGCAACAAAGGGTGAAAACAAACGAATGTGCGTATTATATAGTAAACTATGGCATGTTACGATATATTTCCGATACTTCGTTGTGATTAAAAAAGGTTACAAAAAGTGATTTTAGATTCATTTGGGGACCAGGGCGCGAATGTATAAGGTATAGCGTTGTGCACACGACTTCCCCTTTGACCAGGGAGGGCTGGGTCTTCAATAGTAAGATCGAAGCAGAGGATAATAAGTATGGGATATTTAAAACATAGTTATATAGCAGGGAGGGGGGACAAAGAAGAAAAAAAACGACATCATAGATACATCAGGTATGCGACGGTGGTGGTGGGGTCGGAAGTTCATGATGTGTGGAGGCAATGTTACGGGTCTTCATAAACGTGTAGGATCACTCACAAATTAAAGTTGAGAAATCCTTTGAATAGGGCAGATGTTAAGGTAAAGGGCTGTGGTATCGCGGTAAGAAGGAGTTTAATCCGATGTAAGAATGGCATAATATTTGAGGGCGTTTAAATAACGTGCCGTTTAAAACCTAAAGTCAGAGATAGTTATGTAAATGGATTTTTACATGAATCTTGCCGTCAGGAATGGTTTATTCTATAAAGAGAATACGAGAGGATGGGGAATGCAAGGATTGTGGAGATTGGCGACATATTTATCATACGGTATAATTTTGCGATTGTATTGAAACTTATAAGGGGTATTGGGATTGGTAAGGGGTTTTAATTAGTGGGGGGGAGGGGGTTTTGCCAGTTAGTGTGGGGAGGGGTTTGCAGGTATTGCGGGTTTTTAAGTTTAGAATAAACTTGGGACCTGGGGTGAATAAAAAGGGTAGAGTAATGCGATTGGTATATGATTACGGATTTATATATAACATGATGTGGGCTATGAGGGGGCGGAACGTAGTAGTGCAAGATAAATGCATTGGCAGCCACTAATTTATAGGTACACAGTGTTAGAAAACAAGGGGTGAATGGAGGGAGATGGGAGAGAAGATATTTAGTGAGGGTTATCGAAATTTCAATTAAAAGAAGTTGATTTATGGGTTTGCAAAAAGGAAAGGGGATATGACGGTCTATTTTCCTAGACGTGGGTGTGAGCCATTGGAGCCTGTACTATATGGATGTATAATTGAGGTTTGATATCTGAGGAGGCAATATGGGTTATTGCCCGAGGGTTTCAGGAACTACACAGTTATCATTTAAAAAAGGTGTAGCACTAGCGATATGACATATCTTATATCATGTATAGAATCATTTTCAAAGACTTTGATGGATGAAAATTTTCAATGTGACTCAAAAATATGTTATGGGTTCTTTTACTGTTTTTTGATTCAATTGTAAGTGGAAAAAAAGTGTTTCCCTACAATAAGCAATTGTTTAATTTATGTTTTATATTTTATGCCGTGTTTACAGTGTCTTTTTCAGTAATATATTAACATGTAACTAGTTTGTGGCAATTATATTTTACTTTGTTTGCTGAGATGTAAAATATCACATCGTAGTTTTATGTTTTGTTATATTGATGTTTAATAGTGAAACATTTTAGCATTATCCCGTACTCCCTTCTTTGAATACTAAGAATACCTAGTATGTTAAGACTCTGATAAACGCCCAATATTAAGGTTTGAGTATCGTGCGGGGTGCTCCTCGTTAAGCACCTGTAGATCTTAGAAATAGTCTTGCATACGTGTTTGACAGAGAAACCCCACCAGTATGTGCCTGATGAAGCACAAGTAGTGTAACGTGTGTGTTTAGACAGGCAAAAACCACACCTAGTATGTGGCCTGATGTAGTCTCAGTGTAGTGTAACGATGTGTGTAGACATATGCAGAAACCTCCCTAGTATGTGCCTGTGTAGTCCCTCATTATGTGTAACGTGTGTGCTTGTTGTGTGTCATTGTGCGTGTTGTTTGTTTTTGTTTAATCTCTGTTTTTATTGTAAAATCTTCAAATTTACTCCGTGTTTGATGTTTTGGTAATATGTAACCATATGTTAGAGATGTTCTTTAACAATAAAACAATATCACAGTAATTTATAGTGGTGTTGTGAGTGTATTACCACAGTAACTATATGGTGTTTGTGTGTGTGATAGTATCTTTCACTGTAATACTACGGTGTTTGTGTGTGTGAGTAGTATAATCAACTGTAATATACGGTGTTTGTGTGTGAGTGTAATACCAGTAACATATATAGCGGTGTAGTGTTGTGAGTGTTTAATTACCACTGTACTGTATGGTGTCGTATTAGGACAGCGGGGTTAAGTGCAATTCCTAGTGCAGGTAATCTTTGGGTCAGTGATAATCTTTTTAATAAATTTCTGTCCCTTTTGTATCGCACTGTTTTTAATAAAATATAAAAAAAAAAATAACAGAAACCAGTAACAAATTAGGTCAGTAAGGTCTAAAGCTCAGACCTGAAGGATGATTCGAGTGTCTATGTGACACACAACCTCAGTACAACGCAAAATCACTAAGTCGAAACAATGTCTGTGAACAGAGTTCTACAGACTAACAAGAATAATGAGACAGACAATCTGTCCAACACACCACGAGTCTAGAGCAGACTGAAATACTTTAGCCGAGGTGAGGACACCCCCCCCTCTCGATCACGTGATAGCACCAGGACAGCAGTCCGCCCAGGCAAGAAGCCGCAATATAAGCGGAGTCAAACAGCGATAATTAACAGTAGTTAACAATCAAGACAATGAAACTGAGGCACAATAATAAGTTACATCTTAACTAACAAAGGAAACTACTCAAAATAACATATAAAGCAATACATTTTTTACGATTTTGCTATTATCGCAAAATATAAGCAATATAAAATTAAATAGAAAAAATAATAATTATATATATACATAATAATAATTTCAATATACTTCTTAGTTAGGGTTCAAGCGGGTGGCATATCACTTCCACAACAACCAAACCATAGGATGCATATTAGGGTATATCTTATAGTTTTGCATAAAATGTGGACAGCTGATCGAGTGGAGATGTGAGTAGAGTATAGACAAGGCGATTATGACTATCGGTTCTGTTAAATTTAGTTTTATTGTTGAGAGACAACATTTAAATATTTGCGAGAGATAACACAAGTGAGTATTACATGGATTTCTATAAAAGTTGTTTTAGTGAATGAGCTACAGATTAGTGACAGGACATTCTGAGGGAGAGTAGATTTATGTAATTAACAATATTATGATAGTGGTTAATAATATTGGGGATAGAGGAGTAAGGAGGTGGTAGTTTTTGAGAGGCGCGCTAGTTGGAGATGTGTGGGGGGGTTACGGGGCGGGTGGGATGATGGAGATATTCATATTGATGTTAATCTGGCGAGTGAGGTTAGAAAGAAGAGGTTGGGATGCGGGGGATGCGTATGGTTAGGAATATTAGTATAAATATAATTACTCTTTGTTAAAATTATAAAGAATAAAACAATCAACACTCACGTACTCACACTCCCCTCATACACAACAATACTTAATATAGAAATGTAATAATTAGACCATGACATAGTATACTATTAATATGGCTGAGGATTACTACTTTCCTGAAATTGGCATAAAAATTACGTTAATTTAATGTAACTGATAATTATTAAGGACAGTGACAGAGCGTCAGCAATAATTACAATGACCACTTATGTGTTTAATTACTAATAGAATAAGTATTGGATTCTGAGGGCCCACCTCATGATCCAGGCGAATATTACTCTTCATAGTATTTATATAAGTAGAGGATAGAGGTTCAGAAAAAACGTTAATATAAAATGGGAAGTGCCCAAATACACGTCAAAATGTTCCAAGACAACCACAAGAGCTAGAGCCTCCTTCTCTCACTAGGTGGCATCAATTTTCTGTGTCGTTTAAGCTAAGATGAAGCGTAACATATAGGATGAGAATATCAGGAGGGATGTTGACTGTTGACAGTTAACAGCACAGCACCACTGCATAGCCCCTCGCAATCTGTATGTAAAAAAGAGGGAAATTTGAAAATAGGGCTTTGCAACACAGGAGCAGAGGAAAGCAAACGCTTCAACCTTTTAAACGAGTCCTGAACAATCTCATAGTCCAGGTGAACTGAACATTTGCTACTAGTAACTCATTGAGAGGACCTGCCAATCTGAGAGAAAGTTTGGACAGAACCAGCATAATATCCTGCCATACCAAGAGAATCTCTGTACCCCTTCTATCCATGTGGCACTGGAAATTCAGAAATTGCACGAACCTTAAGACTCAATAAGGAGCAACCTCACCTTTTGCCGAAACAAACTAGATAGGTTATCTTGGCTTGACCAAAAACTACATTTAGCTAAGTTAACAGTGAAGTAATAGTGCGCCAGGCTCTCAACAATGCTCTGAACGCAGTCAAGTAGCTGTTCCCTACTCGTCACTGTGCCGCACTAAGATCGTCAAGGTAGGCTTTCTACCCTAAGTTGAGGGTCACCTCGTCATTAATACGTTGGAAGAAGAAAGCCGCGTTACATAGGCCGAAGGGGGTGACGAGGTATTAAACAATCCATCTTGAAACATTAAAATCAGGATAATGTTCTTGAGCACGTTTCAGTAAGCGGGACTGATAATAGCCTCGTAAGAGAATCTAAACCACTGACAAAACTTGGGCTCCTGACACACGGTTCAATAAGGTCGTCAATGAGAGGTAGAGGAAAACCGTCAGGCAAGGTGACAGAGTTCACATTTCTGTAATCAGTGCACATCCCTGAAACTACGCGGTGAGCTGAAAGACGTTTAGCGGTGTGCCACTACAAATTACAGGGAATGCCCATGGACTTTTACTGCGCTCAATAAGTCCGTGAGATACGAAAATCAAAACCTCTCTTCTCTCAATGTTTCTTATGCTTGATTTGACTCATCCTATAGGGTGATTGCTTAATTGGTGATGCTCCATGTACATCAACGTCAATACACCTAGAGTTCAACGATTTAGGAACATCAACTGAACAATTCAGGAACTGCAAATCATGGTTTATAATATCAACCAGCTTTAATCAATCCCAAGGTTTTACTAAGAAAATCGTCTAGTGTGGTAATCGATGAATTTTTTCTAAACGAACCTCTATACCTCTAGGAGATGCAGTAAACGACGTGTTCTTCATCTGTCCTAGGAAAATAGAATGTAGTAAGGACTAGCGGAAGTAATGCCTTAAGCTGGTTAACATGGACAGCAAGATTAGACTTCTTATTTCACCCATGCGTACGTATCAAATAAATTTACGTCGTTACAAGCCTTTTCAAACTACTTCCGTCCAGGGGACCATCATACATGGCTTGTTATAGCATGACCAGGTACTAATTCCCTAGCCATCACCTTATCTCCCTGCTTTAAAAAACGAAGACAGCACGCATTAGATCAAAATGTTGCCTTCATTCAAGCTTGGGCTGAGAAACTAGGTTTTTTTCGGCAGGCTAGCTCTCTAGCGGCTGTCAATGATGTTTGTCATTAAATGAAAGGTGAAGTAACTCAAAGATGATTTGAATTTTCCCCTGTCCCCTACGTCCTTTTTCAACCTGCCTAGAGGACAACGCACTTGGTGTCCGAATATTAATTCAAATGGCTAAATCCGAGACTTTCTATCCTCCACTATCTCGTCATACGAACAGAAAGAAAAGGAATATCCCTCATCCAAGTCTCTACAAAAATGTTCACAATAACTCTCATCATGACTTCAGTGTCTGATGAATCTACTCTAGAGCACCTTGTGACTGTGGTGAGATAACTGGTTGAAAGAACAAGACTTTATTCCTAGGTGGTGATAATGCTTCTATCCGAAAGATTCTAAGAAGTGAATTAGATCCCCCCCCCTTGGGGGGGATTCTGATTGTAACTCCTCGTGCAATCCAACCTGGGGCGAGAAATTTCATATTTCATCAGCGTTTCTCACATAAGCAGAGACTTAATTTTTCTCTTAGAATAGCTTCGTTGTGATAGCGTGTTGCAGCGTCCATAATTAGTAAATAAGTATGGTTATCCTATTATGGTTTAGGGCAAAGGACCAACACAATAAAATAAGACGTTGAGAATGGTTCACCATCCACGGTGATAAAGGAATGAGGAGAGGCGCAGGTGGAGGTGAGTGCGCTGGCTTACCTGTCACTTTGACACACGTGGCAGACGTCGCACATGATCAGCTACTGTTTCCTCATCTTGCCAGTAAAATGTTTTCGCCAGTTTTACCGAGTGTCCTTCTTGATACCCAAATGTCCACCTGGGACTAAAGTGAGCAAAAACAATGGCTTGTTACCACGAAAGTGTATCTGGTACACTACGGAGATGCTTGACTGTGGTGGATAACACTAATCACTCTGAACAAACCTTCATGTATTTTTCTCCAACAGTACATCGTTTACTATAATAGTAAAATTATCGAGATCCTTTTGCTTCACCTCATAAACTGCTAAATCTCTTCATTCCTATTCCAGTGACGTGATCCAACAAACTGATCCTTGATAAACGTCAGCAAGCGAGATAGAAATTTAACGTCAGTTGTGTCCTGACTAGTTATAACCGGGGGGAGTCAGTGTTAAGACCCTGGCGCAGAGCGTCCACTGAAACCCAACATAATCAACCCCAAATCATTGTCATCCACTACCTCCAACAGGAGACAAGGATGGGGTTTGAATCTTAGACATAGCTTACTAGTAATTGCGCTGAGAGGAAATAAATAGACTTCTCATTACAAGCCTCAATGCATAATTATCATTAAGTGTTATTATCAATCACAAGTGGTTTCTATTTAACATATACCAGCATGAAGAGATCGTTCCCTATCAACAAGTCCACTGACCTGATGGGAAATAACACCCTGGATATACCCACTGAAATATAACCAGTATAATATCTTTTTTTTTTCAATATAAACATGTGAAGAGGTAATTTATAACACCGCCCCACCATAGGCTTCTAATAAGTAACATCTATTTGACAAATAAAGGGATCATCAGTTATGTGGCATACATCTTCTCTCTAATAACGTGAGATAACTGCCAGTGTCTCTAAGTAACTATTTCAGTTAATGCGATTCGTCCCCAAATCCTACTTACCTCTCGAAAAGTAAGGACACCATCAAGAACGAATCTTTCGTCAGACTACAACTTTCTGACGCTAGCATCTGTCCTGATAATATTATCTAAAACAGTAGAATCAGAGGTATTTACTTAGGATTTTGGTGCCGTTTGTGCACGGAAGAGGATACGAAACTTTGAGTAGGGGCGCCAGCCGCAGACTGTCTCTCGCAATCTCTTTCCAACTTTATAGCAAATACTCCTCTAGCATGTCCTTTTCTGTTACAATAGTACATTATACTTTCTTTTTTCTCGAATATCAGTTCCTGGCTAAGCCCACAGAGAACAGATTCAGGATTGTGATTTTTCCCTGGTAAAGGTACGAGAAGTTATCAGTAGCAGGTACATCAGGGCCGGCAATGAGCAGCTGAATTTAGTCCCAACTTCTAGGACAAATTTTAGGTTACCTGTTTTCACTGAGTTTTAGTAACGTACAAGTTTGGAGAAATCTTCATAATTGTCTGCTAATAATGCAGCAGTTGTTCCCAGAATATCCGAGGTATAAAGATCGATCAGATATTCTTGTATGTCCGCAACATACAGTTGTATAAACACTTCGTGTAGTAAACACTGAACAAAGGCTGTCGTAGTTGTTTACATTAGCAAGCTCTAACAAACCACCTCTCAATTGCAACTTTTATCACCACGAGCAAACCTCTACACAAGTTTGATCTTGTCGTCGTTGTAACGTACGAAAGGCTCTTTGATAACTTACAGGTACCAAGTTAATATGTCCTAGAATATTTGTTTGAGCAAGCGTCATAACTAATGTACTTTGGCAAAATGGTAAAGCCTGGCATACAATTTGAGCTCTTCCTGTCAATGGCTGTGTTGCAACAAGTTGGCCATGCTACGTGGCCGGGGGGTGCAGTTCTAGCATCGTGCCTGGTTCTCAATCACATCTTCAAAATAGGTGTCTAAGTCACTTTCCAAAACAACTTAGGAACCATGGATGCAGCTTTCTGCATCATTAAATGGTCTTGTGATCTATCAGTCTGTTTGTCTTCCGCAGACGAACATTTTCATCTCTGGAAATCTTCTTCGTTCAAATTCGGGGCCACTGTGCCTGCCATTTGTGCAAGTCTGCAACATATAGAGACGTTACTAAACTCTCAAACCAGTCCGTGAGTGATAGGGACCAGAGGGTAATGGAGAGTACGGAATCCAAGACGTGGTCTGGACGTTTCTTAGGTCGGACACCTCGTCGAACAGGCCTCTCCTAGAGATTCTAGATCTGGTCAGGATAAGTAGATACAGGTGTAGTATACACTGTAATAGTACGTGGCTAGCTCAAGCTAACAGTTAGGAGGGAAGGCATGAGCGATAACAGCTATACACTAGGTTCAACTCTAGGCTCACAATCTGCCTTAGATGCTCTTTCTTCGGGCGGAGCTAAATAGTCATATCTGCCTAATAGTGACACTAGGCTTTCTGAATCTGAATCATAATCAGAAATCACTGTATGACAGGAAGCAATATATCTTTTAATTAACGCTCTGACAGTTTCTGCGGTGTAAGTCCTGTTATATATAACGTCACACCGAGATATTTGGCTACTCGCCAAGCAACGTCTGAAAGTTTTTAATATACTTAACTCCAGACAAAAGTCAAGTATC
>NC_069436.1:33623772-33757874 GCF_026875155.1 Cherax quadricarinatus | reverse complement strand
GGAAAATTTCTTTTAGGACCCCCCAGGTTGCAGAATCAGGGGGTTCGGGGTTTTTGGTTACTTAGACTATATTCATTTCAATGACAACACAGAAAAGGATAATGACAGATTCCACAAATTAAGGCCTCTTTACACTGCACTAACTAATGCTTGCTTGAAAGCTCCAGCTACACCCATACAATCTTTGATGAAGTCATTTTTTGGTTTCAAGAATAAAAATGCTGGAAACCCCAAAGGCAGTACATAAAAAACCAAACCAGATAAGTGGGTTTAAAACTTTTTTGTCGTGCAAGTGAAGATGGAATCTTTCATGATATACTCATGTATCAAGCAAAACCAACTTTTGACAGCCATCCCATAAAGCTTCCACAGGAAAAAAACTAGACTTCCAATAAGTACAAAGATTGTTCTGGTACTTGCAGCAACTATGAACAAGACCAACACATCAGCAATCTGTGCTGACAATTTCTTTTCTAGTCTACCTTTGGTCAAGGTACTAAGAGATAAGTATAACTGCAGATACACTGGAACAGTAAGTGAAAATAGATGTGGTAAGCCCGATCTGATGCCTGTCAAACAAATGGAAAAGAACACTGTGGACAGGAGCACTTTTAGCTTCAAAAACAATGATGGTGTCCTTGTTGTAAGATGGAAGGACAACAAAGTTGTGATTTTAGTGACAAGTGATGTTGGGGTCAATCCTGTGAGTCTTGTTGAAAGATATAACAAGGCTACAAAGAATAAAAACCACTTACAGTGCCCTGCAGTCATCAAGAACTATAATGCACACATGGGAGGTATTGACAAAAGTAACATGTTGGTGCATCTGTACAGAACACCAACGAAATCTAAATGTTGGTACATGCGACTGTTTGCCTATGTTCTTGATCTTGCTGTTGTGAACTGGTGGCTTCTTTACTGCCGTGATTCGATTCTCGAGCACTAAATACCAAGTGTATGGCTCTGAAGTATTTCAGGAATGATATCTCTGTCACTGCAAGGTCTAAAGGACAAAAGTTTAGGGGGCAGCACCCTAAGAATATCTACACGCCTTCACCAAGTAATTCACCATGTACTTCCAATGGTGTCGCAAAGTGAAAGCTGTGGGCAAATGTGCAGAATGGCCTGATGACAGTGTTAGGTTTGACAGAAATCTAAACCCCTTGCCAGTGGCAGGGAAAAGCCCCTTAGTTGCAGCATTGCAGCAACTCGAAGAATTTGTTACATCCTCATTCCAGTGTTCTGTATGCAAAGTAAAACTGTGCATAAAGAGTAATAGTGAAATTGCTTCAGCGACTACCATACTATCAATTAGCAATATAGAATAATTGGTCTTCCTCATGAATTCAGCAATATGGGACTTGAAAGTTTTATCCTTTTGCAATGTGTCCATGTTGCTATTTGTTTCAATTTTTATATTTTTCTAATACATACAAACTGTTTTGATACAAGTTCCATTTATGTTTTGATATTGTATGTTTTTATAATAAATTTAAAAAAATAGTTATTGGGGTGTTTTTTTACAATTTGCAAGTTTGCAACATTCAGATTTATACTCCCCATGTCGGGCAAGGGCCGGAAATTTTCGCCTTTCGGAGATTTGCAAATTTCTTGGAAAACTAACCCTTAGAATTCCATTTTATATGGGCTCATTGACCTTTTTTTGAGTTACTTTAACCATTATAGGGAGTTCAGTTCGAATTTCTAATTTTATGGTCATTTGCCCCATGAAGGGTTAATTAAGGTACCATTTTCTTGAAGTTTTCGAGCTGGGGCTGTCATCCAATTAATTTGCTCGCTTTAAAAAAATCGAAAAAAAAATTTTGGAAACTGAGTTATTCATATAGAAAAATAGTTTAAATTTTTTGGCAAAACAATGGTACATGAATTAATGTATACGACGTTTTACAAGAAATTATAGTCATTTTATTCAGGTATGGTGACAGACATCGTGTCTACTCACAGTGGTATATTTTTGGAAATTTTTTTTTTTTTTTTTTTATCGCTTTTTTTTTGCATTTTTCTTTCTAATATAATTTAAATTGACTATTTTGGGAATAAAAATAGGCGGAAGCTTTACATAGACTTCTAGCCCAAACAGGGAAACCTCTGGGAAACTTCGTATTCTGCCCCCGAGAGAGGAGAGGCAGGAGAAAGACTTCATTTACGCATATATCCAACTATACGGCTTTATTATCTGATCAAAAATTAATTTAATGTATATAATAAACATTATTTATTTATTTTTATTATTAACACACTGCCGATTCCCACCAAGGCCAGGGTGGCCGAAAAAGAAAACTTTAACCTTTATTCATCTCCATCACTGTCTTGCCAGAAGGGTGCTTTTACACTACAATTTTCAAACTTGCAACATTAAACACCCCTCCTTAGAGTAGCAGGCACTGTCTTCCCATCTCCAGGACCTCTCAAGTCGGCCTGCGGTTTCCCTGAATCCCCTTCATGAATGTACTTTGCTCACAATCCAAACAGCACGTTCAAGTATTAAAAACCATTTGTCTCCATTCACTCTTATCAAACACGCTCACGCATGCCTGCTGGACGTCCAAGCACTCACACACAAAATCTCCTTCACCCCATCCCTCAACCTATCCTAGGTCGTCCCTTACCCGCATTCCTTCCGCTACAGACTGTTACACACTTGAAGTCATATTTTTCGCTCCATTCTCTCTACATGTCCGAAACCACCTCAAAAAAACCCTCCTCAGCCTCTTGGACAAACAAGTTTTGGTTATCCCGCACCTCCTACCTAACTTCCAAACTACGAATTCTCTGGCATTATATTCACACCCACCACATTGCCCTTCAGACATGCAATCTCCACTGCCTCGTCTTCTCCTTGCTGCAAACATTCATCACCCATGTTCCCACACCCATATTAAGAGTGTTGGTAAAACTATACTCTCATTACATTAACCTCTTTGCTCAAGGACTAAAGTCTTTGTATCTACAGACTCTAAGTGCACCACTCAACCCTTTTCACTCTCAATTCTATGATTCTCCTCATTCTTTCATAGACCCATCCACTGGACACGTCAACTCCCAATATCTGAATACATTCACCTCCTCCTACACTCTCCCTCCAACCTGATATCCAACTCAGATTCTCACACCCACATCTCTAATGATTTGTTTAAGCCACATTATTCCGTGTCTCCGAATAACCTTACTTAGATGTCTTTCCTGTATGCACTTTCAATTTTCTTCTCTTGCATACCATACCAAATTCATCCACAAACCTCGGCAAAACTTTCTCATCAGATTTCACCCAAGGAGCACAGTGTTCATCAGCAAATGAGAAAACTGTGACAACTCCCACTTTTATGTGTGATTCTTTATCTTTTAAATCAGCCTTTCTTGCCACAGACCCTTGCATTTACTCTTCTTACATAACCATCTAAAATATTATTTAACAACCACAGTGACATCCACTATCATTGTCTAGGACCTACTTTTAACTGGGAAATTATCTCCCTCTTTCCTATATACTCTAACTTCAGCCACAATTTCCTCGTTAAATAAACTCTTCACTGCTTCAATAACTACCTCCTATACCTTACACCTGCAACATCTGCCAATTGCCCCCCTTTCCACCTTGTCATAAGCTTTTCCAAATCCATAATGCCACAAAAACCTCTTTAAGCCTATCTAATACTGTTCACTTTAATGTTTTGACTGTAAACACCTGGGTCACACACCACTACTGTCCTAAAGCCTCCTTGGCTATCTGCCTATCCTATTCTCCGTCTTTCTGTCTTAATTTTCAATAATAACTTACCATACACTTTAACCAGGTACACTCTTAACAGACTTATCCCCCTGTAATTTTGCACTCTCTTTTGTCCCTTTGCCTTTATCAAAAGAACCTATGCATGCCTCTCTGCCAAAAATCCCAAGGTTCTTACCATTTCCCCAGACATTTATTAAATAATTGCACCAACCATCTAACTATATCCCCACCTGCTTTTAACATTTCTATCTTTATCCATCAATCCGGTGCCTTACCCCCATTTCATTTTACTACTGCCTCACGAAACTTCCCCAAATCACAACTGGATTTCCTCACTCCTACAAGATGTTATTTCCTCCTTGTCCTTATACACGAAATCTCAGCTTCCGATCTTCATCACATTTACAATTCCTCAAAATATTCCCTCCATCTTCCCAAATACCTCTAACTCTCATTAATTAACTATCCTCTCTATTTTTAACTGACAAATCCATATGTTCTCTAGGCTTTCTTAAACTTGTTAATTCACTCCAAACTTTTTCTTATTTTCAACAAAATTTGTGATAACATCTCTCCACTCTCTCATTTGCTATCTTTTTACACATGCTTCACCACTCTCTTAACCTCTCATTTTCTCCATATACTCTTCCTTCCTTTCATCACTTCTTACTTTGTTAAAAACGTCTCATATGCTTATTTTTTCTCTTTACACTCCTCATTCCACCATCGCTCCTCTTCCCTCCTGCACCATTTCCTGTAACCACAAACTTTTGATGAACACTCTAACACCACATTTTTAAACCAACCCCATACTTCTTCGACCCCCATTGCCTATGCTCTCATTAGCCCATATATCCTCCATGTTGTTTATATCTTACCCTTAACGCCTCTCTTTTAGTTTATAACCTTCACCTCTCTCTTCCCTGATGCTTTATATTCTCCTGTATCCCATCTACCTTTTACTCATCAGTGTAGCTACAACTAAGAAATATCTGATATATCTGGTGGGGGCCCCTCTATAAAAACATATACATCTGAAGGTCTACTCAACAGTTGTTATCTACAATACTTAATCAACAAACTACTGTCATTTCGCCTACATCATATCTTGTATAACTTATCCTCTTTTTCTTAAAATATGCATTACCTATTAACTAACCCCTTTTCTATACAAAGTTCAATCAAAGGGCTTCCATTTTTCTTTTACACCTGGCCACCCCAAACTTACCTACCCACCCTCTCTAAAAAGTTTCTCCTACTTTAGCATTCAGGTCCCCTACACAATTGTACTCTCTCACTTGCGTTTCAAGGTCCTGTGGAAAATTTAATTTCCAAAACTATAGTGCCTAATAGGTGTTTAATGTGACTATATGGGTCAAAAATGTATTGAAAATAAGAGATAGACCAAGAGTTCCCTTTGCGCATGCGCGGATAGTGCGGGGGGGGGGAGAGGCGCGGATTGTTTTTGAATGTGGTGAGATGATGCCCGAGAAAAGGCATGGAACCACGAAATTGACATTCCAGGCGGCTAAGGATTTATATTGGCCTATTTTCATAATAGAAGTGTCCGTACTTGTTCTGGTGGAGAGTGGAGGTGAGGGAACGTGGATTTACGGGGGACAAGGTAATTAGAGTGGTTAAAAAGTGTGATAAGAGTTGGACGGGTGTAGGTTTGCCCGGCCCAGGGTGTGTCCAGGGACATACCCATGTGTTTAATCCCTCGCTCATCGGACTCAGAATCTTATGAGTGACCTTAATTTGTTAATAGTTATGAGGGAAGTTAAAATCGTCTTGTGAAGGTTATGTAAATCAGTGATAATACATTGAGTTAAGAGAATGCGGGATGCGAAATAGAGCGCCTTGCTCCGAGGAACGTGGACTCTCGTACCGGGGATAATGGAGATTTTATGGAATCACACGATTCTAACCGGGACAAACCGACGGAATTACCTCGTCCTGCCGGAATGAGCAACATGTCGGTGTAGAGGACATCGAAACTGAGTGGTGAATGGAAGAAATAAGGATTATCAATCACCCACAGTTATGTAACCCTTCTGTTATTACAAACTTATGCTGGCCAGTTGTTGTTTATGTTGTAATTAGATAGGTTATGAGTGATACAACACATCAAGTGACCACAAGAGAACATCTGGTAAGGAGTGGTGGGATTATGTATAAAATGTTTTCTTGATGGATGTATCCAGGTGTTATCTAACCCAATCCCCCTTCATTCAGTCTAAACTAATTTAATCTTTACTGTCCACATTAATTAGTAGCACCGTACTTGTGGGTGTGTACAATCCATACTGGGTCTCGGAGAGTAGGGATAAGATGTGAGGTTCGAGGGGACCACTTGGTGCGACCAGGGGTGGTCTAAGTTTTCTCACATGTTACACGGGGTGGACTACGGTAAAACAATTGATGTGTTCTCCCAATGAGATTACTGGTATGTATAAATGTGAAGGAACATACAGGGTTAAGCACCCATAAAATTTTTTCCCATATCTGCCCGTTGGTCCTTCGAGAACCGGATGCAATCAGTGAAAAAATTAATGAAATTAATTTACTTAATAATTACGTGACTGGATTGAAGAAGTGGGTTTTGTAGGGTGCACAAGTTTAATTCGACGAGTGGATGGATGACAATTAGCCCAATTTAATTGCTAGCACATGTGTGGATAGATTTATTACAAGAGTAATGTGCAGAATACTCTTATAAGGCGCCTACTAAGTTGTATAATCAGTGGATTAATAATTCTCTAACCATGACTGGATCTAATGGAGTTCTGTGGCTGACAAGTCCCGTGAATTTTCGAGTATGAAAAGCATCCTTACAGGCTATTAAAAGCCATGGTGGACGAAGGCATATGATTAGTGAATCCAAAGAACGTGAACCCTAATTGAATTAAAAGTTATATTTAGATGCTTTAGAGAGTAGATTTGATTGGTACTAATTGTGGTTTAAAGACTGTGAAAGAGATTCTGCTAGAGATTGTGCGATGGAATGGAAAATGAATGTTTTTAATTAATCAACATTACGAATTGTAAGAAAAACTGTCTTGTAAAAGTAAGGCTTTGAATAAATTAAAGGTGTAAGCCAGCAGTGATCAACCTATTAATGCAAAGGAAGGGTGTGTTTGCCAAAACCCCCACCATCCATAGTACGGTCTGGAGGGAAATCAGACTAGGTCGGCAGGAATTAATTGTTTCTATGGCAGGACCATGTCAGCCAAAGAGTTTTCTCCAGGATAAAAACACATAATGACTCTGAAGTATCTGTCAAGCCTCAAAAGAGGAAAAATAATCCAGTGGTAATAATCATAGGTAAGAGTTAAATAGGCCATATCAAGTCAGGAATCAGTAATAGTGGTTCCTCCCATCAAGGTAAGAGGAATAAGTACCTCAGTATGTGTAACCAGTTAATAAGAGGTCAGGCAAGGAAAAAAAGAGAGATGCCTCTTCTGCCAGGGTACTTCATTTCACTTAAAATTGTAATGCCTCTGTAATTCATGGGATATATAGTGGAAAGATGAAAGAACTTGACAGATTTATCAGCTGTCTTGCAAATCCATAATGTAAAGGATTGTATACCAAATTGAACAGTTGCTATCAATGCAACAATGGGGAATGCACCATACAGTTATGTGCAGGGTTGTTATGTGATTCTTTATAATAATGGTGGGCAATAATGATGGCTAGCTGAGTAGCTTGCGGTGTTGGATGTAATAATTCAGGATAAAGGGCATAAATCCAAAAACCCCATACGGCGTCCCCACTTCCTCAACACTGGTAGGGCCATGTAATATATGGCAGACTACGCTAGTAATAATGGACTAGAGGAAGAGTGATAGGTCACGGTGTCTTACTCATGAAAGGTCAAACCAGTACAGTATTCTTCTATCGAGAATGATGTTGAACCCAGTTCTTATTGTGGAGCTGGGACCGCATAGGGGATTAAGTAAATGGAGGAAAGTCCAAAAGATTCCTTTCTAAGGAACAATACCTCCGGAAAGGATGTTAAATGTGAATTGGACATTACTGGGATTGCGACTCCGTGGAAAGCTTTGACCGTCCAGAATTACCTACTAATTATAGGATGGCTTATGGACAGTTAAAGGCCCAGCTCTGCGAACTGAGCAAGACACCAAAATTGTTGGACTGCTTATAATGATATAATTAATAAGGAGTTAAATAATAATTGTTCTTACTTTGGCCGACGATAAAGCACTCCTTAGTGCCACAGGTGGTTCCACTGAGCAAGTTTATTTGGGAAATATTCTTATGTGGACAATTTCCGGGTGTGACATCAATGAGAGGAAATTAATGAGGATATGTGAAGTGGTAATGAAAATAATGAAGAAAATGTGCTGGGACTGGACTTGGGACACTGAGAGAGACTAGTTATTGGTTAAGTCTCAAAATTCAGTTATGCCCAATAAAAATTAATCCAGGAGCATAGGCATTATGCCCCTGAGAGAATGGAACACTAATTAGTCCATTTTGAGGGTTAAAAAATATGGATGGCATGGAGTTGGTGCTATATGCAGTAATGTGCTGGGCTGACTTGGTATACTGAGAACTTGTTAATGTTAAAGTCTCAAATTCAGTATGCCTCAATAAATTAATCCAGGGAGCATAGGCTTATGCCCCTGAGAGAATGGAACACTAATTAGTCCATTTTTGGGGGTTCAATAATATGGGTGGCAGTCAGTGAAGATGGAAAATTGTACTCCACATTATGTAAGTCGTCTAGCAACGACCTCCCCGCCCGCCGACCGTGTGGAAAATTTTTAATTTTCCGAAACTATAGTGCCTAATAGGATGTTTAAAGAGTCTATATGGGTCAAAAATGTATTTGAAAATAAGAGTAGAACCAAGAGTTCCCTTGCGCATGCGCGGATGTGCGGGGGGAAAGAGCGCGGATTGTTTTGTTTCATGTGGTGAAGAAGATGAGAAAGAAAGCATGGAACCACGAAATTGACATTCATGCGGCCTGAAGGATTAATATAGGCCTCATTTAATAATAAGACGTGGTCGTAACTGTTCCTGGTGGAGAGTGAGGGGAAACGTGATTTACGGGACCACGGCTATTGAGTGGTAAATGTGTATAGATTAGGACGGGTGTCAGGTGCACGGCCAGGGTGTGTCCAGGGGACATACCCGTGTGTTATCCTCGCTCATCCGGTCTCAGATCTTAATGGAGTGACCCATCTAATTTGTTAATAGTTTATGAGACGTTAAAATCGTCTTGTGAATGGTAATGTAATCAGTGATAATAACATTGAGTTAAGAGAATGCTGGATGTAGATAGAGCGCCCTTTGCTCGACGTGAACGTGGACTCTCGTACGGGGATAATGGAGATTTATGGAATCACGACTTCTACCTGGACAAACGACGGGATAACCTCGTCCCTGCCGGAATGTGAACCGTGTCTGGTTGTAGCAGGACATCGACAACTGAGATGGTGAATGGAAGAAATAAGGAGAGTTTCAATCACCCACAGTTAAGTAACCCTTCTAGTTATAACAAACTTATGCTGGCCAGTTGTGTTATGTTGTAATTAGATAGGTTATGAGTTGATCAACTACATCAAAGTGACCACCAGAGAACATCTGGTAAGTGGTGGGAATTATGTATAAATGTTTTCCTTGATGGATGTATCCAGGTGTATCCTACCCCCCTCCCCTTCATTCAGCTAAACTAATATAATCTATACAGTCCACAATTAATTAGTAGCACCGTACTTGTGGGTGCTACCCAATCCATACTGGTCTCGGATAGATATGATAAGATTGTGAGGTCGAGGGTACACCACTTGGTGCGCAAGGGGTGGTGTTAAAGTTTTCTCACATGTCTACACGGGGTGACTACGGTAAACAATATGATTGTCTCCCAATGAGATTACTGGTATGTATATAATGTTGAGGTACATACAGGTAAGCACCCTAAAAAATTTTCCATAGTTCCTATACATTCACTTAACATCTCCGAAAATCTCTCTCTCTCTCCTCTACATTCCTCTCTTTTCCAGGTGCATACACGCTTATTTTGACCCACTTTTCGCATCCAACCTTTACTTTAACCCACTTAATCCTTGAATTTACACATTCATATTCTCTTTTCTCCTTCCATAACTGATCCTTCAACATTACTGCTACCCCTTCCTTAGCTCTAACTCTCTCAGTTACTCCAGATTTAAATCCCATTGCATTTCCCCCACCGAAAACTCCCCTACCCCCTTCAGCTTAGTTTCGCTTAGGGCCAGGACATCCAACTTCTTTTCATTCATAACATCAGCAATCATCTGTTTCTTGTCATCCGCACTACATCCACGCACATTCAAGCATTCCAGTTTTATGAAGTTTTTCTTCTTCTCTTTTTTAGTAAATGTCTACAGGAGAAGGGGTTACTAGCCCATCGCTCCTGGCATTTTAGTCGCCTCATAAACACTATAAATAACATACAAACATGTAATATACTCTAGACTGAATAAAATAGGCCATAATAAGTCGAGAGTCCACCAGCAATATTCGATATAAAATAATTACCCCTCGTCTCCATATCGTATTCTTTGGCCTTTAGTGATAGAAAACGGTATATTGAAGAGGATAACTGCATTAGAACACCAGTTTACTGAGAAACCCACCGAAACAAACGCGATTTTCACGAAAAAAAACAAAAAAAAATTCGAGACGGCGGGCCGGCCGGCGTTCCAAGCCAATATCTCGGAAGTAACTTATTCACCTATTTCGCTTTACTACTCCTTTATTACTTAATTAAGTGGAATAATATTCACCGAAATTGTAAAATAACGATTTCTTTAATTAATGACGGGGGACTTTTGGAAATAGTCCCAATATTTTGGGATTTATATGGGAGTAAAGGGCAGATTTTTTTGCAACATTCCAAGAACTAACAAACTTTATTTTTTTTTGTGAAATAAAGATGGGCTGCAGAAAACAACATGAAGTTTAACGATGAGAAATTTCAATTACTCAGATATGGTAAACACGAGGAAATTTAATCTTCATCAGAGTACAAAACAAATTCTGGCCACAAAATAGAGCGAAACACCAACGTCAAAGACCTGGGAGTGATCATGTCGGAGGATCTCTCCTTAAAGGACCATAACATTGTATCAATCGCATCTGCTAGAAAAATGACAGGATGGATAATGAGAACCTTCAAAACTAGGGAGGCCAAGCCCATGATGACACTCTTCAGGTCACTTGTTCTATCTAGGCTGGAATATTACTGCACACTAACAGCACATTTCAAGGCAGGTGAAATTGCTGACCTAGAAAATGTACAGAGAACCTTCACGGCGCGCATAACGGAGATAAAACACCTCAATTAGTGGGAGCGCTTGAGGTTCCTAAACCTGTATTCCCTGGAACGCAGGCAGGAGAGATACATGATTATATACACCTGGAAAATCCTAGAGGGACTAGTACCGAACTTGCACACGAAAATCACTCACTACGAAAGCAAAAGACTTGGCAGACGATGCAACATCCCCCCAATGAAAAGCAGTGGTGTCACTAGCACGTTAAGAGACCATACAGTTAGTGTCAGGGGCCCAAGACTGTTCAACTGCCTCCCAGCATACATAAGGGGGATTACCAACAGACCCCTGGCAGTCTTCAAGCTGGCACTGGACAAGCACCTAAAGTCGGTTTCTGACCAGCCGGGCTGTGGCTCGTACGTTGGTTTGCGTGCAGCTAGCAGTAACAGCCTGGTTGATCAGGCTCTGATCCACCAGGAGGCCTGGTCACAGACCGGGCAGCGGGGGCGTTGACCCCCGGAACTCTCTCCAGGTAAACTCTAGGTAAACTCCAGGTAAACTCCAGGTAAACTCCAGGTAAACTCTAGGTAAACTCCAGGTAAACTCCAGGTAAGGGACAGCGAGTTGGTGGAGGTGAGAATCTTAATATATAAAAGTTCTCTCTTCTCTCACTTAGAATAAAACTTGATTACATTCTTCATCTGTTATATTTCCAGTCGATGTTTGACCCGTATGGGTTGAACTCTCTTTCCATGATCATAATTAAAATAATTTAATGTTAAATAGTGGTGAAGCTCAATGACTTTAAATGTACAAACACAGGTAGAACTATGGTAATTATCTTATTAATAACCAAACTAAAGCAATACATCGTTATCTCGTGCAATCTAAACAGAAAATATTATAAACGTGTTTTAAAAATTAGTTATAATAATAATAATAATAAAAATTATAAATATTTATTATTATAATTTGATAATAATAATAATAATAATAATAATAATAATAATAATAATAATAATAATAATAATAATAATAATAATAATATTATATTTTTATATTATTATTATTATTATTATTATTATTATTATTATATTATTATTATTGTCATAATTACTGCTATTGTTATTAATATTAAGACTGCCATCCCCACGAGCCCCTTTGAGGCAGGGTAGATGGCAGACCAGAGGCCTAGCTTCTCCCTACGAGCCCCGTGAGGGCGGGGAATGTGGCTAGGCCTGGAGACACTTTGTCCCAAAGATAAGGAGGTACGTGTACCTCCTCCCATGGGAGACTTAAGTCTCGAGACACTCCCCAGATAGGGAGCCAAGGCCGGGTCACCACTACTTGGAAAAGACCCGGGCCGGGAGAATACCGGCGAATAAAAAAAAAAAAAAAAAAAAATATTAAATGTTTATTATATTCATTATGACAGAAGTATGAAGGTCACTTTACCTGCGTCTTCAAACTGCTACACGTCAGTTCACAGTTCAAGTCTCGCAGAAACTCTGCTGATTTGCTCACCTGATGAAGAATGATAAAATATTGACTTTGAAGTTATTATTATTATTAGTAGTAGTGGTAGTAATAGTAGTAGCAGTGGTGGTGGTAGTAGTAGAAGTAGAAGTAGTGGTGGTGGTAGCAGTAGTAGTAGTGGTGGTAGTAGTAGTGGTAGTAATAGTAGTAGTGGTCGTGGGGTAGTAGTAGTGGTGGTAGTAATAGTAGTAGTAGTACTAGTAGTAGTAGTAGTGGCAGTAGCAGTAGTAGTAGTAGCAGTAGTAGTGGTAGTAGTAGTGGTGGTAGTAGTAGTAGTAGTAGTAATAGTAGTAGCAGTAGTAGTAGTAGTAGTAGTGGTGGTGGTAGTAGTAGTAGTAGTAGTTGTAGTAGTAGTAGCAGTAATAGTATTATTATTATTTATTTTTTTATTATTTAATTATTGTTGGATAAAAGTACAATACAGCAAAAATAAATTTATTTCAGTAACTCATCAATCTCAAGTTTAGATTAATCAAGTTTGAGAATTTTAAGTCACTGATATCCTGGAACTTGATGGTTAGTAAAAATAGTTTTTATTTCAGGCATTAATTTAGTTAGTTTAGATCTCAAGTCTCCTGTTTTTGTGATATCAAGTCAGTTTCTTTTTTTATGTAGTAAGTCACTTAAACCACATTGAAGCAAATATAAAGACGGGAAAAGTACTCATAGCTTTCTTGCCAAATAAGTTGAATTTTGGTATTTCCTCAGTCTTGTCACAGAGCTACGTCATGGTTCCTTTAACTCAGTGGTTCCCAAACTTTTTCAGCTTGTTACCCAATTTAACATGCCACATAAAGCATGTTACCCCTTTCACAAAATGATGTTATTATTGATATATATGGCTAAACGTGAACGTATACAGCCTCGCATACTCTGCTAATCCTAGCAAAACCATTGAAAACGTAAGAACCACACATACATTATATATAAAATTAATAATAGCTACAAATTCACAGTAACAGTGGGTAAATACTAACTATATACTGCACAGGGCAGTACACATACATACCAGCTTATGTCTACCTCGGCTGATGCTCACAGATAAACTGACAGTGTGAAATAGAGGCAGCCTCAGGAGTGAGTGACGCGTACTGGACAGGTCAATCTGGGCTACTGAGTGACTTTTGTCCTGAAGCATACTTGTCAAAATACTTTTGGGTTTCCACACACTTAGCTATATATTTCTTCTTTTCTAATACTGTATATTAGTTTTTGATGTTTATTGTTATTTGGTTTAACTTTATTACTTACTTATAATAGGTTTACTTTACAACTTTATATACTAAGACAAAGTTAACAATAATCCTCATACCGGGTACCGCATTGTTTTCTTGATTTTCAGAATTCATAACTTTTTTTCTGTCACCCCTCCATTACCCCCCAAAAATGGTTAAATTACCCCCAGGGGGTAATTTACCCCCAGTTTGGGAACCACTGCTTTAACTCCTAATAAAGTTTTAACAGACTCATCATTTTGTAATTCACATAGTTCTTCTTGGTACTTCATGCCCACTTCGATAGACCCACTAGCAATGATGCTTGGTACTCAGCCCACTTCAAAACCCGATACAAACTGTTTGGTACTTCATGCCCACTTCACAGACCGACTACAATGACTGATTTTTGTCCAATGGAAAATTATTTCGTTTTGATCAAAAAATCTAAAAAAATCACAATGCGGCACCCGGTTTTAAAACACGAATTGACCCTTTGAGGTTTTCTTCAAATTCTCTATGTTGATGAATTGACTGTAGACAGTTTTCTTCTAAAAGTTTGATTTTCAAGCCTTGGTTAAATTTTGCAACTTGTATCTCTACATCGTCTCAGATGCATCCACCTCATTAGTGTATTAAATTGTTCTTTCCTTATTCATCTGCGGGTTGTAGTGTTGTTATGGCTGTGTCCTTTGGTAGTTAAGTTTTTTTGTGGTATTGTGACTGAGCCAGGTTCAATGAGAAAATGAAGTTGAAGTAGCATTTAGTATTCTAGAAGTGCAGAATTCTCATTAGTATTTAATTTTTAACCTTTTTGGAGCATAAACTTTTACAGTCCAACTACAGTGATTATAAAAAAATCAAAGGGGAGGTTCAACGGGGATCAAGATTACCCCATCAATCAATGAGTACAATGATTCAAATAAATTATACAATGATGTACAATGATTACATCCATAAGTATACAATGTTTTATAATCTTTACATCCAAAGTATACAATGATGTTAATGCTTACATCCACACATTCCACCCATTCCATCCACAAATTCACCCATCCCCCATCGCCACAATTAAAACCCGAAGCCACAGCCAAGGACAAGGGTCAGAACAAAAAAAGAAGATCCAGAAACCCACTAAGGACTCCTAAAAAAGGGGTGAAGCACAAAAACACGAGGAAAACTTGTGGTACGCCAGCCGGGAAAAACAACCCCACACCCCCCGGGCACCACCACAACACACGACAGACAACAACAAACAGACTGCCGCTCACCCCAAGATAACCCTTCCCATATTTGATGTCAAGAAGATCCCGCCCCAGAAATAGCTAAACCCTATAATTCAAAAACCAAAACGATCCCCAAACTAACTAAGAAATGCAGGAACTAAAAGGTAGCAATGCAGTTTACCTCAACAAGATCACTGCTCTAGAAATAAACAGACACTCTAGAAAAACAAACAACCACCCCACCCACCCCTAGACCCCACAACACACAAAAAACCCAAGTCACCCTACTTACCCCAACATTACAGGGGAAAAAGAAAAAAAGAGGGGCCCAAACAATTTGCCACTGCAAAACCCAACTTCCAAACCATAAGACCAACAGCACAAAACTGACGCTGTCGTATTTTAAAAAGCAAACACCCCCACCACAGTCACCAAAAGAGACCTGCATGGAGACACCCTACAGTTTATCAAGGACCACCTTCGCCTTAACATATTTTAGTGACGACCTAAAGGATTGAAAATGATGGCTACCAAGCAGGTAAAAAAACATGCTGTTAAAAATTCCAAAATAGCCTACAAAGAAACAACCTACTAAAAACATCTTTTTCTAGAAAACGATGTTTACGTCAATATTTCCTTACCAAAAAAAAGACAAAACCTTTTTTATGGGCTAAGAAAATTACGTAATCCCAAAAAAAATCCAAAAGTCTTTGTGAGATGGAAAAATCGCAGTTAGGAACACCCACGGGGAAGAAAATACTTCATCTCTACAGAAAAAAACCTTTTAAAACCCATTCCTAATGAGGTGGACTAACAGAATCAGAGTAAAGTGGCAGATAATCCCCAAGTCCCCGTTATTGTAATATTGTCATAAATTTGTCCCCCCCTAAAATTCTAATACCCCAACTATTTTTGATTGTCATTTTTTGAATTCAACACCTTTTACCTTAGTTTAATTTTTTTTAATACTACAGAATCTATTCCTTTTTACAATTTAAACCACACACTTTTCCATCTTATTTTATTAAAAAAACCCCATAACTTGTCTTCAAAAATTTTCTCCCTCATTTAATTAAAAAATACTCAATTTGCCCAATTTTTTTAAATCCCTATATTGCCCAATTTTTTATTTTAAAATATATTAAAATAAAATTTATTGTAAACTTTTTTTATTGACCATTTTTTTTCCATACTTTTTTAAACTAGTATTTCAACTAAACTTTTATATTATCCTGTCTACCTTTACTACATTTATAACCAAGTCATTGCCATTTTTATTTTTATCTTTTTTTTAATTTATTCTTTTGCTCCATAATTTTTTTTTTTTACCCTGTCAATTTAAATCAATTATACACAAATTTCTTGTAAACAACTTATATAAGCCTTAGTGCAATTACAATTGAGAGTCTTGTGCCTTTATTAAATTATTAGATTAATCCATTTTTTACTCTAGGTCTTTCTATAAATACATAGTCAATCCCAAATTCATATACTAGACCATATTGCAATTACGTGGAGAGGGGGTGCTTTTTTTTAATTTTGATTTTTTGTATTATTAGATTAAATTTCAGTTTTCCCATAGCTCTTCTAACTCAATACAAGTCAATACCAAAAATTCCTATAAAAGACCATAGTTAATTTACTAGTGAAGACTATGCTATTTTTAATTTGTATTTTTAATTATTAGTTTAAACCCCTATTGTACAATGCTCATTCTAGCTCAAAACATAGCCCTCCACAAAATCATTTTTAAACCCTTTATGCAATTACAATGAGAGTCTTTTTCTATTTTTAATTTGTATTTTTATATTTAGTTTATCCCTATTTTTTACTTGTTCTTTCCCAGACAACACATAGAAAACATAATTCATTATGTGTAGTAGTGACATACTTACATACCAAAATACTCTACTATATATTTGTCCAAAAACTTCCCCTACCATACGATTCAGTATAGAACTCAACACACAACTCAGGGTTAAATAACCATAATTTAAACCAGAAGATGATTGATCACGTTGACCCTGTCAAACCCTCCCTAATCTGACACCCAATCAAAACCCATTGGAAAGTAACTGCCTTTATTTAACAGCATCACAAGCCAGCACTATCCCAAACAATGCTAAAAATCTATCAGTACTTTAACTACAACTCAGGGCCTTAACAAACACTATGATGACCTCTTAGCACTCCTTTAATCACTAAAAAACACCCTTATCCCGCATTATTCTTTCTAACCTGGCTTAAGAACACAATAAATCTACCCCCCTTTCCAGGATACACAAATTCACAACTGCAGACCAAAACCCGTTGGGGGGGGTATTGCAATCTATTACTCTAAAATTTTCTTGTCTTAGCACCACTTGCTTTAGTGAGAATATGGGGTACATTTTTGCTAATTTTTTTCGTAAAAAACCTTAAGACCCTATAACAAACGGGGCCATTTACCCATACCTCACAAAAAAACCCCCAAATTTCAGTGAAATTTAAAATCACAATAACAAGCAACAAATGAATAAGCACCACCTTCTCTACTGGAGACTTCAAAATCAACCCCGGCTTACTAGATTATCAGCCTGTAACTGACTTCATCAACAATATGAAAAAACACACTTTCCCCCAAACCCCCCCAAAAACTAAACCAACCCCGGGGTCACGAGACAAATGCAACCATAATAGACCCCCATATGGACCAATATACAGCCCCCCTTAAATCAGGGATAATCACAGATGCACTACAGACCATACCCCACCTTTTTTTTCCCACAAACTTTTAAACCACCCCTTGAATACAACAAATCTCATTTTTGACTCCATACGAGGGGCCCCATAAGGAAGTTTTACAGCTGACCAGAACTGTTGATGCCCACAGAATTTTTCCAAGGCCATGGTATTGATGACTGGACAACATTTTTCTTAACAAATTACTTTAGACATAAACAAACATTTTCCTAAAAAACAAAACAGATCACAAAAAACGGTTTGTTGCCCATCTAACCAGCCCCCCCATTCCCGAAATCCAAATTTACAAAAACCCAAAATGAAAAACAATTAAAAACAGGGCTTTAAAACACAAAAAATTCTTAAAAAAACTATTTATCAGCTCCAAAATAATAAAAAAACCAAAAAACTATACTAAGTAGATTCACAACACTAAGGGATATAAAAAAAACCTGGGAAAAAAAAATCCCCCAGATTCGGGGCCCACAAAAATGAGAAAAACCAAGAATATTGGCCAAATAAACCTAATAAACACCACTACACCACTGACACAGCAACAAGAAAACGGGCTTTTTTTTCAAACCCATAGATTAATCTCGCCCCTAAAATCCCCCCATCCCAATCCCCCTGCCGGGGACTACCCAAAAAAAAAGGGAATTTCCTAATTCCTTCTATCTGCACCAACTGACCCATGGGGGGTCCACCGGATTATAAAAATCACTTTAAAAAAAATCGGGGGAATCTGTCTCATTCCCCCCCATTACTGTACAAGCAGCGGCCCATGTCCTTTGCATGCTATTTCTTACTTTTTTAAAAATCCTAGAGACTAGCACCTTCCCCCAAAAAATACTCAAGATGGCAAGGGGTTTCACCAATACATAAAGGTGGGGGACCCTACAACTTAAACAACTATAGGCCAAAATTAACTTACCATTGCTATCCAAAAAACTTTGAGAAACTCTTGCAAGGGGACTGTATTCATTTATAACGGCTCAAAACATATCAACCCCCCAATTGGATCAGGAAAAAAAACCTAAAGATGCAATCATAAAAAATGCTAGATCTTGTACAAGATTGGAAAATAAGGAAAATTTCCCCTGGAATTTTTTTTTTGACCTAAAAAAGGCTTTTGACACAGTAGACCACGCCCTCCTACCCCCACAAACTTTTCATTACGGTTAAGAGGCCCCTGCACTTTTATTTCAAAAACTTAAAAACAAAAAGGTATCAGTAGTCCCATTAAAAACAGCATCAGCAACACGGGGGCCCAATTGATCCCGGAGTTCTGCAGGGAAGTGTCCTTGGCCCCCCGCTTTTTTTCATAACATAATGCCTTCCAAACGTACCCCAACACCCGAAACCCCTTCTCTTTGTGACGACACGACCCCTTATGTCATCTCTCACCCAAAAATTGCCACCCTCAACACCATTTTGAATGAGGAGCTATCAAAATACACTTGGATGACAGCCAATAAACTTACCTTAACACTGACAAAACCCACTATATTATTTTGGTACAGGCAGGAGATACAAATTAAACATTAACATTGACAAAACACGCTAATTTCCCGAAATAATGGAGGCAAATTCCCAGGGTTTTTAACCTTGGCAACAACCCGAATTTCAGCACCCATATCCAGCATAAACCAAAAAAAATATCCAAAACGGTTGGGCCTCCCAAAAACGATACTACTGCCGCAAAATCCCTTCTCACACTATACCACTCACTTATTTATCCTACCTCACCTGGCTATTTGTGCTTGGGGATCAACTGCAGCAACACACCTAAAGCCAATAATAACCCAAAAAACGAGTAAGAAAATCACAAACCCAACCCTGCAAAAAACCCCCCCCCCCCCCCACTCTTTATAGACCTTTAAATTACTCCCCGTTTTAGTACTCCACACTTATACTGGCAATGTACATCACAGGGCCTTAAACCAAAAATCAAAATTGACCTAAAAAAGCTTTCTTGATAGGTGACAGAACCCACAGGCATAACACCAGAACAAAATCTCTACGACATTCCCCGGGTCCGACTAAAACCTTTTCAAAATTTAAAGTATGCAAAGGCCCCCAAAATCTGAATACCCTACCTGAGAACCTAGAACTGCAGACACATTCATCACCTTCAAAACTACCATTAGAAAACATCTTATCTCCCTGATACACCCCGTCAACTAACTACACGAATCCCACCTGGTGGTTCACACTTACACTCACTCAGTCATTTGACCATAAACAGAAATATTAATCTCAATCTTAAAAATAATGAATCCTGTGATACTCCAAACTGAAACTATGTACTGTGCCAAAACAAAAGCATTCACATTGCTAAACTCACAAACTAGTATTTAGTCACTTAGCCATAATACCAACTTACCTCATAATTTGTAATATTTTACAATTAAGAATAAAACTAAGTCTGCCCGATATGCCTAGCCATGCTAAGCGTTCTAGTGGTACACTCTGTAATCACAATTTTAAAACATGTAAACCACACAATAACCAAATTTCTGTAAAATCAACATTGTAATCCTTATAGAGAATAAACTTTGAATAAGTATACAATGATGTATAATGCTTACATCCATAAGTATACAATGATGTATAATGCTTACATCCATAAGTATACAATGATATATAATGCTTACATCCATAAGTATACAATGATGTATAATGCTTACATCCATAAGTATACAATGATGTACAATGCTTACATCCATAAGTATACAATGATGTATAATGCTTACATCCATAAGTATACAATGATGTACAATGCTTACATATATAATTATACAATGATGTGACTATCTGTTATACAAATAATTGGTGGAGTATTACAATGAACTAAAGTACTGAACCTACAATGTTCTACTGGACAACTAACTACAATGTTCTACTGGACAACTAACTACAATGTTCTACTGGACAACTAACTATAATGTTCTACTGGACAACTAACTACAATGTTCTACTGGACAAGTAACTATAATGTTCTACTGGACAACTAACTACAATGTTCTACTGGACAACTAACTACAATGTTCTACTGGACAACTAACTACAATGTTCTACTGGACAACTAACTACAATGTTCTACTGGACAACTAACTACAATGTTCTACTGGACAACTAACTACAATGTTCTACTGGACAACTAACTACAATGTTCTACTGGACAACTAACTACAATGTTCTACTGGACAACTAACTATAATGTTCTACTGGACAACTAACTACAATGTTCTACTGGACAACTAACTACAATGTTCTACTGGACAACTAACTACAATGAACTGAATGTACAAGTTAAGAAAAAGTATATACAATATTGAGATAAAAATAATGGACTAAAAGATAAAAAAAAAAACGCCAAAAAAAACAATAAAACATTCACAAAAACTACATCAAAAAGATACATTTATTTTTATAAATAAAAAACTGGCAGAAAATTAATCATCTATGTAGCGTTGGAAAGTTAAATTCTAAATGTACCAGCTGCGAGGTACCAGCTGCGAGGTACCAGCTGCGAGGTACCAGCTGCGAGGTGGTAATAATGTACCAGCTGCGAGGTACCAGCTGCGAGGTGGTAATAATGTACCAGCTGCGAGGTACCAGCTGCGAGGTGGTAATAATGTACCAGCTGCGAGGTACCAGCTGCGAGGTACCAGCTGCGAGGTACCAGCTGCGAGGTACCAGCTGCGAGGTGGTAATAATGTTCCAGCTGCGAGGTACCAGCTGCGAGGTACCAGCTGCGAGGTACCAGCTGCGAGGTGGTAATAATGTTCCAGCTGCGAGGTACCAGCTGCGAGGTACCAGCTGCGAGGTGGTAATAATGTACCAGCTGCGAGGTACCAGCTGCGAGGTACCAGCTGCGAGGTGGTAATAATGTACCAGCTGCGAGGTACCAGCTGCGAGGTGGTAATAATGTACCAGCTGCGAGGTACCAGCTGCGAGGTACCAGCTGCGAGGTGGTAATAATGTACCAGCTGCGAGGTACCAGCTGCGAGGTGGTAATAATGTACCAGCTGCGAGGTACCAGCTGCAGGTACCAGCTGCGAGTGGTAAAATGTACCAGCTGCGAGGTACCAGCTGCGAGGTGGTAATAATGTACCAGCTGCGAGGTACCAGCTGCGAGGTACCAGCTGTGAGGTGGTAATAATGTTCCAGCTGCGAGGTACCAGCTGCGAGGTACCAGCTGCGAGGTGGTAATAATGTACCAGCTGCGAGGTACCAGCTGCGAGGTGGTAATAATGTACCAGCTGCGAGGTGGAAATAATGAATTAAATGTACCAGCTGCGGGGGAGTAATAATGAACTAAATGTACCAGCTGCGAGGTGGTAATAATGAACTAAATGTACCAGCTGCGAGGTGGTAATATTGAACTAAATGTACCAGCGGAAAGGTAATTACTAATTTTTTTAAAAATGTACCAGCTGCGGGTGAGTAAAAATTAAAAACTAAATGTACCAAGCTGCGACGTTAGAAAATAATGAATTTAAATATCCCAAAGCGCGGGAAAATAAAAAAAATTTAAAAATGTACCAGTTGCGAGGTAGTGATAAATTTAAAAGGGACCACTGCGAAAATAGGGATGAATTAATTGTCCCAAACCTCAAAGGTAGTGATAAATTTTAAATATCCAGTTTGCGAGGTAGTGATGAAATTAAATGTACCAGCTGCGAGAAAAAGGGGAAATTAAATTTAAAAAATTTTTCCCCAGCTCCCAGGTAGTGATAAATTTAAATGTACCTCCTGCGGGTATGAAATTTTTAATGTACCAGCGGGCGGGGTAGAAATTTTAAATAAACTAAATGTACCCTGCGAGGTATAACAATAAAACAAAATGTACCGCGGCGGGAAAAGGTTAATTAATGAACAAAAAATTGTACCAGCTGCGAGGTAGTAAATAAGGGAAATAAAAGGGGCCAGTGCAAAGAATTTTAAAATGAATTTAAAGGTACCAGTTTAAAAGGTAGTATTAATAAAAAAAAACCCCTTTTACCACCCGGTGAGGAAAGTGAGGATTTAAATGAAACCAGCTGCGAGGAAATTAAAAAAAAATTTTAATTTTTAAAAGGGCCAGCGGCAAGGTTTTTAATAATTCCCAAAGGGGGCGGGGTTTATTTAAATTAAATAAATAAATTTTAACCAGCTGCGGGGTTTCCAGCTACGAGGTTGAAAAATAATGAACAAAATGTACCAGCTGCAAAGGTTTCCATCCGAGGCACCAGCTGCGGGGGATTTTAAAAAAATTAAAAATAAATGTCCCAAAGCTGGGGGTTAATAAATGAAATAAAAAGTACCACTGCGGGTAAAAAATGAAATAAATTTTTTCCAGCTGTGAGGTGGGTAAAAATTGAAAAAAAATTTATTCCAGTGCGAGGTCCCCAGCTGCAAGGAAATTTTTAAAAATTTTAACTAAAGAAACCGCTGGGGAAGGTATTTTTTTAATGAAACTAATTTTCCCCTGCGAGGTACCAAACCGCGGGGTAGTAAAAAATAAAACAAAATTTGTTTCCAGCTGCGAGGTCCCAAAGGGGCGAGGTATTTTTTTAATGAAAAAATTTGTTCCAGCTGCAGGTACCAGCGCGGGGTAGAAAATTAATTTAAAAGGTAAATTTTTCCAGTTGCGGGGTTTCCCCAGCTGCGAGGTGAAATAATGAAAAAAATTTTTTACCACCGAAAAGGCCCCCACCCCTGGAGGTATTTTAAATAATAATTAAAAATTTTCCCCCCTGCGGGGTTTACCAGTTTGGGAGGTAGTAATAATGAACTAAATTTTTTCCGGGCTGCAGGGTAGTAAAAGAAAAAAGTGTACCAGCTGAGATTACCAGTTTGGCGGGGAATTAATTTTGAAACAAAATTTTTACCCGCGAGGAAACCCAGCTGCGAGGTAGAAATTTTAAACAAAAAATGGTCCCCGCTGCGAGGTAGTAAAAAATTAAACTAAATGAAACCATTTGCGGGGTTTACCAGCGCGAGGATATTTTAATTTGAACTAAATGTTCCAGCTGCAGGAAACCAGCTGGGGGGTTGTAATAATGACCTAAATGAAACCCGGCTGCGGGGGACCAGCTGGAAGTTTAATATTGAACTAAATTTTTCCAAGTTTGGAGGTACCAGCTGCGGGTTGTAGAAAGAACAAAATTTTTCCCAGCCCCGGGTACCAGCGGCGAGGTAAAATTAATGAAAAAAAATTGCCCAGCTGCGGGGTTACCAGCGGCGAGGTAGTAAAAAATTGAACTAAATTTTCCCAGTGCGGGGTAATTTAATGAACTAAAGGGGTGAAAACTAAACAAAAATTCACAAACGATAGAAGGGTTTTTACGTGTAAATGTTTGGTTACAGGGGATAAAATAAATTGTTACAGTGATACAATGATTTTTAAACAGTGATACAATTAAATTTTTTACAGTGATACAATGATTGTTACAGTGATAAAATTGATTGTTACAGTGTTACAAGGGATTTTTTACAGTGATACAATGATTTTAAAAGTAAAACAATGATTTTTTACAGTGTTTACAATGTTTGTTTCAGTGATACAAGGGATTTTTTACATTTGTTTACAATGATTTTTAACGGGTTATAAAATTAAAATTTTACAGTTTTTTACAATGTTTGTTACAGTGATACAATTTTGTTACAGTGTTTCGGATTGTTTTACGGGGGTTTCAAGGGTTTTTTAACAGTGTTATTTTTTAAATTGTTACAGTATAAAATTTGATGGTTCCGTGATCCCAATGGTTCCCTTTGAATGTTTTTTTTCGGTGTAACAAGGGTTTGGGTTTAACAGATATACAATGATTTTTTACAGTGATACAATGATTGTTTTAAAATTTATAAAAATTTGTTTACAGTGATACAAGGGTTGTTACAGTAAATAAAAATGTTTGTTACAGGGATCCCAATGTTTTTTTTCCCAGCAAACAAAAAAAAAAACAATTTTTTTTTAAAAGTGAAAACATGATACAATGACTGCAACAGTGTTTCAAGGGATTGTTACAGGGTTTACAATGATTTTTTAACAGTGATCAGTGTTTAAAATGACTTTTTACAGTGTTACGAGTTTGGGTTCAGTAACAATTTTTGTTCCCCAGTGATACAATGACTTTTAAACAGTGATACGATAAATTTTTTACATTTGATGAAAATAAATTGTTAAAATTTGTTTACAAAAATTTGGTTACAGGATACAATGTTTTTTAACAGGGGATACAATGATTGTTACTGTGTTTCCAATTTTGGATTGTTACAGTGATACAATATTTTTTACAGGGGATACAAGGACTGGAACATGTTTTAAAATGATTTTTGCGTGATTAAAATTTGATTTTTTACAGTAAATACAATGATTTTTTACTTTGATACTTTGATTGTTACGGGTTAAAATGATTGTTACGTGAAAAAAAGGAATTTTTTACGGGTTTTTAAAAATTTTTTTTTACAGGGGATACAATGATTTTTTACGGAAACGATAAATGTTACAGTTATAAAAATGATTTTTTACAGTGATCCGTTTGGGTTTTAGTGTTACGATGATTGTTATATGATACAATGTTTTTTTTAAACAGTGACCCAATGATTTTTACAGTGAAAACAAGTTTTTTTCAGAGATAAAAGTTTTTTCAGTGAACGATGATTGTTAAAAGTAAATACAATGATTGTTACTGTTTAAAAATATTTTTTACAGGGATAGTTGATTGTTACAGTTTTCAAAAATTTTACAGTGTTTACAATGTTGTTACTGTTAAAACAAGGACTGTTACGGGGTTACAAGGGATTTTTACAGTGATACATGATTTTTTTACAGTGTTTAAAAATAAATTGTTACAGTGTTTACAAAATGATTGTTTTTTGATAAAAGGGTTTGTTTACAGTAAATAAAAATTATTGTTACAGTGTTTACAATGTTTGTTCGTGAACAATGATTTTTAAACAGGATAAAATTGATTTTTTTCAGTGATACGATGATTTTTTACTTAAACCCAATGTTTGGGTTAAAAGTGTTTCAATAAATTTTTTAAAGTGATACAATAAATTGTTCCCGTGATACAATATTTTTTACAGTGTTTACAAGGTTTGTTTCAGGGGAAACAATGATTGTTACAGTGATACGTGATTTTTCAAGTGTTTACAATGATTTTTTAAGTAAATTAAATGTTTGGGTTTACAGGGGTTACGATGATTGTTCCCAGTTTTAACAATGATTGTTACAGTAAAACCAATAAATTGTTACGTGATAAAAATTAATTGAAAACAGGTAAAATTTTAAATTTTTAAAACAGTGATGCAATAAATTGTTTCATGATACAAGGGAATTGTTACAGTTTTATACAATGATTGTTACAGTTTTTACAAAAAAATTTTTCCCAGTGATAAAATTTGATTGTTAAAGTGATACAATGATTTTTTAAAAGTGATAAAATTTGGATTGTTACAGGATACAATGTTTTTTAACAGCAAATCCCCAAGTTGTTACGTGTTTACGTATAAAATTTACTGCAACAGTAAATACAATGATTGTTACAGTGATCAATGATTGTTTCCCGTGTTACAGTGATACAATGACTTTTACAGGGGTTACGATAAATTGTTACAGTGTTTCCAATGATTTTTTACAGTGATACAATAAATTTGTTACGTGATACGAGGGATTGTTACCAGTGTTTGCAATGATTTTACAATGTTTACAAAAATTTTTTAACGGGTAAAATTAAAAAATGTTTGTTACAGTGATACAATGTTTTGTTTCGGGGTTTCAATGATTTTTCAGTGATCCCAAGATTGTTACAGTGATACAAGGGACGGGGAACAGTAAATACAATAAATTTTTTTGCAGTGATACAATGATTTTTACGTGAAACAATGTTTGTTCCCTTTTGTTTCAATGATTGTTACAGTGATAAAAATTTAATTTTTTACAGTGATAAAAATAAAATTTACAGTGTTAAAATGATTTTTAAGTGATACAATGATTGTTTAACAGTGTTTCATGATTTTTACAGTTATCCCAAGGGATTGTTACATTTATACAATGTTTGTTTTTGTGAAACGATGATTGTTATAGTGATACAATAAATTGTTACAGTGATACAATGATTGTTACGGTGAAAACAATGATTTTTTTCAAAAGATACAAGGGAATTTTTTCCCGGGGGATACGATGATTTTTTTACAGTGAACAATGATTTTTTCCCTGTGTTACAATGTTTGGGTTAAAACAGTGTTTCAAATTGATTGTTTACAGTGTTACAATTTTGTTAAAGTTTCCAAATTTTTTGTTACGTTATACAAGGGGCTTTTTTTCCTTTGTTTACAATGTTTGTTACAGTGATCCAATGTTTGGTTACAGGGGATAAAAATGATTTTTAACAGTGATACAAGATTTTTTTCATGATCAATGATTTTTAAACAGTGATAAAATTGATTTTTTACAGGATACAATGATTGTTTCCCAGTGATAAATGATTTTTTTACAGTGGATACTTTGATTTTTAAACGTGATACGATGATTTTTTTAAAAGGATACTTTTAAATTGTTAAAAGTGTTTCCCAAATGTTTTGTTACGTGTTAAAAAAAAAGTTAAGTGAAAAATTGATTGTTACGGGTGTTTTAAAAAGGGTTGTTTCGTGAACAATGATTTTTCATGTTACGATGATTTTTTACAGTGTTCAATAAATTTTTTAAACAGTGTTTAAAAGGATTGTTACAGTTTAAAATTTTTTTAAATTACATTTGATAAAATTTAATTGGGTTACATTTGTTTAAAAAGATTGTTAAGGGGAACAATAAATTGTTTCGGGGATCCCCAATGTTTTTTACAGTGATACATGTTTGGGTTACAGTGATACAATAAATTGGTTAAAAGTGTTAAAAATTGTTTTTTTAAAATTTTTTTTACAATGTTTGTTACAGTGATACGTTTGATTGTTACAGTGAAAACAATGATTGTTACAGGGGATAAAAAGATTGTTACAGTGATAAAATGTTTTTGGTTCCCAGTGTTACAATGTTTTGTTACGTGGGCAATGATTTTTTTCAGTGATACAATGATTTTTACATTTATAAAATGATTTTTAAAAAAAGTGATCCCAAAGATTTTTAAACAGGTTTAACAATGATTGTTACAGTGTAAAATTTATTTTACAGTGTTTCAAGGGATTTTTTTAGTAAATAAAATGATTGTACAGCGTTTACAAGGGATTTTACAGTGTTTCAGTGATAAAATTTGACGGGTTTACAGTGTTAAAAATGATTGTTCGTGATACAATGATTGTTACAGGGGTTCCCGTGAACAAGGAACTGTTACGTGATACGATGATTTTTTTCAGTGATACCAATATTGTTCCATTTATACAATAAAGGTTACAGTGATACGATGATGTTACAGTGTTTGCAATGTTTGTTAAAAATGATACAAAAATTTGTTAAAAGTGTTAAAAATTGATTGCCCCAGTAAAACAATGATTGTTTACTGTGATCAAGGGTTTGTTACAGTGTTTAAAATGATTTTTAAAGTGATACAAGGGACGGGAACAGTTATACAATGATTGTTGCAGGGGGATAAAATGATTGTTACTTTGGTAAATGATTGTTACATTGAAAAAATGATTGTTTACATTTGAAAAAAAATGATTTTACAGTGTTAAAAAGATTTTTTTACAGTGTTACAATGATTGTTACAGGATAAAAATGTTTGTTACAGTGATACGAAAAATTTTACTTTTATCCCAATGTTTTGTTTACATTTGATACAATGATTGTTTAGTGTTCGATATTTTTTTAAAAAGGGGAAACAATGATTGTTCCCAGTGTTTTCAATGTTTTTTTTCGTGATACAATGTTGTTACAGAGATACAATGATTTTTTACAGTGTACGATGATTTTTTAAACAGTGATACAAGTTTGGGTTCCTGTGAAACAATGATTGTTACAGGGGCCCCCCCGGGTTTAAATTGTTACGTAAATAAAAAATAAATTTTTAAACAGTGATAAAATTGATTTTTACTTTTAATAAAAGGGACTTTTTACGTGATCCAATAAATTGTTCAGGAAACAATAAATTGTTCAGTAAAACAATGATTTTTAACGGGGAACAATGATTTTTTTCAGTGATACAAGGGTTTTTTTCCCAGTGATACAAGGGTTTGTTACAGTGATACAATGATGTTTAAACAGTGTTTAAAGTTTTTTTACAGTGATCCCAATGATTTTTACAGTGTACGATGATTGTTACAGGGGATACAATGATTTTTTACAGGGGATGAAAATGATTTTTTAACAGTGTTTACGATGATTGTTATAGTGATACAATGATTGTTACAGTGATACAATGATTGTTACAGTGATACAATGATTGTTACAGTGATACAATGATTGTTACAGTGATACGATGATTGTTACAGTGATACAATGATTGTTACTGTGATACAATGATTGTTACAGTGATACGATGATTGTTACAGTGATACAATGATTGTTACTGTTATACAATGACTGTTACAGTGATACAATGATTGTTACTGTGATACAATGATTGTTACAGTGATACGATGATTTTTTAAAAACTGGCTAAATAATAATGAATCTCCAAAGTGAACTTTTTCTAAATATTATTCAGTAACGCGAAAAATAATTGACTAAGCAAAATTGTTAGACAATGTGAAATAAAAGTTATTTGTTAAAAAATGGAACACTTATATGTTCTAATAATAATAAAATATAATGATTCTTAAAAATAAGCATAGTTAAAATGTTATACAAAATAATGGTCAAAATATTTTTTTATTTATTAACACATCGGCTGATACCCACCAAGGCAGGGTGGCCCACCAAGGCAGGGTGGCCCACCAAGGCAGGGTGGCCCACCAAGGCAGGGTGGCCCACCAAGGCAGGGTGACCCACCAAGGCAGGGTGGCCCACCAAGGCAGGGTGGCCCACCAAGGCAGGGTGGCCCACCATGGCAGGGTGGCCCACCAAGGCAGGGTGGCCCACCAAGGCAGGGTGGCCCGAAAAAGAAAACTTTCATCATCATTCACTCAGTCACTGTCTTGCCAGAGGGATGCTTTACACTACAGTTTATAAAACTGCAACATTAACACCTCTCCTTCAGAGTGTAACCACAATACTTCCCATCTCCAGGACTCAAGTCCGGCCTGCTGCTTTTCCCTGAATCCTTTCATAAATGTTACTTTGCCCACACACCAACAGCAAGTCACGTATTAGAAACCATTTGTCTCCATTCACTCCTATCAAATACGCTCAAAAAAACCTCCATTACAACCTCCCTCCAGCCTTTCCTAGGCCGAGCCCCTACCCCGCCTTCCCTCCACTACAGATTTACACACTCTCGAATTCATTCTTTTTCGTTCCATTCTCTCTACATGTCCGATTCACCTCAACAACCCTTCCTCAGCCCTCTGGACAAGAGTTTTGGCAATCCAGCACCTCCTTCTAACTTCCAAACTACGAATTCTCTGCATTATATTCACACCACACATTGCCCTCAGACATGACATCTCCACTGCCTCCAGCCTTCTCCTCCCTCCAATATTCATCACCCATTCTTCACACTCATATAAGAGCGATGGTAAAACTATACTCTCTTACACTCCCTTCTTTCATTCCAAGGAAAAAGTTCTTTGTCTCCACAGACTCCAAAGTGCACCGCTCACCCGTTTCCCTTAATCAATTCTATGATTCACCTCATCTTTCTTAGACCCATCTGCTGACAAGTCCACTCCCAAATATCTGAATACATTCGCCTCCTCCATACTCTCTCCCTCCAATCTGATATCCAATCTTTCGTCACCTAGTCTTTTTCTTATCCTCATAACCTTACTCTTTCCTATATTCACTTTTAATTTTCTTCTTTTACATCCCCTGCCAAATTCATTCACCTACCTCAGTAACTTCTCTTCAGAATCTCCCAAAAGCACAGTGTCATCAGCAAAAAGCAACTGTGACAACTCCCACTTTGTGTTTGATTCTTTATCTTTTAACTCCACGCCTCTTGCCAAGACCCTCGCATTCACTTCTCTTACAACCCCATCTATAAATATATTAAACAACCACAGTGACATCAAACATCTTCGTCTAAGGCCTACTTTTACTGGGAAATAATGTCCCTCTTTCCTACATAGTCTAACCTGAGCCTCACTATCCTCGTAAAACTCTTCATTGCTTTCAGTAACCTACCTCCTACACCATACACCTGCATCATCTGCCACATTGTACCCCTATCCACTCTGTCATACGCCTTTTCCAAATCCAAATCCATAAATGCCATAAAAACCTCTTCGGCCTTTTCTAAATACTGTTCACCTCTATGTTTCACTGTAAACACTTGGTCTACACACCCCTACCTTTCGTAAAGCCTCCTGGTTCATCTGTTATCCTGCTCTCCGTCTTACTCTTAATTCTTTCAATAACAATTTACTATACACTTTACCAGGTATACTCAACAAACTTATTCCCCTATAATTTTTGCACTCTCTTTTGCCCCCTTTGCCTTTATACAAAGGAACAATGGCAGGCTATATTACACCTTCTTCCTTCCACTGATTTCCGGACAATAATTTGTCCATCATGTACACAGTACTAGTGAAGATTATTATTATTACTCAGGAGAAGTTGTCTCAACCTGAATATTACACTTTGAAGCTTATTTATAAGACAATCATTTACAAAAGCTCTTTCTCTTTCTCTCTCTCTCTCTCTCTCTCTCTCTCTCTCTCTCTCTCTCTCTCTCTCTCTCTCTCTCTCTCTCTCTCTCTCTCTCTCTCTCTCTCTCTCTCTCTCTCTCTTTCACTCTCTCACTTTTTTTACACAGGGTTTGACAAGGTTAGGTTAAGGATCACTAGCTTTATTGACAAGCTAAGAGCTGTTACTTACTTCAGCTTATTTGAAAGCATTTTTATTGTTAGGAAACATACAAGTATTTTTATTGTTATGAGACATAAAAGTAGGGAACAGCATGAAGTTGGAGCCATCTGTGGGCCAGCATTTTTATTTGATCAACTGACTTGATCACATTGGCATCATAATGCTGTAAGAATGTGTTTCAGACTCGAGTCATCCTGGGGATAAATGATCTCAGATGAAGTGATGTTCTGGAGAAGTGAACACCCAGAGTGAAGTTGCTGCTTTCTGCCCGTCTTGTGGTATAGAAGCTTGCTTCTCACTGTCCTCGAAGCGGATCCAAGTGTGGTACTTTGACAATATAGGCCTTGTACATAACAGTAAGACCACCCACATCCTTCCTGTCTTGAAGGCTCTGCTGATATGACAGTTATGTCCAGGATGGGTCCAGGCGAGAGATAGGACGTCTTGCTCTGTTCTCTACTCTGTCAAGCAGTCACAGATGAGAGGGGGGGGGTGGCAGGCAAACCAAGAAAGTGGAGCATACTCAAGATGTGAGTGCACTTGTGCCTCATACAGAATCTTGCAATCCCTACTGTCCAGCAGATGCGAGATACGGCGAAGTGCTGCAACCTTCTTGGCTGCCTTATTTGCAAGATTTACAACGTGGTTCTTCATGGTTAGTTTGGAGTCAAATTTCACCCCAAGGATATCAACTCCTTCCCGAGGTACCAACACCCTCTCTGTCTCTCTCTGTCTCTCTCTGTTTCTCTCTGTCTCTATCTGTTTCTCTCTGTTTCTCTCTGTCACTCTCTCTCTCTCTCTCTCTCATTCTCACTAGCTCTCTCTCTCTCTCTCTCTCTCTCTCTCTCTCTCTCTCTCTCTCTCTCTCTCTCTCTCTCTCTCTCTCTCTCTCTCTCTCTCTCTCTCTCTCTCTCCTCTCTCTCTCTCTCTCTCTCTCTCTCTCTCTCTCTCTCTCTCTCTCTCTCTCTCTCTCTCTCTCTCTCTCTCTCTCTCTCTCTCTCTCTCTCTCTCTCTCTCTCTCTCATTCTCAATATCTTGTTTTTCTTACACAGGGTTTGACAAGGTTAAGGATCACTATCTTTATTGGCAAGCTATTTACAAGTTAAGGATTCCTAACTTTATTGGCAAGCTAAGAGCTGTTACCTACATCACCTCATTTGAAAGCATTTTTATTGTTATGAGACATACAAGTAGGGAACAGGATAAAGTTGGAGCCATCTGTGGGCCAGCATTTTCATTTGATCTACTGACTTTATCTCGTTGACATCATTATGCTGTACGAATGTGTTCCATACTTGAGTCATCCTGGGTATATATGATCACAGATGGAGTGATGTTCTGCAGAAGGGTACAGCCAGAGAGAAGTTGCTGCTTTCTGCCCGTCTTGTGGCATAAAAACTTGTTTCACGCTGTCCTCAAAGTGGATCCAAGTGTGGTACTTTGACAATATTGACCTTGTACATTACAGTAAAGCCACCCACATTCCTCCTGTGTTGAAGGCTCTGCTGAAATGAGAGATCTATCCAGGATTGGTCCAGGCGAGAGATGAGACGTCTTGCTCTGTTCTCTACTCTGTCAAACAGTCGCAGATGAGAGGAGGGCAGGCTAACCAAGAAAGTGGAGTATACTCAAGGTGTGAGCGTACTTGTGCTTCGTACAGAATCTTGCAACCCCAGCTGTCAAGCACATGCGAGATACGGCGAAGTGCTGTAAGCTTCCTGGCTGCCTTGTTTGCAAGATTTACAACATGGTTCTTCATGGTCAGTTTGGAGTCAAATTTCACCCCAAGGATATCAACTTCTTCTCCAGGTGCCAACACCCTCCCATTCATCCTTACTACTGCACCAGCATTACCATCATGGTGCCTAGAGACCATCATCATTTGAGTTTTCTCAGGAGCAAATGTTACTTGCCATCTATTTCCCCAAGCTGATATAGCTCTTAGCTGGTGATTGATGTAGCTTAGAGCAGCTGGCATTTCTTCTCTTGGATAAGTGAATGTCAGTGTACAGTCATCTACATATGCATGGGATTCTGGGATGAGATGAAGAAGGTCATTGAAGTAGACATTCCCTAACAATGGTCACAACACGCTTCCTTGTGAAACACTTGCCCCAATAGGATGTATTGCTCATTCCGTTCCATTGAGAACTATCCTTAGAGATCTACCATGAAGGTAATCACTGAGGAGACAGCGTAGAGCCTGCACTTCCCAGTGCTTGAAGTTCTGCTAAGAGGTCTTGGTGCCACACCCAGTCGAAAGCACCAGCGATGTCCAGTGCTACCACACAGCTGACTTTTGATTCATCCAGTGACTGGTGCCACTTAGTGGAGAGGTTTAACAACAGATCAGCAGAAGAGTAACCTTTCCTGAAGCCATATTGACGATCACAAAGTAGTGAGTGGTAGTCAAAAAACTCTGTCATTGGCCTTGAGATTATTGTCTCAAGGATCTTACCAGTGATTGACAGGAGTGATACTGGTCTGTAGTTGCTGATTTCTGCTCTGCTCTTCTATTTGTGAACAGGGACTACATTTGCCTCTTTCCACAGAGAGGGCCATTTACGCTGTACTAGGCAGTGCTGAAAGATGCGAGTTAGAGGTGCTGCTAGCTGGTTTGCACATCTTCTCAGCAATCTTGGGCTCAACTTGTCAGGCCCACAGCCTTTTCTTGGTCAAGCGATTTAAGAAGGAAATGCACCTCCTCCTTCCTTATTGTCTCCACTGACAGTTTTGACACAGTTCTTGCAGGATCAGGAACTTGCATTTTGGTAGCAAAGTGTTCGACAAAGAGGTCTGCCTTCTCTTGACAACTAGTAGAGGTGGTCCCATCCTGTCGATTTAGAGGTGGAATGAGTTCATCGGGCAGATAACCTTGTCTGTCCTTGACCAGGGACCACCAGGTTTTGGAGCCTACCCTACCTGATGCTAGCTTTCTTTTTGTGTCCACCTCCCATTCAGCAATGGCCCATTTTTGAAACGTCACCCATATGCCTATAGGCTTGCCTGTGCAAGTTCCTGTTATAGGTGGTAGGATGTCTCTTATACCTTCGCCATGCTTTGTACTTAGCAGTAGCAGCCTCTCTACAACGAAAGCCAAACCAAGGCTGATCTGTCGGCTTCGTCACATATTGCCGGTGAGGAATGTGTTCTTGTTGTAGATTAAGGATGTGTCCAGTGAAGGCTTTCACTTCGTTGTCAACATCCCTTTGGAGAAGAGCATTCCAATCGGTGGTGGCGAGCTCAGAGCAAAGGGCTGGCCAATTACCTCTTTCCCATAGCCAGGTTGTGCGTGTGGACTCCTCACCTCGTTCTGCTGGGATCTTAAGTGTTGTAAAAACAGCCTTGTGGTCAGACGATCCAGCGTAGCCAAGAGGTTGACAGGTGACTATTCCTTCTGCCAGATCACTCACTACTGGGTCAAGGGAGGAGCCAGAGATGTGAGTAGGGAAATCAACAAAGTTTCTCATGTCGAATACTGCAAGGTCATCAAAGTCCCTCTGTATAAGGTGTTGATTGAGGTCACCAACAATTATGATATGTTGACAGTTGTGTTGTAGCACAAGGGAGTCCGTATTTTGCATTAGGAAGTTGATGGGGTCTGCATGTTGCCACTGAGGTCTGTACATTGCACATGCTAGTACAGAGATACTAGTGTTTATGCAGAGTTTGAAGAACATCATTTCAAGATGAGTAGGGGTGGCAACATCAATGTGCTGGGCATGAACACTTTTAGAGAAGCACACAGCAACAACCATTCCTTGCCCTTGCCTGTCTCTTCTCATCCATGAGGTGTAGCCAGCAATTCTTGCAAAATATTCTGGAGTCCTGTCGTCCAAAAATGTTTCAACAACAGCTATCATGTCGGGATGTCGAGTGTTCACAAAACTATGTGTGAGCTCTCCAATATTATTAATGAAACCTCTAATCTTGGCCGACAGGATGCTGATAGACTGGCTCCTCATGATGTGGTCAGCTTGAGGTGGTGGGTATGTAAATCATGTAAGGTGCCTGCCCTTGAGAGAAGTAGGGTACTGAGGCAGCTGCAGGGATGTAGGTCTGTGGTCTTGTATAAGGCACAATACCACCTATAAATAACCAAAAGGCACAATACCGTGACTGGAACAATACACAAATAACCCGCACATAAAAGAGAGAAGCTTACGACGACGTTTCGGTCCGACTTGGACCATTGACAAAGTCATTCGGTCCGACTTGGACCATTGACTTTGTCAATGGTCCAAGTCGGACCGAAACGTCGTCGTAAGCTTCTCTCTTTTATGTGCGGGTTATTTGTGTACAATACCACCTGCTGGGCTGAGATAGGAGTAGCTGAGTGGGTTACGTGTGAGACTGTCTCTCTCAATCTCTCTCTCTCTCTCTCTCTCTCTCTCTCTCCTCTCTCTCTCTCTCTCTCTTCTATCTATCTATCTATCTATCTATCTATCTATCTATCTATCTATCTATCTATCTATATATCAATCTATCTATCTATCTTTATCTCTGTTGATGAATGAATAAGGTTTTTCTTATTGAAGGGGTATTAAAACTACACAATACTGGTCGTTTACATTCTTGTTACCCTAAAAAAAACTGTTTCCTCGATTTTTCCTGAGCCTACTGATGCGTGTATTTAGTGTTCTATAACTTGAAGATATGTGTACCCGCAGGTTTTTCAATTATTGAACCTGGAAGCAGGTCACTATAGATAATAACGCAATCAGCTAGTTATTGCTGCTCAGTTTGTTCAATGTGCTTGTTCAGTCGATCAGCTTGCTTATTCAATCAACCAGCTTGTTTGTTCAGCAGTTTTATAAATTCTTTCAAACTGTTATCTGTTAGTCCAGGTTAATTTGATCTATCCTGTCTGACTGTATCCTGTCGAACTGTATCCCGCCTGACTGTATCCTGCCTGATTGTGTCCTTCCGAATTGCAACCTGCCTGACTGCATTCTTCTTGACTGAATCCTGCCAGACTGTATCCTGCCTGATGGCATCCTGTCTGACTGTATCCTGCCTGACTGTATCCTCCCTGACTGTATCCTGCCTGACTGTATCCTTCCTGACTGTATCCTGTCTTACTGTATTCTTCCTGACTGAATCCTGCCAAACTGTATCCTGCCTGACTGTATCCTGCCTGACTGAGTCTTGCCTGACTGTATTCTTCCAGACTGTATCCTGCTCGGCTGTATCGTCTCTGACTGTATCCAGCCTGACTACATCCTGTCTGACTGTATCCTGCCTGACTGTTTCCTGCCTGACTGTATACTGCTGACTGTATCCTGCCTGACTGTATCCGGCCTGACTGTATCCTGCCTGACTGTGTCCTGCCTGACTGTATCCTGCCTGAATGTATCCTGCATGATTGTGTCCATCCTGATTGTATTCTTCTTGACTGAATCCTGCCAGACTGTGTCTTGCCTGACTGCATCCTGCCTGACTGTATTCTGTCTGACTGTATCCTGTCTGACTGTATCCTTCCTGTCTGCATTCTTCATGACTGTATCCTGCCAGACTGTATATTGCCTGATTGTATCCTGTCTGACTGTTTCCTGCCTGACTGGATACTGCTGACTGTATCCTGCCTGACTGTTTCCTGCCTGACTGTATACTGCTGACTGTATCCTGCCTGACTGTATCCGGCCTGACTGTATCCTGCCTGACTGTGTCCTGCCTGACTGTATCCTGCCTGAATGTATCCTGCATGATTGTGTCCATCCTGATTGTATTCTTCCTGACTGAATCCTACCAGACTGTGTCTTGCCTGACTGCATCCTGCCTGACTGTATTCTGTCTGACTGTATCCTGTCTGACTGTATCCTTCCTGTCTGTATTCTTCATGACTGTATCTTGCCAGACTGTATCTTGCCTGATTGTATCCTGTCTGACTGCATTCTTCCTGATTGTATCCTTCCAGACTGTATCCTGCCTGACTGTATCCTGTCTGTTTGTATTCTGTCTGACTGCATCCTGTCTGACAGTATCCTGCATGACTGTATCCTCTCTGACTATATCCTGACTGACTTCATCCTGTCTGACTGTGTCCTGCCTTAGTGTATCCTGTCTGACTGTATACTGTGTAACTGTATCCTACCTGACTGCATACTTCCTGACTGTATTCTGCATGATTGGATTATGTCTGACTGTATCCTGCACGACTGTATCCTGACTAAAAGTATCCTGCCTGACCATATCCTGTCTGACTCTATACTGTCTGACTCTCTCCTGCCTGACTGTATCCTGTTTGACTGTATCCTGCCTGACTGTTTCCTGCCTGACCGTATACTGCTGACTGTATCCTGCCTGACTGTATCCTGCCTGACTGTATCCTGCCTGACTGTGCCCTGCCTGATTGCATCCTGCCTGAATGTATCCTGCCTGATTGTGTCCTTCCTGACTGAATCCTGCCAGACTGTATCCTGCCTGACGGTATCCTGTCTGACTGCATTCTGTCTGACTGTATCCTGACTGACTGTATTCTGTCTGACTGTATCCTATCTGACTGTATCCTTCATGACTGTATTCTTCATGACTGTATCCTCCCAGACTGTATCCTGCCTAACTGCATCCTGTGTGACTGTATTCTTCCTGACTGTATCCTTCCAGACTGTATCCTGCCTGACTACATCCTGTCTGGCTGTATTCTGTCTGACTGCATCCTGTCTGACAGTATCCTGCCTGACTGTATCCTCTCTGACTGTATTCTGCCTGACTTTATCCTGTCTAACTGTATCCTCTCTGACTGTATTCTGCCTGACTTCATCCTGTCTAACTGTGACCTGCTTTACTGTATCCTGTCTGACTGTATACTGTATAACTGTATCCTACCTGACTGTATATTTCCTGACTGTATCCTTCCTGATTGGATTATGCCTGACTGTATTCTGTCTGACTGTATCCTGCCTGAAAGTATCCTGCCTGACTATATCCTGTCTGACTGCATCCTGCCTGACCATATCCTGTCTGACTCTATTCTGTCTGACTCTATCCTGCTTGACTGTATCCTGTCTGACTGTATCCTGCCTGACTGTACCCTGTCTGACTGTATCCTGTATGACTGTATCCTGCCTGACTCTATCCTTCCTGACTGTATCCTACATGACTGTATCCTGCCTAACTGTATCCTACCGTACTGTATCATGCCTGACTGTATCCTGTCTGACTGTATCCTACCTGACTGTATCCTGCCTGTCTATATCCTCCATGGCTGCATCCTGCATGAATGTATCTTGTGTGATTGCATCATGCCTTACTGTAAACTACCTGACTGAAATCTGCCTGACTGTATTCTGTCTGGAGGTATCCTCTCTGACTGCATCATGCCTCACTGTATCCTGCCTGACTGTATCCAGTCTGACTGTATTCCTGTATTCCTCCTGACTGTATCCTGCCTGACTGTATCCTCTCTTACTGTATCCTGCCTGACTTCATCCTGTCTGGCTGTGTCCTGCCTTACTGTATCCTGCCTGAAAGTATCCTACCTGACTGTGTCCTGTCTGTCAGTATCCTGCCTGATCATATCCTCTCTGACTCTACACTGTCTGATTCCATCCTGCCTGACTTTGCCCTGTCTGACTGTATCCTGCCTGACTGTAGCCTGAAAGTATCTTGTCTGACTGTATCGTGCCTGCGTGTATCCTGCCTGACTGTATAATATCTGACTGTATCATTCGTGAAAGTATCCTGCCTAACTGTGTCTTGTCTGACAGTATCCTGCCTGACCATATCCTGTCTGACTCTATACTCTCTGAATCCATCCTCCCTGACTGTACCATGTCTGACTGTATGCTGCCTGACTGTAGCCTGTCTGACTGTATCCTGTCTGACTGTATCGTGCCTGAGTGTATCCTACCTGACTGTATAATGTCTGACTGTATGCTACATGACTGTTTCCTGGCTGACTATATCCTGCTTGACTGTATCCTACCGTACTGTATCACGCCTGACTGTATCCTGCCTGATTGAATCCTGCTTGACTGTCTCAAAACTCCAGCCCGTCGCGTTAGCCTAGTGGCTAACGCGACGGGCTGGAGTTTTGAGACTCTATGACCGCGGGTTCAATCCCGGCCGGGGGTATGGTCTGCCTGACTGTATCCTGCCTGAATGTATCCTGCCTGACTGTATCCTGCCTGACTATATCCTGCCTGACTGTATGCTGCCTGACTGTATCATGCCTGACTGTATCATGCCTGACTGTATCCTGCCTGACTGTATCCTGCCTGACTGTATCATGCCTGACTGTATCCTGCCTGACTGTATCCTGCCTGACTGTATCCTGCCTGACTGGATTACATTAACTTTAACATTTATTTTTTTTCCAGTTTGGTGAATGTTATTTGGAAGGTTTCCTATTTCTCGCCATGTTCTGTATTCTCAGTTATTAGTCAAAGGCTGTGTTATGCTAAAGTGACGCCTCAAGGTAATTAGTCAAAGGCTGTGTTATGCTAAAGTGACGCCTCAAGGTAATTAGTCAAAGGCTGTGTTATGCTAAAGTGACGCTCAAGGTAATTAGTCAAAGGCTGTGTTATGCTAAAGTGACGCCTCAAGGTAATTAGTCAAAGGCTGTGTTATGCTAAAGTGACGCCTCAAGGTAATTAGTCAAAGGCTGTGTTATGCTAAAGTGACGCCTCAAGGTAATTAGTCAAAGGCTGTGTTATGCTAAAGTGACGCCTCAAGGTAATTAGTAAAAGGGCTGCGTTATGCTAAAGTGACGCCTCAAGGTAATTAGTCAAAGGCTGTGTTATGCTAAAGTGACGCCTCAAGGTAATTAGTCAAAGGCTGCGTTATGCTAAAGTGATGCCTCAAAGTAATTAGTCAAAGGCTGTGTTATGCTATAGTGACGCCTCAAGGTAATTAGTCAAAGGCTGTGTTATGCTAAAGTGATGCCTCAAAGTAATTAGTCAAAGGCTGTGTTATGCTAAAGTGACGCCTCAAAGTAATTAGTCAAAGGCTGTGTTATGCTAAAGTGACGCCTCAAAGTAATTAGTCAAAGGCTGTGTTATGCTAAAGTGACGCCTCAAAGTAATTAGTCAAAGGCTGTTATGCTAAAGTGACGCCTCAAAGTAATTAGTCAAAGGCTGTGTTATGCTAAAGTGACGCCTCAAAGTAATTAGTCAAAGGCTGTGTTATGCTAAAGTGGCGCCTCAAAGTAATTAGATAACTCCCAGTGGGCAGTCACAATAATTTAAAATTTTTATAGTGGTTGAGTCCTGGTCAGCTGGATTGGCTGCTCCAAGAATCTGGATTTGAGATACAATGTCCAACTGCAGTCGATTGCATCTCGGAGTTTGGTGCTGTCCCACTATGGTTTTTCTCTTCCTAATATATATATATATATATATATATTATATATAATATATATATATATATATATATATATATATATATATATATATATATGTGTGTTGTGTGTGTGTGTGTGTGTGTGTGTGTGTGTCGTGCCGAATAGGCAGATCTTGCGATCTTGGCTTAAATAGCAACGCTCATTTTGCCATATAGGACAAGTGAAAATTTGTGTATGCAATAATTTCGCCAAAATCAATCTGAACCTAACGAAAAAATATATTTCACTGTGTTTGTTAAGTATTAAATTATTGTAAACAAATCTAAAATATATTTAGTTGGGTTAGGCTAAAATAAATTGCTCTTTTTATAATAAGGTTAGGTAAGTTTTCTATGATTCTTTTAGTGCAAAATTAAAAATTTTTACATTAACATTAATGAAGAAAATATATCTTTAAATGTATAAGAGAAAATTTCAGAGAGGACTTAATTTTAAATGAGTTCTTGCTAATTGACCAGTTTTACATATTCGGCACGACATATATATATATATATATATATATATATATATATATAATATATATATATATATATATATATAATATATATATATATTATATATATATATATATATATATATATATATAATTTCTTTTTAATATATAGGATGGGGTCCACCTCTGGTGAAAATTGTGGGACCCATAGCCTCGGAGAAGTGGGTAAAAAGGCTTCAAGGAAGAATATTTGGATTTCTTCCTGAAGACGTTTGAATATTCCACTTCTCCTACCACCCCAAGTTTTCGTACTTTTTTTACCTATATATATATATATATATATATATATATAATATATATTATATATATATATATATATATATATATATATATATATATATATATATATATATATATATATTAAAAATCGGCCATCTCCCACCTAGGCAGGTTGACCCAAAAAGAAAGAAAATCTCCAAAACGAAAATACTTTCATCATCATTCAACTCTTTCACCTCACTCATACATAACCACTGTTTTTGCAGAGGCGCCCATATAAAACAGTTTAGAAGCATATATAAAGACACAATATAAAAAGTAACCTGAAATAATACAATAAACTCTATATATATTACAATATCAGGGCCCAAATTATACATATACCGTCTTACTACACATCCCTCCAAACTGCCAATATCCCAAATCCCTCCTTTAAAGTGCAGGCATTGTACTTTCAATTTCCAGAACTCAAGTCCGGCTATATAAAAATAACCGATTTCCCTGAATCCCCTTACTAAATATTACCCTGCTCACACTCCAACAGCTCCTCAGGTACCAAAAACCATTCATCTCCATTCACTCCTATCTAACACTCTCAGGCACGCTTTTTGGAATCCAAGCCCTTCACCCACAAAATTTCCTTTAACCCCTCCCTCCAACCTTTTCGAGGACGACCCCTACCCCGCTTTACTTTCCCTACAGATTTATACGCTCTCCATATCATTCAACTTTGATCCATTCTCTCTAAATAACCAAACCACCACAACAACCCCTCTTCAGCCCTCTGACTAATACTTTTACTAACTCCACACCTTCTCCTAATTTCCACACTCCGAATTCTCTGCATAATATTTACACCTCACATCGCCCTAAGAGAGAACATCACTGCCTCCAACCACCTCCTCGCTGCTGCATTTACTATACTTTCATACATTCTCTTCTTTGCCTCCATTGATAACGTTTTTGTCTCCCCATATACCTTAATGCACCACTCACCTTTTTACCTTCACAATTCTTTGGTTAATCTCATCCTTCTTAAACCCATCCGCTGACACATCAACTCCCAACTAATTGAAAACATTCACTTCTTCCATACTCCTTCTTTCCAAGGTGATATCCAATTTTTATTTATCTAAATCATTCGATACCCTCATCACCTTACTCTAATCTATGTTCACTTTTAACTTTCATCCTTCACAAATAAATAAATAAATAAATAAAATATAGTATATATATATATATATATATATAAATATATATATATATATATATATATATATATATATATTTATTATATATATAATATTTATTTATATATATAATATATATATACTATATTATATATATATATATATCTATATACTATCTTTATATATATTATATTTATTATATATATATATATTTATATATTATATAAGTAGTCATTAATTATCTAAAGGTGCATCCCGTTCCGGTTTAGGGCCTCCACTGAGCATTTCCTTCCGGTCTAGGCCTTCTACAGAGCGAGGACTTCCGGTTTAGGCCTTCCACTGAGCGAGGTATCCGGTCTAGGACAGCAGCTGGAGGGTCACTTTTCACACCTAGAGTGTTACTTCCGGTTTTGTCCATGACCTCGCCCTCGGACTACCTCACTTGACCCCAACAATACCCCCGCCCTCGACACCCCCCCCTTCGCGACCGCCGTCGCGCGCGCGCCCGCCCACGCGCCCGCCCGTCGCCCTCGCGGACCCCGCCGCGCGGCCGCCCGCGCGCCCGCCCGCGCGCCCGCCCGCGCGCCCGCCGCCGCCGCCCAGCCCGCTCGCCCTTCGCGACCCCCCCCGCGCCTTCTGCTGCGCCTTCTGCAGCGTCGTCCGGATCGCCCCCGCGCCTCGATTTTTTTTCTTATGATCTCCTTGGATCAAGGTTTTTGGATTCTCCCCTATGGGGTTCTGAATTTTTTTTGAATTTCATTTTCTTGTGCTCTCCATCTCCTTGGATCAAGTTTTTGGAATCCCCCCTATGGGGTTTTCGAAATTCTCCATCTCCTTGGATCAAATTTTTGGGTACCCCTCTCACTTTCACTCCCACCCCAAAATTTCTCGATATTACCAAGTTTTTGGATTCCCCCCTATGGGGGTTTCGAAAGTCTCCATCTCCTCGGATCAAGTTTTTTGGATTCCCCCCTATGGGGGTTTTCGAAATTCTTATGATCTCCTCGGATCAAATTTTTCTCGAAATCAAAGTCTCCAATTCCTCGGATCCCCCTCCCACTTTCACCCCCCAACCCCAAAAATTTCTCAATATCAAAGTCTCAACTTCCTCGGATCCCCCTCCCACTTTACCCCCCCAACCCAAAAAATTTCTCGATAATACCAAGACTCCAATTCCTCGGATCAAGATTTTTGAGGTTCACCCTCCCCCCACTTTCACCCCCAACCCCAAAAATTTCTCGAAATCAAAGTCTCCATCTCCTAGGATCAAATTTTTGGATTACCCCTCTCACTTTCACTCCCACCCCAAAATTTCTCGATAATACCAAGACTCCATCTCCTTGGATCAAGTTCTTTTGGATTCCCCCCTCTGCGGGTAAGCATTCAAATGAACTCCTCCTATGGGGCATGGTGCTCTCTCTTACTACAGGTCTAAACAAGTCAAATGAAGGGTGTTACTCGACGGTCAGTGACGTCACGCGATGACCCCCACACACACAGGCTGAATCATGACGCCCCTTCAGTTCATTAAAGTTAATAAGGGGATATAGTACCTACATCATAGGCGCAATATTTTCATCATTAACCAGTTAATCAAATAATTTCACATTTGTTTTCGTTAATACCCACAATTTCTTTACAACACAAGTCTAGACTATTTTTTTTTACTATTTCGTCTCAGGTCACTCCCCACGGAAGTAACCTCTCCCCTCCCTCCCAAACCTCACTCTCCAACAAACACCTCACAATTTTCCTCATAACCCCAATTTTCTCGTTTTTAATCCTTTTAGTTCATTAAGTTAACCCTAACGGGGACACAGTACATCAGATGTCACCACATCGCTTACAGCCACTTTCGTTAAATTCACTACTCACAATTTTAATATACGAAGTAAATACGCACTTTTACTTGAACATCACAAAAACACTCTCATAAAATCATTGAATACTCACATAAACACCTTTGAACACCTTCAAAAAAACAATCTTGAACACCTTCAAAAACACCTTTGAACATTTTCAATCAACACTGAAACCCCTTCCAAAAAACACAATTTGATTACTCCCAATTGCACCCACTGATTACTACCTAAAACACCGCTGAATTCAATTCAAAACACCTTCAACACCTTCAAACACCCTTGAACACCTTCAAAACACTCTTGACCACTTAAAAAAACCTTTGAAACATTTCCAATCAACTCTGAAAACACTCCAAAAAAAACAAATTGAGTAACTCCCCAATTACCCCACTGAATACTACTAAAACCCCGCTGAATTCAGTCAAAACCCTTCAACTCCTTCAAAACACCTTTGAACACCTTCAAAACACTTGAACACTTCAAAAAACACTCTGGCGCATCATTTGAACTCTTCAAAACACTCTTGCACATATTTGGGATAAAAACCCCCAAAACCCACCCTCAAAACACATTTTACACCCTCAAAAAACACCTTTGAATACTCACAAAACCCTTGAACACCTACAAAAACACCTTTGAATAACCTATAACACCTTTGAACACCTTCAAAACTAAACAACATTGAACACTCATACACCTTTGAACACCTTTGAGCATCACAAAACCCTCATGAACCACCTTCAAAAAACACCTTTGACATTTTTCAATCAACACTGAAACACTTCCCAAAAACACAATTGAGTACTCCCAATTACACCACTGATTTCCTTACTAAAAACACCGTGAATTTAATCAAACACCCTCAACACCTTCAAAACCCCCTGAACACTTCAAAACACTCTTGAACACCTTCCAAATACACTATGAACATCTTCCAATCAAAATCTGAAATACTTCCAAAAAACACCAATTGAGTACTCCAATTACACACTGATACTACTAAACACGCTGATTCAGTCAAAACACCTTCAATCACCTTCAAAACCTGTGAACAATTCAAAACACTGTGAACACCTTCAAAACATCTTGCACATTTGAATACACCTTCAAAACACTTTGCACATCATTGACACACTCCAAAACACATTTGTACACCTTCAATAAAACACTTTGAATACCTCACATAAACACCTTGAACACCTTGTTCACTTCAAAAAACAACATTTGAACACATCAAAAACACCTTTGAACCCCTTTGAACATTTCCAAAAACACTATTTGAGTACTCAACTAAGATTTGACATTTCTAATTTCTAAAAAAAAAAACTGCACTTACACAGTCATTAAATCACCAACTCATCTCAGACTCCAGACTAGGCATTTTCTCGTTTTTACCCTTTTTGTTCTTTAAAGTTAGTAGGGCACACTATACATCTGAAAAAAGTCACAAAACTACTCAACACTTTACTTGAACACCCCCAAAAACACTATCATAATCATTTGAATCTCACATATAAACCCCTGAATCACCTTCAAAACTCCTTTGAATATCGTTTTTAAACTAATTTCATCACAACCCACTTATATCATCTTTTTTCGGTAATCTAAATCGATACACTACCTCTCAAAACCAACAAATTTTACTCGTTTTAACTAATGTCATCACTGTAACCAAGATTTTCCCCCAAAAAAAAAAACTCTATGACACCTAACACACACGCACACACACCCCACAACACCCACAATTTTTCTCGTTTTAACCCTTTAGTTCCTTAAATGTAAATAAGGGGACACAGTACATCAGAAAGTCCAACAACAACATCCACAACCCACAATTTTTTCTCGTTTTAGCTAATTTCATCAGAAAAAGTCCCAACAACAACCCACTTATAACATCTTTTTTCGGTATCTCTAGTTCGACAACAACCCACAAAACCCACATCCACAAACACCCCTGAACATTTCCAAATACACTATTTGAGTTACTCCCAATTACACCACTGATTACTACTAAAAACCCGCTGAATACAATCAAAACACCTTTCAACACCTTCAAACACCCTTGAACACCTTCCAAAAACACTCTGGATCACTTTCAAACACCTTTGAACATTTTCCAATCAACACTGAATACTTCCAAAAAACCATTTGAGTACTCCCAATTACACCACTGATTCTACATAAAACACGCTGAATTCAATTCAAAACCCCCTTCACAACCATTTCAAACCCTTGAACACACTCAAAACCGCCTTCAACCACCTTCAAAACACTTTGAACACCTTCAAAACACCTGTGATCACATCAAAACACTCTCATAAACATTTGAACACACTCAAACACCTTTGAATAACCTCAAAACACCTTTGAACACTTCAAAACACCTTGAACATCCCTTGATCACCTTCCAAAAAACAAACATTCGAACCACACTCAAAACACCTTTTGACACCTTGAACCATTTCCAAACAACACTGAAAACACTCCAAAATTACACCATTTGAGTACTCCAAATACACACTGAATTTAAAACACCACTGAATACACTCAAAACCACCAAATCACCATAAACTAAGATCAACACCCACATCCCACAACCCCACAACCCACAACACCACAATTTTTTCCGTTTTTATCTAAATTTCATCAGAAGTCACAACATCACACCTCCCATTTTTTATCGTTTTAACCCTTTTAGTATTAAAGTTAATAAGGGGCCACACTACATCAGGGAAAACGACACAAAAAACCCACTTATAAAGTCTTTTCGGTATCTCTAGTTCGACAACAACACCACATCCCACATCACCCACATCAACATCCCACACACACACACAGAACACACACACACACACACATCCCTAACCTAGCCTAACCTAACCTAACTTATCCTAACATAACCTAACCTAACTAACCTAACCTAACTAACCTAACCTACCTTATCCTAACCTAGCCTAAACCTAACCTAACCTTACCTAAACTTATCCAAACTAACCCAACCCTAACCCAACCTACCTAACCTAACTTAACCTAACCTAACCGAACTAACCGAACCCTACCTAACCTAAAACCATTACCTAAATAACCTAACTGCCTAAACCTTAATTAACCTAAACTTCACCTAACCCAACCTAACCTAACCTAAACCTAGCCTAACCTAACTTAACCTAACCTAACCTAACCTACTAACTTATCCTAACCTAACCTTAACCTATCTTAACCTTACCTAACCTAACTAGCCGAACTATCCTAACTAACCTAAAAATATATTAGAACAACCTCAACAATTATTTGAGTACTCCAGAATTACTTTGGAAACGGACTCCATTTTTTTGGATATTTCCAAATTAGTTATGAAAACTTTATGTAAAATCGACATTATTTTCATGTTGGTAAACACATCAATGGTAGAAATATTTACTCGACTTTCCGAATAGAAAACACTTTCCTCGCTCTGAGGAGACTCATTGTGGGTCGCCCCTTTCCCCCCCCCAACCACCACTGGGGTAATGCGGTTCACACCAAGGAGATTTAAGATAATCATGAACACCTGCGCCAACTCAGGACAGGACAGACGCCATGAAATGCGGGTAACATCCAAGGTAGAAAATCATCTCTTTCCAGACCAACGGTCTATCCTACCTACCCTAAACCTAACCTAACCTAATTCCTTACTAACAACTACCTAACCGAACCTAACCTAAACGCATTCAATCACCTCTATTCCTAACCAAACCTACCTAACCTAACCCAACATAACTCCATCAAACACCTCTATCCTAAACTAACCTAACCTATCTAGAACCTAACCTAAACTCCATCAAACCTGGAATACCAACCTAACTTAACCTAACCTAAACCGTACCTAACCTACAGAACCGACCTAAAACTAACCTACTATCCTAACCTGTCCCAACCAACCTAACTATCCTAACCTAACCTACCTAACCTAACCTAACTTATCCTACAGCATCTACAATATATAAAGTACACCTAACTTATCCTAACCTACCAATCCTATCCTACCTAAACACTGACTAACTTTGAAACCACTTGAACACACTGTCTTCTTCAAAAAATGCTCTGCACATCATTTGAATACACCTTCAAAAAAAAAAACCATCAAACACCTCGGAATACTCCAAAAAAAAAAAAACATACTGATTATACCAAATCACCTTGAATACTACCAATCACCGATCAAAATCACCAGAAACTAAGTTTAACATCACCATCTAAATCTTTTTATAGAAATACCTCAAAATCACTATAAACCAAGAACTCCTCCCATTTGGCGCTTAAAAAAGAAAAGCCATGTAACTCAAACCTAATACGCAAACATTATTACATGTTCACCATCAACTGAAAACTTTCTTATACACACACATAATTTAAGACAATCACCAACTTACAATCACCAGGTTCAATTACCTCAAAATCATATATCACAGAAATCAATCATTTTTATAAACATTTCACTACACAAAAAAAAACAAAAATCTATTTGACAATATCTAAGCGCACTCACTCATACCACCACACACGATGTCTCACCTCACAGGACCGACGAGCTCACTCCAGTGAACGTCACACTAACCATTGTGTTACTTGGCGGTTGGTAACAACACCACCTAACCCCTCTCCTTGTTTAACTTGTTGTTCCCTACATTATCTTAGAAACTATATCCAAGACGATTACAGTTTATATGATCCCCAACAAAGGATCACAGAAAACACACCAATTTTTATAATTTTTCACACAAAAAATCTCGTCGATCACCAATTACATATCATGGTTACCGTAATTCTAACATCACTATCACCAAGATCACCAAAAAATCTAAGATCATGCATCTCAAACTACTAGATCACTGATTAACACTTATTTTTAAAACATTCGCCACAAAAATAAGACATACACAAAAATACCACAACACTTCCACCAACATCTATAACATAACATGAGCACTATACATATCTCATATCACAAAAAAAAATAATACACAGACACCCTCATATTATACATTCCATTGCAAATTTAAGACCATGAGTCATCACACCATATCTATGACATTCCCTCCAACTAAGACATAAACATCACCCCTAAAACTTCCTTCCTTATTCTTCCTATATTCCTAGAGCTGTTTTAACCGACGGATCCATCACGACGTGGAGCCAGAGGAACCATCACAACTCCAACACCACCTTACTACCTCTCTGGCTCCTACGTGTGGTTGAGATCCTGTAGGGGGCGGGCGCGGCGGGCGGGGCGCGGGCGGGGCGCGCGGCGCGATGGTGGAGGTCGCGCGGCTGGGGGGGGGTATTGGTTTGGTGGGGTTCACGGGTGAGGGTTGTTCGAGGGCGAGGTCTGGTCAAAACTGGAAGTAACACCTAGGTGTGAAAAGGTAGACCATCAGCTCTGGTCCTAGACCGGATGACCTCGCTCAGTGGAAGGCCCAAAACCGGAAGTTCCTGCCAGGGAAGGCCCAATCCGGAAGTTCTCCCCCAGTGGAAATTTTCACTACTTATTCTATATTATGTATATCTATCTAGTTAATATATATTATATATAATATATATATGCTATATATTATTATATATATATATATATATATATATATATATATATATATATATATATGTCGTGCCGAATAGGCAGAACTTGCGATCTTGGCTTAAATAGCAACGCCCATCTTGCCATATAGGACAAGCGAAAATTTGTGTATGCAATAACTTCGACAAAATCATTCTGAACCAAAAAAAAAAAATATATTTCACTGTTTTTTGTTTAGCATCAAATTACTGTAAACAAATCTAAAATAAAATTTATTTGGGGTTAGGCTAAAATAAATTGTTTTTGTTATAATAATGTTAGGTAAGTTTTCTAAGATTCTTTTGGAGCAAAATTAAAAATTTTTGCATTATCTTTAACGAAAAAAATATATCTTTAAACGTATAAGAGAAAATTTTAGAAAGGACTTAATTTTATTGAGTTCTTGCTAATTGACCAGTTTTACATATTCGGCACGACAACACACACACAACATATTTTATAATATAAAATTTATATATATATATATTATATATATATATATATATAATTATATATATATATATATATATATATATATATAAATATATATATAATATTATAAATATATATATGGTTTTTAATACTTGACGTGCTGTTGGAGTGTGAGCAAAGTAACATTATGAAGGGTTTCAGGGAAACCGGCAGGCCGGACTTGAGTCCGGGAAAGAGGGGAAGTACAGTGCCTCCCACTCTGAAGGGGGGGTGTTAATGTTGCAGTTCAAAAACTGTATGTAAAGCACCCTTCTGGCAAGACAGGATGGATGAATGAGGGTGAAAGTTTTTCTTTTTCGGCCACCCTGCCTTGGTGGGAATCGGCCGGTGTGATAATAAAAAAAAAATATAAAAATATATATATATATATATATATATATATATATATATATATATATATATATATATATAATATATATATATATAAAATAACGCGCTGCCGGCGTGGGGGGAGGGAGCCAGTGTGTGGTGCTCCAAAACATCTGTGGTAAAACCAGGAACCAACATGGTTTACGCGGGCCAGTTTCGGCAGACATCATCGTGAGTATCGACCGGAGATCACAGAGTTGTGACAAACCTCTACATCGGACCATTGCTTCTGTATAAGTGAAAGTGCAGTGTGCATGTTGGGATTTGGGAAGTAGCGGTGGTGAGGGGATCCTGGCAGTGGAGGTGTGGAGGAGGTTTTCTTTACATCTGTGATCGGCCGGGGTCGTGGGTTGGGGAAGGAAGTGGCCGCCCACGACATGGAACAATAAGTGTATAACAATTAGCAAAAGTTAGTCAGTGATGTGCGTCTTGAGCGAACACACAGGGCCACTCCCTCCCCCCTCCCCCATCCCAAATCCCCTCCCCTCATCCCAGCCTAGGCCCACTGACTTCCTGACCAAGGGTGTTGCCGTTTAGTGCCCCACCAATTACAAGTTCCGCCGCTCGCTACTCCCCCACCCTCATCCCCCATGCATCCATGCTGCCCTTCACCCGTCACCCCACAGCTGGCGCCCTCCCACCCCCACGATATCAGCAATGTCACAAGTAGTCGCGGGTTCCCAGGAATCTTCACGACAGAGCCAAAGCTGTCGTTCACGAGGCATTTGCCGGTGTGCCACAGGGAATGTGCACTCAATCCCACATCTGGCAACATCCGTGCACACAATAGATGTCTAGGCTCCAGGAGAGCTCCAATGAGAACAACCAACAGCCTCCTCCAGCAGACAGGGCTGACAGCTACCGTGACTTCACCTCTACAGAGGACCTCAAATCTGCAATCAAATTAACATCCACCGGGACTCTGACACACATCCCCAAAGCAGCTCGCCTCAAGCTGCTAGTAAAATTCACTGACCTCTGAAGAAAGTCAACAAATGCTCCTTCAAACAACAGATCCTGGCACAACTTGCTGCTTTTTGGCAATGCCTTTTTTGGCTGTCCCACCAAGGAGGGACAAGTCACTACAACACATTTTTATTAGGCAATAAATGCATTCCCAAGGGATGACAACCTCATCCGTCTCCCCCCTAGGGCGACAAACACCCGCCGGCAAATCCCAAACAACAGGACACCCGACACCTCAAAAATCAGAGCCCAAATTAGCAAAAAAATAGAAGAGGGTAATACTATTGGAGCTTTGAAGACTTATAACCAGTGAGGATACCATCGCTCCCAAGGACGTCAGCACTGCGCAAGCTCTGAAGGACAAACATCCACCCAGGCTCCCAGTTTCCAACATTGACCTCCCTGACATTGCAGCAGGCGAAGAACATCTAACCTTACAGGATGCTGATGTGTATAAAGCTGCTCTGTCATTTCCACAGGGTTCAGCAGGAGGTTTCACTGTTTAAGGCCTCACACTTAAAACAAATACCAAACCAGCACTTGGTGAGGTTTCAGAGAGGCTTTCTGTCGAACTCACCAAATTTTCCAACCCGTGCTGGGGTGGTGGTGTCCAGAGGCCATCAACCCTTTTTCTTTGGTGCCTCATTGTGTGCCCTCCGGAAAAAGGATGGCGGAATCAGGCCCATTGCAGTGGGTAACACCCTTCGGCGCCTAGTCGCCAAGACTGCAGTAAAAGGGTGAGTCAAGAGGCTGCTGCAATGCTGAAACCAACTCAGCTCGTTTCGGCGTTCAACAGGGCTGTGAAGCAGCTGCCCACACAGCACGAGTATAAAATCAAAAACTGTCCTAAAGAAAAAGCCTTTGTCAAATTGGACTTTGCCAATGCTTTCAACTCAGTCAGAAGGGGTCTGCTCCCAAGCAGTTTATAGAAACTTTCCCCTTTCCCCTTTTTCCTGTCATAGAAACGTGTTATAGTGTGACTTCCAAATATTGTTTGGGGACCATGAAATTGGCTCGGTGAGGGCGTGCAACAGGGGACCCTCTCGCCCCCTTTCTATTTTGTTTGGTCATCAAGGAAGTCACGGAGGCACTCTCCAGCGAGCTCCAATATCTGGTTCCTGACGACAGTACCCCAGCTGGCACAACAGAATCTCTCCTGGAGGGCATCAGTAAAATTAAAGACATGGGAGAAAGCCGGGGCCTTCTTTAAACCCCCACCAAATGTGAAAAATTTCTACCAATCAACAGTTGATCCAGAATATTTGTACCGTTTTAAACAGGAGCACGAGCCATTGATCCAGCCAATAGCACCTCCTCGGTGCTCCTCTTGGATCCAAAGCCATCGAACTGATCCTAGGAAAAAAAGTTTAAAACCCCCGGACGATGGAAAGCAGGATGAAAGACATTGACACACATGAGCCTTCTACTACTCACCAGGTTTCCCGTCAACCCCAAACTTTCCTATTTTCTGAGATGCTCCCCAGCCTTCAGCAGTCCAAAACTCAAGGGAATATGACTCTCTCCTGAAGCCATGCTAGAGAGTGTATTGAATCTTTCCCTTGACGATGGACAGTGGTTGCAAGCCTCATCCCGGTCAGGCTTGGAGGGCTAGGAGTACGCAGATCCTCCCAATTGCTCTAACACTTTCCTATCCTCTTCCATTGCATCAAACGAGTTGATAAGACAAATTCTTTTCCCGACACCCTCAGTGACTCAGCAGGAATAGAAAACCCTAGTTATGTCAGTGCCACTCACCGAATGGGGGACTCTTGCTGCTCCACACCAAACCCTAGTGCAGCACTGGCTCACAAACATTCAAGCTGGGATAGCCAATTGCTGAAAAGGTGCTTGCCAACATGCTCAGGGCTGCAACATCAGATAGGGAGATTGCCGTCTCCAGGCTGTGAGTGCACCTCACTCCGGGACTTCCTCCAAACAGTTTCCCATATCGGCAATGGGAACGCGACTCGGACCCTAAGACCTCCGTATTGCAGTGGCTCTGCGCCTTGCTGTCCCCAAATTTACACAGAATATATGTTTTTGGGGCGAAGTTTCAAGCAGACCAATACGGTCTACATGGGCTTTAAAGTTTTCCAAAACCAAGGGCTGGCATGCAAGACACAATGAGGTCAACGACATCTTAAGAGAACCCTTGCTACAGCTGGATGCCCTGCCGAGAGGGAGCCACGATCACTTGCAGCAAACAATACCCACAACCCAGCAAACCGCCCCGACGGGATCACCATCTATCCTTGGAAGAATGGCCCAAACTCTTAGCATGGGACTATACCTGTGTGTCCACACTGGGTGAACCCTATATCCATCACAGTGTGGGGCACAGGGAGGAGCTGCTGACCACAGGAAAGGGGTAACAAGATCAGCAAGTACAGGGGCATTAGCCAACAGTATCAATTGTCCCATGGGAAACAGAGACCTTGGATCATGGGGGAAAAAAAACCACACGTTTCCTTAAAGAATTGGGTTCCAGACTCATCGACAACCACCCCCAGGGACCAAGGGCAGCCACTTTCATGTTCCAAGCGCCTCAGCGTCGCCATCCCGAGGGGAAATGCTTGCGCATACTTGGTTCACGTCCAGCCTCGGAGGAGCTGGAGGAAATTCATCATCTTTGATACATTGTGCCATTGTATTCATGTTTATGTTTTTTTCTATAAATGTGTTTTGTTTATTAATAAATGTTCACATAGAATAAAAATATATAGGGGGTGGTAGGAGAAGAAAATATTCAAACAGCTCCGGGGAGAACCCTGAGTTTTCCCTGAGGTACGTTTATTGTCTTCTCTGAGGATGAGGGTCCCCATTCCAGCTATAGAGGTGGTACTTCCCTATATACTTATATATATATATAATATATATATATATTTATATATATATATATATATATATATATATATATATATATATATATATATATATATATATATATTATATATATGTCGTGCCGAATATGTAAAACTGGTCAATTAGCAAGAACTCATTTAAAATTAAGTCCTTTCCAAAATTTTCTCTTATAGGTTTAAAGATATATTTTTTTCATTAATGTTAATGTAAAAAATTTTAATTTTGCACCAAAAGAAACTTAGAAAACTTGCTTAACCTTTTTATAACAAGAGCAATATATTTTAGCCTAACCCAACTAAATATATTTTAGATTTGTTTACAGTAATTTAATACTGAACAAACACAATGAAATACATTTTTTTCGTTAGGTTCAGAACGATTTTTGCGAAATTATTGCATACACAAATTTTCGCTTGTCCTATATGGCAAGATGAGCGTTGCTATTTAAGCCAAGATCGCAAGTTCTGTCTATTCGGCACGACATATATATATATATATATATATATATATATATATATATATATATATATATATATATTATATATATATATATATATATATATATTATATATATATATATATATATATATATATATATATATATATATATATATATATATATATATATATATATATATATATATATATATATATATATATATATATATATATAATATATATATATATATATATGTATATATATTATATGTCGTGCCGAATAGGCAGAACTTGCGATCTTGGCTTAAATAGCAACGCTCATCTTGCCATATAGGACAAGTGAAAATTTGGGTATGCAATAATTTCGTGAAATTTATTCTGAACCTAACGATAAAAATATATTTCATTGTGTTTGTTAGTATTAATTATTGTAAACCTATCTAAAATATATTTAGTTGTGTTTGTCTAAAATAAATTGTTCTTGTTATAATAAGGTTAGGCAAGTTTTCTAAGATTCTTTTGGTGTAAAATTAAAATTTTTTACATTAACATTAATGAAAAAAATGTATCTTTAAACGTATAGAATTCTTTTTAGAAAGGACTTATTTTAAATAGTTCTTTGCTAATTGAACCAGTTTTTACATATTGGCACGATCGTTAATAATTATAATATATATAATTATATAATATATATATATATATATATATAAATATCTTTTTAAACTATATATATATATAGTTATTATATTAATATAATATTATAGATATTATATATATATATATTATATATATATATATATATATATATATATATATATATATATATATATTATATATATATATATATATATATATTTATATATATATGCAATAAGATCACAGTAAACAGGTGATTTCAAAATATGCAAAACAACCACTCTGAAAGAATAGAGAAATTCCAAGCGCTTTCGTGACTACTCACATTATCAAGGAACTATGAAAGTGAAGCATCCAAGGAAGCTATATAAGGGCTCGGCCAGTACCTCACTATCAGATCCCACAACGTTGTGGGATCTGATAGTGAGGTGCTGGCCGACCCCTTATATAGCTTCCTTGGATGCTTCACTTTCATAGTTCCTTGATAATGTGAGTAGTCACGAAAGCGCTTGGAATTTCTCTATTCTTTCAGAGTGGTTGTTTTGCATATATATATTATATATATATATATATATATATATATATTATAATAGATATATATATAATATTATATATATTAATATAAATATATATATATATTATATATAATATATATATATATATATTTATATTTAATATATATATATATATATTATATATATATATATATATATATATATATATATATATATTATATATATATATATATATTATATTTTTTTTTTTTATTTTTTATATCACACCGGCCGATTCCCACCAAGGCAGGGGGCCCGAAAAAGAAAAACTTTCACCATCATTCACTCCATCACTGTCTTGCCAGAAGGGTGCTTTACACTACAGTTTTTAAACTGCAACATTAACACCCCTCCTTCAGAGTGCAGGCACTATACTTCCCATCTCCAGGACTCAAGTCCGGCCTGCCGGTTTCCCTGAATCCCTTCATAAATGTTACTTTGCTCACACTCCAACAGCACGTCAAGTATTAAAAACCATTTGTCTCCATTCACTCCTATCAAAACACGCTCACGCATGCCTGCTGGAAGTCCAAGCCCCTCGCACACAAAACCTCCTTTACCCCCTCCCCTCCAACCCTTCCTAGGCCGACCCCTACCCGCTCCTTCCACTACAGACTGATACACTCTTGAAGTCATTCTGTTTCGCTCCATCTCTCTTACATGTCCGAACCACCTCAACAACCCTTCCTCAGCCCTCTGGACAACAGTTTTGGTAATCCCGCACCTCCTCCTAATTTCCAAACTACGAATTCTCTGCATTATATTCACACCACACATTGCCCTCAGACATGACATCTCCACTGCCTCCAGCCTTCTCCTCGCTGCAACATTCATCACCCACGCTTCACACCCATATAAGAGCGTTGGTAAAACATATACTCTCATTACATTCCCCTCTTTGCCTCCAAGGACAAAGTTCTTTGTCTCCACAGACTCCTAAGTGCACCACTCACTCTTTTTCCCTCATCAATTCTATGATTCACCTCATCTTTCATAGACCCATCCGCTGACACGTCCACTCCCAATTATCTGAATACGTTCACCTCCTCCATACTCTCTCCCTCAATTTGATATTCAATCTTTCATCACCTAATCTTTTGTTATCCTCATAACCTTACTCTTTCCTGTATTCACCTTTAATTTTTTCTTTTGCACACCCTACCAAATTCATCCACCAATCTCTGCAACTTCTCTTCAGAATCTCCAAGAGCACAGTGTCATCAGCAAAGAGCAGCTGTGACAACTCTCACTTTGTGTGTGATTCTTTATCTTTTAACTCCACGCTCTTTGCCAAGACCCTCGCATTTACTTCTCTTACAACCCCATCTATAAATATATTAAACAACCACGGTGACATCACACATCCTTGTCTAAGGCCTTACTTTTACTGGGAAAAAATTTCCCTCTTTCCTACATACTCTAACTTGAGCCTCACTATCCTCGTAAAAACTCTTCACTGCTTTCAGTAACCTACCTCCTACACCATACACTTGCAACATCTGCCACATTGCCCCCCTATCCACCCTGTCATACGCCTTTTCCCAAATCCATAAAATTTATATATATTATATATTTTATATATATATATATATATATATATATATATTTTATATATATTATATATATATATATATATATATATTTTATATATATATATATTTTATTATATATATATTATTTGTGTGTGTGTAAAAAATTAAATATACTACAATGAAAATATGAAATATACTCTGCTTTTAGAATTCGATATGAAATGATGTCCTTGGATCAAAAGCTCTTCATCAACATCAGGGCAACTTTACATTTTTATGAGCCATCGTACAGACTCACACTGTTTATGAACTTTTGGGCGATGATGCATAGTATGCATATGGAGAAAGTGCAATAGACGAGGTAAAGAGAATGCTCCTTCACCATGCCTTCACTGAGAAGCTTGAAGCCAGAAGTGATAAGTATACCAGTGCCACACACCAGCTGCAGTGTCACTTGATAACCCAGGCACGATATTGTGGCACCCACAACCCGCTCCACCTGAAACAATTGTAATTATTATTTATTTCATGTTGAAGCATGAACCCATAATTGTTATACAACAGGTGATTAATGGGAGGATAACCCAGTGTGGATCAAGGAAAGACAGACATGCCAACACTTTGGATAAAAGTTCTTTTACCGGCATCTAGGTTACTTCTTGAAGAGCTAACTGTAAGACCACAATCTTCTGCAGAATGAGATTACTATTAATTATTATTATTATTTTTTATTATCATCATTATTAGGTATCCTTGAAGAAGGACTTTGAAATTAGCTGCAAGATATTTTTTTATTATTTCGCTCATCATGTGAGACGCCATCTGCCCAGCTTCACGCTGTTAATACTGGCGTCTGCCAACCAGAGAAACATTCTTAAAACTATTGACTTCTACTGATCGATTTCATATTTTTAGTGCTGGTGCGCTTTCCTGAGCGCATAATTTGCCAACTTTTTGCAATGTCCCAATATTTCTGTTTTATTACTTACTGTGTGAAAATGGCTTCCCCCGCCTGTGCCCCCCATCCGTGCCCCCTACAGCGCCCCCGCACCCCGCCCCACCCACACACCCAGCCTATGCCACCCGCCCACGCCATCTTACTCCCGGATTGCCCCTGCACCTCGCATCAATTTTTTTTTATTTTTTTTTAAGAATTTCGAATTTTTTTGCTCCTTCCCTTGTTCTCCACTCCTCCCAATTTTATCCACTTTTCGAGAATGCTACCAATTTTTTTTCGAATTTTGGGGGATTTCAGAATTTTTTACTTTTACCCACTTTTTGAGAAAGTTACAAAATTTCAATATATTTTTCTGAAATTATTTTTCTCGCTCCTGCCCTTGACTTTACCCCGTATCCTTTTTTCGAGAATGCTGCCAAATTTATTTATCGAATTTTGGGTATTTTTCGAATTTAGAGGATTTCTCGAATATTTTTGAGTCGCTATCCACTTCCTTGGATCAATATTTACTCCAAGGAACATTTTCACTCCTCCCTATGGGTACCCCTTAAAACTTTTCGATATCAGTAATACAAACAAAATTATTTGCCTTTACCCCTCCACTTCCTTGCATCAAGATTGAAGGTAATCCCCTCTGTGGTAATGTAAAGTTCTTCCCTATGAGGGTCAGAGGTAATCATTCATGTGGAAAATATTTTAATTTTCCGAAGCTATAGTGCTAATAGGTGTTTAATGTGTCGATATGGGTCAAAAATGTATTTGAAAATGGAATAGAACCAAGAGTTCCCTCTGCGCCTGCGCGGATGTGCAGGGGAAGGAGGTCGGCTCCGGACATGGAGCGACGGGAGTGTTTTGAATGTAGTGAAGAGGCTGTGAAAACATGGGACCAGGAAATTGGCGTTCACGGCGGCCTAAGGATTAATATAGGCCTCACTTCATAATAGGAAGTGTCGTAACTGTTCCTGGTGAAGAGTGAGGGAACGTGATTTACGGGACCACCGTAACAAAGTGGTAAAATGAGTGAATAATGGTAGGACTGGTGGTGACTGACTCAGATCTTAAAAGAGTGGCCTCCAATGTGTATAATAATTAGGAGACATTAAACCGTATGGTGGGCTAAGAAGTAATCAGTGATAATAACACCAAGTTAAGAGAATGTGTGAAGTGAAATGAGTCGCCGTTCTCAGAGAGAGTATCTGTTTATCTCGTGTTCCTGTCTCGAGGATAGTGAAGTTTTTATGGAGTCACGACTTCTAAACCGGGACAAACCAACGAATACCTCGTCCTGCTGGAATAAGAACCGTGTCGATGTAGCAGGACATCGAAATGTGATTGTGAATGGAGGAAATAAGGAGCATCAATCATCCACAGTTAAGTAACCCTTCTAGTTATAGCAGACTGATACTGGCCAGTTTGGTTATGTTCAATTTGGATAGGTTATGGGTGATCCAGCCACATCAAGTGACCACCAGAGAATATCTGGTAAGTGGTGGAATTATGTACAAATGTTTTTCTTTGATGGATATATCCACGTGTAACCTACCCCCCCGTCCTTATTCAGTCAAACTAATATAATCTATACAGTCCACAATTAATTAGTAGCGCCGTACTTGTTGGTGCTATCCAATTTATACTGGTCTCGGATAGATATGGAAAGATTGTGAGGGTCGAGGGGGCCACCTGCAGTGACCATAGGTGGTTAAGTTTTCTCACATGTCTACACCGGGTGACTACGGTAAACAATATAGTTGTTGTCTCCCAATGAGATTACTCATATGCATGTAATGTTGAGGTACATACAGGTAATCGCCCTAGAAAATTTTCCATAATTCATGTATGGAAGGGGGGCATAGTCTATGAAGATCCTTTAAGGAATATGACCCGACCTGATTAGGTTGGGGCATTAACTTGGACCTTCCTAGCATGGGCCAGTAGGTCTACCCAACAAGAGTATAACAGGTTGACTCAAGAGAGGCGTTATATCACACCCAACGAAACAGGATTGAGTAGGTAAAACTAGTTGATGTGACAACATGAGGGTGCTCATACATATTGCATCATGTGTGTACAGTCTCCCAGTCCCAGGTATTAGAGGTTTACACTCCACTCTTTTGTTAATAACAATGCATTTTTTAGGTAATATAATTCGTTAAATGTTCGATAATACACATTTTCGGTAAATACAACATAACACGAATATTTCCTTGGCTCAGTAATATAAGTCATTGACTGAAATAAACATAGGGAAACAAAAAACTAATACATGACATTTTTTTTACTGATAATGATCACAACATTTCACATTTTATACACATCTCTTCAGAACACAAAAAAAAAATCATGTTCACCAACTCTATACCATGTTTACCCACACAGACACACACACACACACACACACACACACACACACACAACACACACACACACACACATACACACACACATACACACACACATACACACACACACACACACACACGCACGCACACACACACACACGCACGCACTACTAATAAAAAAACGGTGGGGTTATCAAGAAATTGAAGGTACGGACGAGATTGGAGAAATGGATTACATAGTAGGTACAGTTCAGTCAGGGGAACACAAGGTAGTCATTGCAGTAATGTATAACCCACCACAGAACCGCAGGAGGCCAAGAGAGGAATATGATGAGCACAACAGAGCAATGGTGGACAATGGGAGAAAAGGATAACCGGGCTTTGCAATAACATGTTAGAACAAATATCTGCAGAGAGCAAGAAGTGGAATCATGGCTGTAGTAGCTGAGGCAAAGATACAGGAGGGGAGAAGAAAGGATGTGCGAAGCGGTCAAAAGTGGGCCCAAAAGGAGAAAAGATGACTAAAATGGAACAGCATGCGGGCGGGGGGATTAAAGGAGGGGTGGAGCTAACAGTCTTTTGCAGTGTAATATCGGGCCTCATGGTGTCTGGGGATGATTGGGGGAAAAGCAAAGGAGATGTTTAAAACAGATCCAGAGATACAAGGGAAAAGAAATGGGAATGGGAAAGGGGGGAGAGTATGGCTTCGGGAAAGGCTGAGGCAGCCCATGATAAGAAAGCTTTGGGGGGAAAAAGAGATTAAGAAAACCCTTGCAATAACAGGAGAGGGAGATGTCTCAGGTAGAAAATTTTCAAAAACTTGGCGGGTATTCAAAGAAAAAACGATAAATTCAGATTGACATTCAAACAGATGTGATACTAAACAGGATACTACAACAGAAACCACTGTTAAGGACTCTCCAGATTATCAAAAGTGTTCCTCAATCCAGACGAACAAAAAGGGGAAAAGGGAAAAAACTGAAATGAGGCAAGAAAAAAACCGTGGGGGAAAGAGAAACGGGCAGGCAAGACAGACATAAAAAGCTCAGCCTTTGGGGAAACATAAAAACAAAAATGTTCAAAAAAACCTCTAAAACCCCTGTCACCACATATCAGCAAAAACAGTAAACAGAAAAAAACCTCACCCCATACCATCACCCCCCAAAGGCAAATTCCCAATACAGCAGTCCCATAATATTGTGCCCGCCTCCCACCCCCCCACCTGCCCCTTCCTTTTCCCTCCCCCAAAATACAGTAAGGAAAGGAAGCTAAAGGGTATGTATGGTACACCAAGCGTGGAAAAAAAAAAAGTGAAGGGGGCAAGAATCCATCATTATACATCACCTGACATCATAGCCTAACAGAGATAAAAATTAAAAGTAATGTAAAAAATGAAATTTTTTTTTTCCCCCCTGGACATCAATTATGAGGAAAGACGAGAGAAAAAAGGGGGGGGGGGGGAGGGTAGCATTGCTCAAAAAAAACAGGGGAAATTTTTTTTAGGAGGGGGAGGAAGGGAAAAAAAGGAGAAACAGGCGACTTCATTGTAGGAACACTTCGAGGCGGTCCAAAGGTGATGATACTGATGTTAAACCCACTACTTTAAAAGAAGGGAAACAAGAGATTATGTGTGCACAAAAAAGCAAAGTGCCCATAGGGTGAAGTGGCAGGAGGGCTCATATGGGTAGGACAAAAATTTCTTATAATGGGGATTTTAATCTAAAGAGATTTTACTGGGAAAACCTGGGCCCCATGGGGGACCGAAACTGGAGGGCTAAGATGCTGGGGACTGTATTGGAGAACTTCATCATCAAAATGTTTGGGTACAAAAGAGGAAGGAGAGGATTTGCGCAAGGCTGGATCTCATTTTCACCTTGAAAAGTTCAGTATAAGGGAATCACCTACGAAAAACCCCTGGTGCTAGTGATCATGATGTCCTGGGTTTGAAACTTGTAGGTTAACATGGAGAATGCAGCAGCACGGAACAAAGGAGAAAAACCAAACTTCAAAAAAGGGACTAATAGGAATGAGAATTTCCTGCATGAAGTGCAGTGGGAAAAGAGAAAAAAATGGGGAAAAAAACAGAAATGAAAAAGATGGAAATAGGACCCAAGTGCAGGGAGGCAGAGGAAAAGTTCATCAAAGGGCAACAGAAAAAAAAAAATTTTAAAATCAGAGTGAGCCATGGTTTAAATTTGGGTGTATAGAGGCCAAAGCCAAGTGTGTAGAGATGGGGAAAAAGGATAGAAGGCAAAGGACTAAAGTAAAAAAAGGAGCTGAGTGAAGAAAAGAAACGAAAATTTCAGGGATAGGAGAGAGGCCAAAAGGAATACGAAACGACAACATCAAAAGCCAAAAACTGGTGAGTTGTTAACAGTCACATTAGGGAAAAAAAACAGTCGGACCGGATAATGGTGTGGAAAGAAGAGGGGGGCTCACAAAGAGGGCCAAGAAGTTGAGATGAAAAACAGAAGATTTGAGAAGCACACAATAGAGTCGGAAAAGTTTCCAGCAAACTGTGAAGGTAGGGTTTCACCGCAGAGGGACACAATACACATAACCGAGGTAGAGGTGAAGAAACTGCTAGACGAACTCGATACCTCGAAGGGGGTGGGCCCAGATAACATATCTCCATGGATACTGAGAGAAGGAGCAGAGGAACTGTGTGTGCCCTTAGCAGCAATCTTCAGTAAATCTATCGAAACAGGGCAGTTGCCTGAGGCATGGAAGACAGCACATGTAGTTCCAATTTTTAAGAAAGAGGGCAGACAGGCAGCATTAAACTACAGACCAGTGTCACTGACTTGTGTAGTATGTAAAGTCATGGAAAAGATTATCAGGAGAAAAGTGGTGGAACACATTGAAAAGATTGCACTCACACATGACAGTCAGCACGGCTTCAGAGATGGGAAATCCTGTGTCACAAATCTATTTGAGGTCTACGATAAGGTAACAGAAGTAAGACAGGAGAGAGAGGGATGGGTAGATTGCACCTTTTTAGACTGCAAGAAGGCTTTTGACACAGTACCACACAAGACACTGGTGCAAAAATTAGAAGAGCAGGCAGGAATAATGGGGAAAGTCCTGCAATGGATCAGGGAATACCCGACAGGAAGGAAACAACGAGTGTTGGTACGTGCTGAAGTGTCGGAGTGAGCGAATGTATCGAGTGGGGTTCCACAAGGTTGTCCTAGGCCCGGTGCTGTTTTTTGTATACATGAATGACATGGTGGAAGGAATAGATTAAAAAGTGTTACTGTTCGCTGATGATGTGAAACTGATGAGGAGAATACAAGTGGGCGAGGATCAGTTAAAATTACAAGGGGATCTGGACAAACTACAAGTATGGTCTGACAAATGGCTCCTGGAGTTTAACCCCAGTAAGTGTAAGGTCATGAAGATTGGGGAAGGACACAAAAGACCGCAGACAGAGTGCAGGTTAGGAAACCAACAGCTGCAAACGTCAATTAAAGAAAAGGATCTTGGGGTAAGCATTATAACGAACATGTCCCTGAGGCACACATCAATCAAATAACTGCTGCAGGATATGGGACATTGGCAATCCTGAGACTGGCGTTTAGACATCTGAGTAAGAAGTCATTCACAACATTGTACACAGTGTATGTAAGGCCTATACTGGAATACGCAGCGCCAGTATAGAACCCTAACTTAGTCAAACACGTCACCAAATTGAAGAAAGTGCAAAAATTTGCAACACGATTAGTCCCGGAAATGAGGGGTATGTCTTATGAGGAGAGATTAAGGGAATCAACCTGATGACACTAGAGGATAGGAGGGATAGAGGGGACATGATAACAACGTATAAAATACTAAGAGGCATTGACAAGGTGGACAAGGATCGAATGTTTCAGAGATGGGATACAGAAACAAGGGGACACAATTGGAAGTTGAAAACCCAGATGAGTCAGAGGGATGTTAGTAAGTATTTCTTTAGTCTTAGAGTTGTCAGGAACTGGAATAATCTGGAGAGTGAAGTAGTGGAAGCAAGTTCCATAAATAGCTTTAAGAAGAGGTATGACAAAGATCATGGATCATGGAGCAGGGAGAGTGAATTAGTATCGGCCAGTGAAGAGGCGGGGCCAGGAGCTGTGAATCGACCCCTGCAACCACTTATAAGTGAGCACATATTGGTGAGTACACACACACAGCTCCAGCTGTGGGTCATCATATGACTAAGACCCGCATCAGGAAGCACTTGTCCTGTGGAGGAAGGGTGAAGGATAGATGTTGTGGTTCTGCTGGGTTGGACGAAATGAGACAGGAATATGGAGAGGATCGTCGTGAGGGCATATTTTGACGTACATACTGGGACAGACGAACTGGGATAAACATACTGGCGATGGACACCGTGGGATGCATTAACTGGAATGGACTTACTGGGATTAGGGATATTGGGGAGGACGAACTGGAGGGAGAATGTACTGGGATTTACCAACCGTAGTAGACGCTGTGATGGATGAACTGGAATGGTCGAACTACTCTGAACGAATCAGAATAGTCGAATTGGGATGGCTGAACTAGGGTAGAGAAATTTGAAGGGGCAAACTAGGATAAACGAACTGGAATTGTCCAGCTAAGGCGGACGAACTGGGATAGTCGAACTAGGGGTAGATGAAATGAAGATGACCTAGGATGATAGAACTAGGAGAGTCACTCTACGTTAGATGAAGAAGGATAACGTGTTAGTCCAATTAGGAGCGGGACGGAAGGATGGACCGCGATCGATACAGCTAAAACAGTGTAAATGATAAGGCAGCGGCAAGTATTGTGGTCCCCCCCCCCAGTACTTACACACACACACACACACACACACACACACACACACACACACACACACACACACACACACACACACACACACACACAAGACTGACCCGAAACTGTTGTATAGCCACATCAGGAGGAAGACAACTGTCAAAGACCAGGTGATCAGACTGAGGACAGAAGGTGGAGAACTCACAAGAAATGATCAGGAGGTATGTGAGGAGCTAAACAGGAGATTTAAGGAAGTTTTTACAGTAGAGACAGGAAGGGCTGTGGGAAGGCAGAACAGAAGGGAACATCAAGAGGGAATATACCAACAAGTGTTGGATGACATACGAACAACCGAGGAGGAGGTGCAGAAGCTGCTAAGTGACATTGATGCCTCAAAGGCGATGGGACCGGACAACATCTCCCCATATGTCCTTAGAGAAGGAGCAGAGATGCTGTATGTGCCTCTAACCACAATCTTCAACACATCCCTTGAAACTGGGCAACTACATAAGAAATGGAAGACAGCAAATGTAGTCCCCATATTTAAGAAAGGAAACAGAAACAAGGCACTAAACTACAGACCTGTGTCTCTGACTTGTATAGTATGCAAAGTCATGGAGAAGATTATCAGGAGGAGAGTGGTGGAACACCTGAAACTGAACAAGATTATAAATGAAAACCAGCATGGGTTCATGGAAGGCAAATCCTGTGTCACAAACCTTCTGAAGTTTTATGACAAGGTAACAGAAGTAAGACACGAGAGAGAGGGGTGGGTTGATTGCATTTTCCTGGACTGCAGGAAGGCCTTTGACACAGTTCCTCACAAGAGATTAGTGCAGAAGCTGGAGGATCAGGTGCATATAACAGGGAGGGCACTGCAGTGGATCAGGGAATACATGACAGGGAGGCAACAACGAGTCATGGTACGTGAAGAGGTATCACAGTGGGCGCCTGTGACGAGCGGGGTCCCACAGGGGTCAGTTCTAGGACCAGTGCTATTTTTGATATATGCAAACGACATGATGGAAGGAATGGACTCTGAAGTGTCCCTATTCGCAGATGATGTGAAGCTGATGAGAAGAATTAAATCGAATGAGGATGAGGCAGGACTGCAAAGAGACCTGGACAGGCAGGAAACGTGGTCCAGAAACTGGCTTCTCGAATTCAACCCTGCCAAATGCAAAGTCATGAAGATTGGAGAGGGGCAAAGAAAACAGCAAACAGAGTATAGGTTAGGTGGACAAAGACTACAGACCTCAATCAGGGAGAAAGATCTTGGGGTGACCATAACACCGAACACGTCACCGGAGGCACACATCAACCAAATAACTGCTGCAGCATACGGGCGCCTGGCAAACCTGAGAATAGCATTCCGATACCTTAATAAGGAATCGTTCAAGACACTGAACACTGCGTATGTTAGGCCTATACTGGAGTATGCAGCACCAGTCTGGAACCCACACCTGGTCAAGCACGTCAAAAAGTTAGAGAAAGTACAAAGGTTTGCAACAAGGCTAGTTCCAGAGCTCAGGGGAATGTCGTACAAGGAAAGGTTGAGAGAAATCGGACTGACGACACTGGAGGACATAAGGGTCAGGGGAGACATGATAACGGCATACAAGATACTGCGGGGAATAGACAAGGTGGACAGAGACAAGACGTTCCAGAGAGGGGACACAGGAACAAGGGGTCACAATTGGAAGCTGAAGACTCAGACGAGTCACAGGGACGTTAGGAAGTATTTCTTCAGTCATAGAGTCGTCAGGAAGTGGAATAGCCTAGCAAGTGAAGTAGTGGAGGCAGGAACCATACATAGTTTTAAGAAGAGATATGGCAAAGCTCAGGAAGCAGAGAAGGAGAGGACCCAGTTGCGATCAGTAAAGAGGCGGGGCCAGGAGCTGAGTCTCGACCCCTGCAACCACAATTAGGTGAGTACACACACACACACACACACACACACACACACACACACACACACACACACACACACACACACACACACACACACACACACACCACACACATACACACACACGACACACGACACACACACACACACGCACACACACACACACATACACGTTAATAAGTAATTCACGGATCTATAGGAACTTAATCTGAACTTCACATTTCGCAGCACTTTAACAAATCTCAGATACAAGCTGTGAGAACAAACACATTGCTCAAGGGCTAGGTATTGTCTTTCAGTCAGTAAGGGAATGTTGGTACTGTGGACTGATTCATATTGGCTTTGACTGGCATGATACACTAAGTGAACGTTCAAAAGTGACTGGGACATCTTCTCAGTGAACTTACTGAAGGGCATAAGGCAAAAAAAAATAGAAAGAATGACACAATAAGCTTAAACGGGAAGAAAATACTTAACGATTCTGCATAAGTAATTAAAAATTGACAGGTCACACAGTAAGCAAAGAACTCACACAAGAAAAATGTGCAACTGAATGAACAACACTTTGAAAATCAAGAGAACTTGTACTTTACTCAAATCTGATTTGCTCAACTTTTACTTTTAATTGAATAAATGGCACAGTGAGTTGTCTTTACTTTCAATGCAATAGGGAAATACACAATAAAATGATAAAATGGACTCAATAAAACTTGTGCAAAAATAATAAACTGTGACACAATTCTCTGGAATTAAATAAAATGGCACAGAAAGAAAAAATTATTATGCACAGAACAGAGTTTAAGACACTGAACTGAAATAAACTGTAGCAATATTGCAAAATAACAATTGCTAATCAACAAGTACTGCATAAAATTTCTGCAAGAAAACTTTAATGGCAACACAATATTTGTACAAGAATTATTGCAAAATGTGCAATAGTAAAAAAAATTATTACACACACAAGAAAAGAAATATATCAAGAAATGAACTGATTGAACACTTTAACTCTTAACTACAACTTAAACAACACTTAACAAGCAAAAGAACAATTTACTCTAAAAGAAGAACTTAAAAATTGCACTAAGAGTGAATTTGTTCAATGATACATGAAAAATAATAGGTACTAAAGCACAGAACAAAAAAGTTTGAACACTTATAGTGATGCAGAACACAACACATCAACATAAACACAATACTAGAATTTTCTTGCAATGAAACTTGATGTGTGAAAACTTTGATAATAATAATTATCTTGCTTTCCCAAAATAATGGCACTATTGTCTGTGGAAATAAGACAAATTAGACACTGGCTAAATGAAAGAATATGAACACAAGAATGTTCAACACACAGGGAACAAAACAAGAATACACAAATGCTGGGAGGAAAGAAAATATAACAGACAACACTGAGTTGTGATGCAGAATATATATAACTGAGACAACACTGAGTTGTGATGCAGAATAAAGCTGATAAATTACTGAAATAATTCACTGGATTAGTGAGAACACAAGGTGATTCTGAAGTGTAAACACAAGTTCTATACTGCTCATATGTTGCACACACAACAAAGGAAAAAACACTAAGTACTTACTTCAAGTGTATAAAAAGACACACAACACAACAGACATAAGATAATGCACGAAAATTAACACTGTATTAAGGAGATAAAAAGAATTATTGCAAACAAACACTGAGTCTGATTAAGAGTCACTGAATGTCACTAAGAAAATCACTGGAACACAAAAGAAATGTCTCAACACTCGCAAATGTCTCTATGAAAAAAAAATATTAATTATCGCTGTAACGACTTGGTGAAGAATGAGGTTGATGGTGGAAGGTCGGAGGAATGTTTATGTCGTCTTGCTGCTGTCCTCTGCACACGTGATCGTAGAATTGCGCTTACATCGACGATGAACTCACACAGGAGGCTTTTAACGGTGGCGCGAAACACACTCTAGCTCTTGACCCCCTATGTGGTCCTTAAAATATGGAGCTATAACCCTTAGTAGTGCACCAAAACACTGGTAGAGGTTGGGTGAGTACCACAACACAGTGATAGTGGTTGGGTTTGTGGGCATAACAGGGTTAAGGTGGTGAGGCACACGTGGTCGTGGGTGGTTGGGCCTATGGGTTGAACGGTGTAAGCCTCACTGAGAACAGCCACACTGCCGCGAAGATAATCTAAGCCCGCTGGCTTAAAATACACCCATGAAATACCACAACACCACAAGGATGAGAAAGAGCACTCAGGATGGCTTGGAGCTTGAATCACAAGCGACGAAGACTACTCACGTGGCTTGCTTGAGTACTGGGGTAAGACACCTGGGTTAGTTGCTAGCTGGCTTATCTTAACCCTTCACACAGAATAGCTTGATAACTTCACACGATGAGCACAGCAGAGGTGGAAAACTGGCTTGGCAGGCAAAAGAATTGGATGAAGTAGACTAGGCTCGACTGGGCTTCCTCACCACAGACTGGAAGCTGGCTTATTTTGCAAACTCAGGTCAACCTTTCGGGAGTGATGCAAATAAGCAGATAAACACTAATACAAAGAGATTGACCAGTGAATAATGTAGAAACTGGTAGGAGCTTGAGAGAGTAGCTGACTTGAGGTAGCAGGCTGGCTAAGTTGGCCTACTGGTGACACGAAATGGCCGTCTTGCTGGTCGAAAGAAATCTCCGTACATCGGCGTAATTATCAATTTTACGCCCACACCACTGGCACCATTTATCGTAGGGGTCCTTAAATGGAGATATCGAGGGTTGAAGGTAGACACACTTGTTGATGGTAACATATATTGTAAGACTGTGATGATGGGAACTGGAGCCCAGCCTCTGCCTGTCTTAGCCTGGATGTCTACGCCGACTGAGAGGGAGGCAGAGGTACGACCGTACACATGTGCATCCCGTGACGTCACACAAAGTCACAGGCCTAAAAGGGATCTCCTATCTAAAGCACATGGATGATACTAATATGCTATGCTATATAACACAGGGATCAGCAACTATGCTGACACTGAGTCTCGACCCCTGCAACCACAATTAGGTGAGTATAATTAGGTGAGTACACACACACACACACACACACACACACACACACACACACACACACACACACACACACACACAAAATCATGGAGAAGATTATCAGGAGAAGAGTGGTGGAACACCTAGAAAGGAATGATCTCATCAACAGCAGCCAACATGGTTTCAGGGACGGGAAATCCTGTGTCACAAACCTGGAGTTCTATGACATGGTGACAGCAGTAAGACAAGAGAGAGAGGGGTTGGTGGATTGCATATTCTTGGACTGCAAGAAGGCGTTTGACACAATTCCACACAAGAGATTGGTGCAAAAACTGGAGGACCAAGCAGGGATAACAGGGAAGGCACTACAATGGATCAGGGAATACTTGTCAGGAAGACAGCAGCGAGTAATGGTACGTGGCGAGGTGTCAGAGTGGCACCTGTGACCAGCGGGGTCCCACAGGGGTCAGTCCTAGGACCAGTGCTGTTTCTGGTATTTGTGAACGACATGACGGAAGGAATAAACTCCGAGGTGTCACTGTTTGCAGATGACGTGAAGTTGATGAGAAGAGTTCATTCGATCGAAGACCAGGCAGAAACACAAAGGGATCTGGACAGGCTGCAGACCTGGTCCAGCAACTGGCTCCTGGAGTTCAATCCCACCAAGTGCAAAGTCATGAGGGTAGGGGAAGGGCAAAGAAGACCGCAGACGGAGTACAGTCTAGGGGGCCAGAGACTACAAACATCACTCAAGGAAAAAGATCTTGGGGTGAGTATAACACCAGGCACATCTCCTGAAGTGCACATCAACCAAATAACTGCTGCAGCATATGGGCGCCTGGCAAACCTCAGAACAGCATTCTGACATCTTAATAAGGAATCGTTGAGGACCCTGTACAACGTGTACGTTAGGCCCATATTGGAGTATGCGGCACCAGTTTGGAACCCACACCTAGCCAAGCATGTAAAGAAACTAGAGAAAGTGCAAAGGTATGCAACAAGACTAGTCCCAGAGTTAAGAGGTATGTCCTATGAGGAGAGGTTAAGGGAAATCAACCTGACGACACTGGAGGACAGGAGAGATAGGGGGGACATGATAACGACTTACAAAATACTGAGAGGAATTGACAAGGTGGACAAAGACATGATGTTCCAGAGACTGGACACAGCAACACGGGGACACAGTTGGAAGCTGAAGACACAGATGAATCAAAGGGATGTTAGGAAGTACTTCTTCAGCCACAGAGTAGTCAGGAAATGGAATAGTTTGGGAAGCGATGTAGTGGAGGCAGGATCCATATATAGCTTTAAGCAGAGGTACGATAAAGCTCATGGTTCAGGGAGAGTGACCTAGTAGCGACCAGTGAAGAGGCGGGGCCAGGAGCTTGGACTCGACCCCTGCAACCTCAACTAGGTGAGTACAACTAGGTGAGTACACACACACACACACACACAAACACACACACACTTGCATCTCCAGATGGAGGCAGAAAGTGAAAATGTGTGAGGTCACTTTGTGACCTCTTCACATCCAACCATCTCCCAACACCTTGGCACCACTACTTCATCAAACGCTACCCACAAAACGTATCATGCAGCCCCACATCTTGACACATTTTTCACTCATAACCCACAACACCCACAAGGAGCAAAGCTGCTTGTAGAAGCTATATTAGAGGAGACTGTAGTAAGTGAAAGAGCTAAGCTATATGTGGAGGCTCTAACAGACCACAGCAGAGCCCAGGGAAAGCAGAGAAGGGAAAATGACAGGCCACTGAGTCCAAGTACGTTAGCTAGTGAAACTGAAGAAAGGAAAGCTGCAATGGAGGAAATTAAATTGAATTATTGGATACACAAGGATATCCAGTGGGAGAATGAAAGGGTGAGGTCAGTCTTTGTGTATGGGCTCCAGGAAGTTGAAGGGGAAACATATGAAGCAAGAAAACAAGGGAAAAAAAAGCAATTGAAAGCATCATAAAAGCAATAGGAGAAGACGACATGACCCAGCTGGAAAATTTTCGGAGAATAGGGGGGTTTGTAAAAAAAAGAACCCGGCCAGTTAAAGTGACCTTCAAGGCAGAATCGACTCAGAACAGGATTCAGCAAGAGAAAGCACGATTAAGAGACATGCCGGCATACAGGAAGGTGTATCTCGACCGCGACAGAACACAAGAAGAAAGGCAGAAACTGAGAGAGATGGTACAAAGGCGAAAGGAGGAAAGAGAGGGGATGGAGAAGGCAGACAAGAGATCCCAGACCCAGGAAGAAGATCAAATACAGCCTCCCTCACAACTTCCTATAGAAGCCATGTCAACCCCAGTGCAACCAAACACTCTAAACAAAAACACCCATGCCATATCCAATGCCCCCACCCACTGCAATTCAAACTCAACCCCGAGAGCAACCACCCATAGTTCCTTATCAGGTCTCCCACTTCCCCAACCCCAATATTCCTCAAAGACCACAGTCTTAGAAAAGAAGTTGAAGGTGTGGTATACAAATGCAGATAGAATCACAAATAAGTATGAGGAGTGGCATGAAAGAATCAAGGAGACATCCCCAGACATAACAGCACTCAGAGAAACAAAACTCACCAGAATAATAACAGATTCAATCTTTCCATCAGGATATCAAATCTTCAGGAAAGACAGAGGGTGGAGAGGGGGAGGAGGAGTTGCACTGTTCATTAAAAACCAGTGGGGTTTTAAGAAAATGGAAGGAATGGATGGCACAGGCAAAAGGGACTACTTAGTAGGAACAATCCAGTCTGAGGGACATAAGGTGATAATAGCAGTAATGTGCAACCAACAGAGCAACAGAGCAATGGTCGACACACTAGCTGAGGTGGCAAGGAGAGCACAAATGAGGGGAGCAAAGTTACTAGTTATGGGTGATTTCAATCACAAGGAGATTGACTGGGAAAACCTGGAGCCCCATGGGGGTCCCAAAACATAGAGAGCCAAGATGATGGATTTGGTACTGGAAAACCTCTTGCATCAACATGTTAGAGACACTACCAGAGAGAGAGGAGAGGATGAACCAGCAAGACTGGACCTTGTTTTCACCTTGAGTAGTTCGGACATCGAGGATATCATGTATGAAAGGCCCCTGGGAGCTAGTGATCATGTGGTTCTGTGCTTCGACTACATAGTTGAGCTTCAAGTGGAGAGAGTAGCAGGAATAGGTTGGGTAAAACTAAACTACAAAAGGGGGAACTATTCAGGCATGAGGAACTTCCTGCAAGACATTCAGTGGGACAGGGAACTGACAGGAAAACCAGTACAGGAAATGATGGACTATGTGGCAACAAAATACAAGGAGACAGAGGAGAGGTTTGTTCCCAAGAGAAACAGAAATAATGGGAAGAACAGAATGAGTCCTTGGTTCACCCAAAGAAGTAGGGAGGCAAAAGCTAGGTGTTCTAGAGAATGGAAAAGGTACAGAAGACAGAGAACTCAGGAAAATAAAGAGATTAGCCGAAGAGCCAGAAACGAATATGCACAGATAAGAATGGAGGCTCAGCGACAATATGAAAATGACTTATCATCGAAAGCCAAGTCTGACCCGAAGCTGTTGTATAGCCACATCAGGAGGAAAACAACAGTCAAGGACCAGGTAATCAGACTGAGGAAGGGTGATGGGGAGTTCACAAGAAATGACCGAGAGGTATGTCAGGAGCTAAACACGAGATTTAAAGAAGTATTTACAGTGGAAACCTGCAGGACTCCAGGACATCAGAACAGGGGGGTATACCAGCAAGTGCTGGATGAGGTACATATAACCAAGGAGGAGGTGAAGAAGCTGCTATGCGAACTTAACACCTCAAAGGCGGTGGGACCAGACAACATCTCTCCGTGGGTCCTTAAAGAGATAGCAGAGATACTGTGTGTGCCATTAACAAAGAACTTCAACACATCAATTGAAACTGGGCAACTCCCTGAGGTATGTAAGATGGCAAATATAGTCCCAATTTTTAAAAAGGGAGACAGACATGAGGCACTAAACTACAAACCTATATCACTAACGTGTATAGTATGCAAGGTCATGGAGAAGATCATCAGGAAGAGAGTGGTAGAGCACCTGGGAAGAAACAAGTGTATAATTGACAACCAGCATGGTTTCAAATGAAGGAAAATCCTGTGTCACAAACCTACTGGAGTTTTATGACAAGGTACAGAAGTAAGACAAGAGAGAGAGGTGTGGATAGACTGCATTTTTTTGGACTGCAAGGCCTTCGACGCAGTTCCTCACAAGAAGTTGCTGCAAAAGCTAGAGGATCAGGCAACATGAAAGGCACTGCAATGGATCAGAGAATACCTGACAGGGAGGCAACAACGAGTCATGGGACGTGATGAGGTGTCAGAGTGGGCGCCTGTGACAAGTGGGTTCCACAGGGGTCAGTTCTAGTACCTGTTCTGTTCTTGGTATATGTGAATGACATAACGGAAGAGATTGGCTCAGAAGTGTCCTTGTTGGCAGATGATGTGAAGTTAATGAGAAGAATCAAATCGGATGAGGATCAGGCAGGACTACAAAGAGACCTGGACAGGCTACAAGCCTGGTCCAGCAACTGGCTCCTTGAGTTTAACCCTGCCAAATGCAAAGTCATGAAGATTGGGGAAGGGCAAAGAAGACCGCAGACACAATATAGTTTAGATGGCCAAAGACTGCAAACCTCACTCAATGAAAAAGATCTGGGGGTGAGTATAACACCGAGCATATCTCCTGAGGCACACATCAATCATGTAACTGCTGCAGCCATACGGAAGCCTGGCAAACCTACGGATAGCGTTCCGATACCTCAGTAAGGATTCGTTTAAGACTCTGTATACCATTTATGTCAGGCCCATACTGGAGTATGCAGCACCAGTTTGGAATCCACACATGGTCACGCACGTCAAGAAATTAGAGAAAGTGCAAAGGTTTGCAACAAGACTAGTCCCAGAGCTACGGGTATTGTCCTACGAAGAAAGGTTGAGGGAAATTGGCCTGACGACACTGGAGGACAGGAGGGTCAGGGGAGACATGATAACGACATATAAAATACTGCGCAGAATAGACAAGGTGGACAAAGACGGGATGTTCCAGAGAAGGGACACAGACACAAGAGGTCACAATTGGAAGTTGAAGACTCAGATGAATCAAAGGGATGTTAGGAAGTATTTCTTCAGTCATAGAGTAGTCAGGCCGTGGAATAGCCTAGAAAGTGACGTAGTAGAGGCGGGAACCATACATAGTTTTAAGGCGAGGTATGATAGAGCTCATGGGGCAGGGAGAGAGAGGACCTAGTAGCAATCAGCGAAGAGGCGGGGCCAGGCGCTGTGACTCGACCCCTGCAACCACAAATAGGTGAGTACACACACACACACAAACACACACACACTTGCATCTCCAGATGGAGGCAGAAAGCGAAAATGTGTTAGGTCACTCTGTGACCTCTTTACATCCAACCATCTCCCAACACCTTAGCACCACTACTTCATCTCACGCTACCCACAAAACGTATCATGCAGCCCCACATCATGACACATTTTTCACTCATAACCCCAACACCCACAACGACCCTCAAATACCCACAATACTTACAACTTATAACCTTCCCCCTCACTTGACTCAGTTTTACATATCACAACTTTCTTGATAAAGTTTGGGATTGCTTTTTAGAACAGTTTTGAAAGAACCACCTAGAGGAAACAATCTGCTTGACTTGGTTCTTGCCAACAAAGAATCACTAATTGATAATCTTGAGGTTAATGATGAACTTGGGGAAAGTGATCAAAAATCACTTAGTTTCAATATATTATGGAATTACCAAGTAAACTGCAGTCAAGTCTGTCCCAGACTTCCGACTGGCTGATTTCATGGGACTGAAAAATTTCCTGGGTGGGCTAAATTGGGATGACCTGACTATGGGTCAGGTAGCCGGTGCTGGTTGCCAATATGACGTTTTTCAGAGCATAGTTCTAGCTGCTCAGTCAACTTTTGTACCGAGTAGGGAAATTAGATCAAACAGAAATGATCCCAAGTGGATGAAAAATAGATTAAAAAATCTCACTGGTAAAAAGAGAGGCATTTTTAGGCGTATCAAAAGTGGGGAGGGGTAGTTAAGAAATCAATATATTCAATTAAAGAGAGAAATAAAAAAAAGGAATAAGAAAAGCAGAAAGGGATTATGAGGTTAAGGTCGCAAGGGATTCAAAGACTAACCCAAAAGGGTTCTTTCAGGTATACAGAAGTAAGATTAGAGACAAGATAGGCCCACTTAAGAGTAACTTTGGTCAGATCACTGACAGTGATAAGGATATGTGTGAAATTTTCAAAGTTACTTCCTCTCAGTTTTTGCTCAGGAAGATATTTGCAAAATTCCAGAAATAATATATTATGTAGAACAGGACAATAATAATAAAATTTGTCGTGGGGGTTTGAATGGAGATATGATGGTTGAAGATAAACACACTTGTGGATGGTAACACTATATATTGTCGGACTGTGGTAAGGGAGGCCCAGCCTGCCTTGCCACAGTCTGACAATATATAGTGTTACCATCCACAAGTGTGTTTATCTTCAGCCATCATATCTCCTTTCGAACCCCCACGACAAATTGGTGCCAGCGGAGTGGGCGTAAAATTGATAATTACGCCGATGCACGGAGATAAATTCTCTCAGCCGACGACGGACATTTTGTGTGACCAGTAGGCCGAACTAGCCAAGCCGCTACCCCAGCAAGCGTCTACCAGCCCTCTGCACTATTCACTGGTCAGTCTCTGTGTATTAGTGTTTATCTGCTTATTTGCATTACTCCCGAGGGGTTGACCCGAGTTTGCAAATTAAGCCAAGCCAGCAAGCCAGTCTGTGGTGGGGGAGTCAGCCCAAGCCCAGTCCAGGACTGCGGTAACTAGTGACATGGTCCTCAGACAAATAAGAACATAAGAACATAAGAACGAAGGAATACTGCAGAAGGCCTACTGGCCCATGCGAGGCAGGTCCAAGTCTCCTACCGGCTTAAGCCAATGCACCCAACCTAGTCAGGTCAGGTCACATTGACTTAAGGGAGGAACACGGCAACCGTCCTGGTAGCTCAAACTATCAGGTCCAACTCACACCCACCCACATCCACTCATGTATTTATCCAACCTATTTTTAAAGCTACACAACGTTCTGGCCTCTATAACTGTACTCGGGAGTTTGTTCCACTCATCCACAACTCTATTACCAAACCAGTACTTTCCTATATCCTTCCTGAATCTGAATTTTTCCAACTTAAAACCATTGCTGCGAGTCCTGTCTAGGCTAGATATTTTCAGCACACTATTTACATCCCCTTTATTTATTCCTGTCTTCCATTTATACACCTCAATCATATCCCCCCTAATTCTACGTCTTTCTAGAGAGTGCAGATTCAGGGCCCTTAGTCTATCCTCATAGGGAAGGTTTCTGATACATGGGATCAACTTTGTCATCCTCCTTTGTACATTTTCCAGAGAATTTATATCCATTCTGTAATACGGTGACCAAACTGTGCAGCATAATCTAAATGAGGCCTAACCAATGATGTATAGAGTTGAAGAACAACCTGAGGACTCCTATTATTTATGCTTCTTGATATGAAGCCAAGGATTCTATTAGCTTTATTGCGAACACTTATGCACTGTTGTCTTGGTTTCAGATTACTGCTAACCAGAACTCCTAAAATCTTTTTCGCAATCCGTAATATTAAGATCTACATTATTTAGTTTATATGTGGCATGGTTATTGTCCTGTCCAACATTTAGAACTTTGCATTTGTCTATATTAAACTGCATCTGCCACTTCTCCGACCACTGCATCAGTCTATTCAAATCTTCCTGGAGTGCTCGAATGTCCTCGTCAGAATGAATTCGACGGCCTATTTTGGTGTCATCGGCAAACTTGCCGATGTCGCTCTTTATGCCCTCATCTATGTCGTTTATGTAGATTGTGAACAGCAGGGGGCCCAACACTGACCCCTGTGGAACACCGCTCGTGACGCTTCCCCACTCTGATTTCTCCCCATTTATGCAAACTCTCTGCTGCCTATTTGTCAACCATGCCTCTATCCAGGAAAAAATTTCTCCTCCTATTCCATGTGCTTTAATTTTCCTCAATAGTCTCTGATGTGGGACCCTGTCAAAAGCCTTACTGAAGTCCATATACACAATTATCATATTCATTACCATGATCTACCTCCTCAAATACCTTAGTGAAAAAAGTTAATAAATTCGTTAAGCAGGAACGCCCCTTTGTAAAACCATGCTGAGATTCGTTGATTAATTTATGCTTTTCAAGGTGGCTACGAACTGCCTCGGCAATTATTGATTCCATAAATTTTCCCACTATGGAGGTTAGGCTTATAGGTATCACATTTGCCATTTTCCACTTATCTGGCACCATGCCAGTTTGTAGTAATATGTTGAAAGATTTGCCAAGGTGTGCTAAGCTCCTCTTTACATTCCTTTAGAACCCTTGCATACAGTTCATCAGGGCCGGGGATTTGTTAGTTTTAATTTATCTATTTGCCTAAGGCCATGCTCACTTGTGACCCTAATCGTGCACAGTTTTTATCGTCCTGTTCTACATAATTTATCATTACTGGGATTATCGCTTGTATCCTCTGTGTAAAAAATGAGAGGAAGTATGTGTTAAAAATTCTACACATTTCCTTATCACTCTCAGTGAGCTGACCGAGGAACTTTTGAGTGGGCTATCTTGTCCCTGATCTTACTTCTGTATACTGAAAGAATCCTTTTGGGTTAGTCTTCGATTCTTTGCAACTTTAACCTCATAATCTCTTTTTGCTTTTCTAATTCCCTTTTTTATTTCTCTCTTTAACTGAATATATCGATCTCTTAATTGCCCCTCTCCTCTTTTGATTTGCCTATATATGCCTCTCTTTTGACCAATCAGATATTTTAATCTATTGTTCAACCATTTAGGATAATTTTTGTTTGATCTGATTTCCCTATTTGGAACATAATTTGACTGAGCAGCTAGAACTATGCCCTGGAAAGCATCATATCGGCAACCATCACCACCTACCTGACCCTTAGTCAGGTCATTCCAGTTCAGCCCACCTAAGTAATTTTTCAGTCCTATGAAATCAGCCAAGCGAAAGTCAGGGACGGAGACTTGATTGCCATTATTAGGGGAATTCCATGATATATTAAAACTGAGTGATTTGTGATCACTTTCCCAAAGCACATCATTAACCTCAAGATTATTAATTAGTGTTTCCCTACTGGCAAGAACCAAGTCAAGGAGGTTATTTCCCCTAGTTGGCTCTGTCACAAACTGTTTTAAAAAACAATCCTGGATCGTATCAAGAAAGTCACCTGACTCTAAATTTCCTGTCAAATTGCTCCAGTCAGTCTGTCTATAGTTGAAATCTCCCATTAGCACAACATTTTCGTATGTAGATGCCTTACGAATTTCGTCCCATAGAAGTTTACTGCACTCCCTATCAAGATTTGGGGCCCTGTAAATCACACCCAAAATTAGTTTTTCTCGGCCCTCGAGAAGCTGTAACCAAACAGATTCAGTGGCTGACGCTTCTAATTTAATATCTTGTCTAACACAACAATTTAAATTGTCTCTGACATACATCGCCACTCCACCACCTTTCCTGTTGACCCTGTCAGTGTGGAATAATTTATAGCCTTGTATGTGACATTCAGAGGGCATCTCTCTATCTTTCAGATCGAGCCAGGTCTCTGTTATAGCAATAATATCTATGTTTCCTGCACTTGCAATTAATCTTAGCTCATCTATCTTATTTCTTACACTCCTGCTATTAGTATAGTAAACCTTAAGGGAGCTAGTCCCTTGCTGCCCTCTGCTGTCCCCCTTTGTTTGCTGACCTGATCTATTGTCTTTATTTATAACTTCATGCTGAATGCCTTTTTATACATTTACTGTTTCCAACCCTAGTGTTGCAACCTGCTTGTTTCCCACACACACCCATACCTCTATCTTCCATCAGTTTAAAATCATAGGCATTTCACCAATGGCCTTCTCAATCGAGTCTGCAAGTGCTACCACCCCTGCCCCAGAGAGATGTACCCCATCCCTTGCATACATATCATGTTTGCCATAAAAGTTGTTCCAGTTGTCAATGAATGGGATTGCAAGTTCCTTGCAGTATCTGTCTAGCCAGCAATTTACACCAATTGCCCTAGACAACCATTCATTTCCTACTCCCCTTCTAGGCAAGATGCTACATATGATTGGGATCCCTCCCTTAGACTTAATGAAATCTATAGCTGACCTGTACTTATCTAGCAGCTCTTCTCTCCTACCCTTCCAATATCATTTCCACCAGCACTGAGACAGATAATGGGCTTGTTCCATTACCTGACATGATATTATCCAGCCTGTTGACAATGTCCCCAACACCAGCTCCAGGGAAGCACACTCTATCTCTCATCTTCTTATTCCTATTACAAAAAACACGGTCAATATATCTTACCTGAGAGTCACCAACCACAAGAATGTGCTTACCTCCATTAGCAGGGGCAGTAGTACCCTTACCTTCACTGGCCACTGAAGTACATTCATCCTGAAGAACAGAGAAGCGATTTCCTACCTTCAGATCTTCACTCTTAACTTTCCTTACTCTGATGCGCCTCCCATTACTGTGAACCACTCGCCACTTGTAGCAGGTGTTGGGCTGCACCTCACTGCTGGTAGCCGTTGCTACCTCCCCAACTACAGCCTCCTCACAGCGAGAGACAGACTGCACCTCACTGCTAGAAGCCTCATTCCCCACAACTCCAGCCACCTCACACTCTCTCCCAGACCCATTGAGGTGGACCTTCAGCCTCCTAATCTCCTCCTGGAGAAGCAAGACCTCCTCCTTCAACTCTCCAACCTCAATTTTTAAAGCACTGCAGAAGCAAGCCATGCTTTGTAACCGTCCACGCTGATCCCCAAACCAGCTCAGGGTCTGTGACCTCACGTTTGCAAGGGTGTTAAAGGAATGTAAAGAAGAACTTTGCAAACCTTTGGATAATATTTTCAACTTACCACTACAAACTGGCATAGTGCCTGATAAGTGGAAAATGACAAATGTAATACCTATTTACAAGGCAGGTCCTTAGCTTCAAACTATAAACCAATAAGCCTTACCTCCATAGTCGGAAAATTTATGGAATCAGTAATTGCCGAGACAATTCGTAGCCATCTTGATGGGCATAAATTGATAAATGAATCTCAACATTGTTTTACTAAGGGGCGTTCCTGTCTTACGAATTTACTAACATTTTTTGGTAAGGTGTTTGAGGAGGTAGATCATGATAATGAATATGATTTTGTGTATATGGACTTCAGTAAGGCTTTTGATAGAGTTCGACATCAGAGACTTTTGAGGAAACTTAAGGCACACGGAATAGGAGGAGAAATTTTCTCCTGGGTATAGGCAAATTTGCTGACAACACCAAAATAGGCCGTCCAATTCATTCTATTGAGGACATTAGTGCACTCCAGGATGATCTGAATAGACTGATGCAGTGGTCCAAGAAGTGGAAGATGCAGTTTAATATAGACAAATGCAAAGTTCTAATTGTTGGATTGGACAATAACCATGCCACTTATAAACTGAATAGTGTAGATCTTAATACTACTGATTGCGAAAAGAATTTAGGAGTTCTGGTTAGCAGTAATCTAAACCCAAGACAACAGTGCATAGGTGTTCGCAGTAAAGCTAACAGAATTCTTGGCTTCATATCAAGAAGTATAAATAATAGAAGTCCTCAGGTTGTTCTTCAACTCTATATATCCTTGGTTAGGCCTCATTTAGATTATGCTGCAGAGTTCTGGTCACCATATTACAGAATAGATATAAATGCACTGGAAAACGTACAGAGGAGGCTGACAAAGCTGATCCCATGTATCAGAAATCTTCCCATTGAGGATAGATTGAGAGCCCTGAATCTGCACTCTCTAGAAAGGCATAGAATTAGGGGGGATATGACTGAGGTGTATAAATGGAAAACAGGAATAAATAAAGGGGATGTAAATAGCGTGCTGAAGATTTCCAGCCAAGACAGGACTCGCAGTAATTGCTTCAAGTTAGAAGTGATCAAGGTTCCAGGACCGAAACGTTTTCTAATAAATATGTTATAGTGTTTGCTTACGTGTCTTTCTAAACCAACTTGTCGGTATTTATTACCAAGGTTTATACCACAAGTGGAATACCATTCACTATTACGTTCATCTATGTCCACTGAGACAGGAAAACAGAGGCATGTCACCAGTGTTGTGGTAAGTGGTAGCAACACCCAGGTAGCGTCAGTGTTGTGGTAAGTGGTAGCAACACCCACGTAGCGTCAGTGTTGTGGTAAGTGGTAGCAACACCCAGGTAGCGTCAGTGTTGTGGTAAGTGGTAGCAACACCCAGGTAGCGTCAGTGTTGTGGTAAGTGCTGACCTGTACTTATTGGTGACGTGTACTTAGCTCGAGTGGTGACGTGTACTTAGCTCTGTGAAGACCTGTTTGTGTGCTCTCTGTGAATCTGAACCAGGATGCCCTCTCTTGAGCAGCTTTACCAGCAGCTGAGAGAAGAACTCAGAGTTGCTAAACTGGAGATACGGCGATTAACGGAGGAGAACAAGAGGATTCGTAGTAATCCTCCTGTTGTGAGTCCCCAGGTTAAGAGGGGAGCTTGGTCAGTGGTCGGGCAACATGGAACCAAGCTGAAGATTAAGAAAACGGTTGGAGAGGCAGAAACAACGAGAAACCAGAAGACTGCCGTGGAAACTTCCAACTCATTCTCGGTGCTACCTGACGAATGTGAGTGTTCTACTGGGAATGCCACAACGAGCACCAAGGAAGCATTGGCAGACGTGAGTGAGACATCCCTAGAAACCCCAACGAAGACCATCGAGAACGTCATGACGAATTATACAAGTGGTGTAATGCTACCTGGCGAATGTGAGTCGACTACTCGGAGCATCACTACGGACGACGCCAAGGAAGGTAAAAACATTGTTGTTGTTGGGGATAGCCAGATTAGGTACATGGATAGGAAATTCTGTTTGAAGGATAGGAGTAGGAGGCAGAGAGTGTGTTTTCCTGGGGCTGGGATGAAGGATAATGTTAGCCGTCTGGATGACATCATGAGAGGTAATGGGAGCAATCCTATTATCTGTCTCAGTGCTGGAGGCAACGATGTTGGCAGACGTAGGAGTGAGGACCTGATTAGCAGGTATAGGGCAGCAATAGAGATAATTAGGAAGAAGGGTGGGAAACCTGTCATATGTGGCATTTTGCAAGGAGAGGAGTTGGAAATGAATGGTTGTCCAGAGCAATTGGTGTCAATTGCTGGCTGGACAAATACTGTAAGGAAAATGCGGTAACATTCATTGACAACTGGGACCTCTTCTATGGCAGAAATGGACATGTATGCCAGGGATGGGGTTCACTTGTCTAGGTGTGGGGTGGGAGCACTGGCCAACGCAGTGGAGGGAGCTGTTAGGTCTTTAACTAGGAATAGTTAGTGGTATGGGTTTTGGCGGGAAAACTGTGAAGTCGCAGGGTAGTAACATGAGTACTAGGAGAACTAGTAATAGGCAAAATGAGGAGGATATTGGAAAGCCAGTGGCACTAATTGACAATGACAGTAATAGGTTTAGTGGAATAACAGAAAGGAGCAGGAAGGGTAAAGAGATAGGAGGGTCATTAAATATTTATTACACAAATAGTCGCAGTGCTAGGAATAAGATGGACGAGTTGAGACTAGTTGCTAGTGCAGGTAACATAGATGTATTTGCCATTACTGAGACGTGGTTTAATTCAAAAAGTCGGGACATGCCTGCAGAATGTCACATTCAGGGTTTTTAAATTGTTCCAAGTAGATAGAAGTATCGGGAGGGGGGTGGGGTGGCATTGTATGTCGAGATCGCTTGAACTGTTGCATAAAAACGGGTATTAGTCTAAAGTAGCACATACGAGTCTGTTTGGATAGAATTTTCAGAGGGGCATGAAAAATTAATTTTAGGTGTGATATACCGTCCCCAAATTTAGATAGGGACCAAGGGAGACTACTATGGGAGGAAATTGTTAGGGCCACAAGGCACGATAATTAGTAGTAATTCTAGGAGACTTTAACTTTAGTCATATTGATTGGAATTTCTTGACTGGGAATTTAGAATCATACGATTTCTTAGAAGTAGTTCAGGATTGTTTTTTGAAGCAGTTTGTGACAGAACCTACAAGGGGTAATAACCTGCTTGACTTAGTTCTGGCAAACAATGAATCCCTTGTTAATAATTTAGAAGTCTCAGAGGAACTGGGTGCTAGCGACCACAAATCAATTACATGTAGAATTGAATGGAAGTATGATAGTAGGGATAACTCAGTAACAGTCCCAGATTTTCGCTTAGCAGATTACGATGGGCTTAGAGAACACTTATCATCTGTTGACTGGGGTAACGAAGAGAGCTATCAATATGACAGTTTTCTGAACACAATACATGCTGCTCAAAGAACGTTTATCCCTTATAAGGAAATTAGATCAAATAGAAATGACCCAAAATGGATGAATAATAGGCTGAAATATCTACTAGGGCATAAGAAAGAATTTATAGGCGTATCAAAAGAGGCGAGGTCATCTTATGAATAGTATATTGACATTAAGAGGGACATTTAAAAAGGGGATAAGAAAAGCTAAAAGGGACTATGAAATTAAAGTTGCTAGGGATTCTAAAACTAACCCAAAAAAGTTTTTTCCAGGTCTATAGAACAAAAGTCAGAGATAAGATAGGTCCCCTTAAAAATAACCTTGGGCATCTTACTGACAAAGAGAATGAAATGTGCTCGATTTTAAATAATTATTTTCTCTCGGTTTTTACACAGGAAGACACTAATATATTCCGGTAATTAATTTTTATAGTGGATCAGAAGAAGATAAATTATGTAACATCACAGTCACTAGTGAAATGGTTGTGAAGCAGATAGACAGACTGAAGCAAAATAAGTCACCGGGTCCTGATGAGGTTTTTTCAAGGGTTCTAAAGGAATGCAAAATGGAAGTCTGTGAACCATTAACTAATATTTTTAATTTAATCTCTTCAAACAGGTGCAGTGTCTGATATGTGGAAGATGGCTAATGTAATTCCTATTTTTAAAACAGGGGACAAGTCGTTACGTCAAATTACCGCCCAATAAGCCTGACCTCAATTGTAGGCAAATTACTAGAGTCAATTATAGCTGAGATTATAAGAAGCCATCTCGATAAGCATAGCTTGATTAATGATACGCTAGCATGGATTCACAAGAGGCCGGTCTTGTCTAACTAATTTATTAACTTTCTTCAGTAAAGCTTTTGAGGCTGTTGACCACGATAAAGAATTTGATATTATTTACTTAGATTTTAGTAAGGCATTTGATAGAGTTCCGCACCAAAGACTGTTGAAGAAAGTAGCAGCTCATGGCATTGGGGGAAGGGTGCTCTCGTGGATCGAATCATGGCTCACAGACAGGAAGCAAAGAGTGTCCATAAATGGGGTTAAATCCGAGTGGGGATCAGTAACAAGTGGCGTTCCACAGGGATCAGTCTTGGGCCCGTTGTTGTTTATAATATATATCAAGATCTTGATGAAGGAATTACTAGTGATATGAGCAAATTCGCCGATGACACGAAGATAGGTAGGATAATTGATTCAAACGTAGATGTTAGGGAACTTCAGGAGGATTTAGACAAACTCTACTCTTGGTCAGAAAAGTGGCAGATGCAGTTCAATGTAGATAAATGCAAGGTTCTGAAGCTCGGGAGTGTCCATAACCCTAGCACTTATAAGTTAAATAATGTAGAACTTAACCATACAGATTGCGAAAAGGACTTGGGGGTTATGGTAAGCAGCAACCTTAAACCAAGACAGCAATGCCTAAGCGTAGGTAATAAGGCAAATAGATTACTGGGATTTATATCAAGAAGTGTAAGCAACAGAAGTCCAGAGGTCATACTGCAGCTTTATACATCATTAGTAAGGCCTCACCTAGATTATGCAGCTCAATTCTGGTCTCCATATTACAGAATGAACATAAATTCGTTAGAAAACATTCAGCGTAGGATGACTAAATTAATACATAGCATTAGAAATCTTCCTTATGAAGAAAGATTGAAGACTCTTAACTTACATTCACTTGTTGGACGAAGAATGAGGGGAGACCTGATCGAAGTGTATAAGTGGAAGATAGGTATTAATAAAGGGGATATTAACAAGGTCTTGAGGATATCTCTCCAAGAGAGAACCCGCAGTAATGGATTTAAATTAGATAAGTTTAGATTTAGAAAGGACATAGGAAAGTATTGGTTTGGAAATAGGGTAGTTGATGAGTGGAACAGTCTACCTAGTTGGGTTATTGAGGCTAGGACTTTGGGTAGTTTCAAATTTAGGTTGGATAAGTACATGAGTGGGAGGGGTTGGATTTGAGTGGGACTTGCACATCAGAGCTTATTTCTTGGGTAGCATTGAAAATTGGGTTGGTCAAATGTTTGTTAGTGGGATGAATTGTAAAGGACTTGCCTAGTATGGGCCAACAGGCCTGCTGCAGTGTCCCTCCTTTCTTATGTTCTTATGTTCTTAAGTTGGAAAAGTTCAGATTCAGGAAGGATATAGGAAAGTACTGGTTTGGTAATAGAGTTGTGGATGAGTGGAACAAACTCCCAAGTACCATCATAGAAGCTAAGACCCTGGCTGGATAAATACATGAGTGGGTGTGGGTGGGTGTGAGTTGGACCTGACTAGCTTGGGCTACCAGGTCTGGTGCCGTGCTCCGCCTAGTCAGTGACCTGACTAGGCGGTCATTGTTCTAGGCCGGTGGGTGGCATGGACCTGGTTCGCATGGGTCAGTAGGCCTGTTGCAGTGCTCCTTCTTTCTTACGTTCTTATGTAAATGCATCAAAAAGATCTTTCACTCTTAACCCAGGTTAACCCCAAAAAATTCTCATTTTCATTAATACCCAAAACTCATAACTCATAACTCCCGTTTTTTCAATAATAGTACAAATTTTTCTTAAAATTTTTAATGATACTAATATACAATTTTACCCTTACCCAGGATAACCCAAAAATGTTATCTTTGGTGTTCATGTTATGTAACAGTTGTGTGTGTTCACGATATGTCTTATTTGGTTGTTCTTACACTTTATTTTTTGGGTACATGACAAGTTATAGTTGGTGTGATGGTGACCTCATGTTATAGTTGGTGTGATGGTGACCTCATGTTATAGTTGGTGTGATGGTGACCTCATGTTATAGTTGGTGTGATGGTGACCTCATGTTATAGTTGGTGTGATGGTGACCTCATGTTATAGTTGGTGTGATGGTGACCTCATGTTATAGTTGGTGTGATGGCGACCTCATGTTATAGTTGGTGTGATGGTGACCTCATGTTATAGTTGGTGTGATGGTGACCTCATGTTATAGTTGGTGTGATGGTGACCTCATGTTATAGTTGGTGTGATGGTGACCTCATGTTATAGTTGGTGTGATGGTGACCTCATGTTATAGTTGGTGTGATGGTGACCTCATGTTATAGTTGGTGTGATGGTGACCTCATGTTATAGTTGGTGTGATGGTGACCTCATGTTATAGTTGGTGTGATGGTGACCTCATGTTCTAGTTGGTGTGATGGTGACCTCATGTTATAGTTGGTATGATGGTGACATCATATTATAGTTGGTGTGATGGTGACCTCATGTTATAGTTGGTGTGATGGTGACCTCATGTTATAGTTGGTTGTGATGGTGACCTCATGTTATAGTTGGTGTGATGGCGACCTCATGTTATAGTTGGTGTGATGGTGACCTCATGTTATAGTTGGTGTGATGGTGACCTCATGTTATAGTTGGTGTGATGGTGACCTCATGTTATAGTTGGTGTGATGGTGACCTCATGTTATAGTTGGTGTGATGGTGACCTCATGTTATAGTTGGTGTGATGGTGACCTCATGTTATAGTTGGTGTGATGGTGACCTCATGTTATAGTTGGTGTGATGGTGACCTCATGTTATAGTTGGTGTGATGGTGACCTCATGTTATAGTTGGTGTGATAGCGACCTCATGTTATAGTTGGTGTGATGGTGACCTCATGTTATAGTTGGTGTGATGGTGACCTCATGTTATAGTTGGTGTGATGGTGACCTCACGTTATAGTTGGTGTGATGGTGACCTCATGTTATAGTTGGTGTGATGGTGACCTCATGTTATAGTTGGTGTGATGGTGACCTCATGTTATAGTTGGTATGATGGTGACCTCATATTATAGTTGGTGTGATGGTGACCTCATGTTATAGTTGGTGTGATGGTGACCTCATGTTATAGTTGGTGTGATGGTGACCTCATGTTATAGTTGGTGTGATGGCGACCTCATGTTATAGTTGGTGTGATGGTGACCTCATGTTATAGTTGGTGTGATGGTGACCTCATGTTATAGTTGGTGTGATGGTGACCTCATGTTATAGTTGGTGTGATGGTGACCTCATGTTATAGTTGGTGTGATGGTGACCTCATGTTATAGTTGGTGTGATGGTGACCTCATGTTATAGTTGGTGTGATGGTGACCTCATGTTATAGTTGGTGTGATGGTGACCTCATGTTATAATTGGTGTGATGGTGACCTCATGTTATAGTTGGTGTGATGGTGACCTCATGTCATAGTTGGTGTGATGGTGTCCTCATGTTATAGTTGGTGTGATGGTGACCTCATGTTATAGTTGGTGTGATGGTGACCTCATGTTATAGTTGGTGTGATGGTGACCTCATGTTATAGTTGGTGTGATGGTGACCTCATGTTATCGTTGGTGTGATGGTGACCTCATGTTATAGTTGGTGTGATGGTGACCTCATGTTATAGTTGGTGTGATGGTGACCTCATGTTATTAGTTGGTGTGATGGTGACCTCATGTTATAGTTGGTGTGATGGTGACCTCATGTTATAGTTGGTGTGATGGTGACCTCATGTTATAGTTGGTGTGATGGTGACCTCATGTTATAGTTGGTGTGATGGTGACCTCATGTTATAGTTGGTATGATGGTGACCTCATATTATAGTTGGTGTGAGGGTGACCTCATGTTATAGTTGGTGTGATGGTGACCTCATGTTATAGTTGGTGTGATGGTGACCTCATATTATAGTTGGTGTGATGGCGACCTCATGTGGTAGTTGGTGTGATGGTGACCTCATGTTATAGTTGGTGTGATGGTGACCTCATGTTATAGTTGGTGTGATGGTGACCTCATGTTATAGTTGGTGTGATGGTGACCTCATGTTATAGTTGGTGTGATGGTGACCTCATGTTATAGTTGGTGTGATGGTGACCTCATGTTATAGTTGGTGTGATGGTGACCTCATGTTATAGTTGGTGTGATGGTGACCTCATGTTATAGTTGGTGTGATGGTGACCTCATGTTATAGTTGGTGTGATGGTGACCTCATGTTATAGTTGGTGTGATGGTGTCCTCATGTTATAGTTGGTGTGATGGTGACCTCATGTTATAGTTGGTGTGATGGTGACCTCATGTTATAGTTGGTGTGATGGTGACCTCATGTTATAGTTGGTGTGATGGTGACCTCATGTTATCGTTGGTGTGATGGTGACCTCATGTTATAGTTGGTGTGATGGTGACCTCATGTTATAGTTGGTGTGATGGTGACCTCATGTTATAGTTGGTGTGATGGTGACCTCATGTTATAGTTGGTGTGATGGTGACCTCATGTTATAGTTGGTGTGATGGTGACCTCATGTTATAGTTGGTGTGATGGTGACCTCATGTTATAGTTGGTGTGATGGTGACCTCATGTTATAGTTGGTGTGATGGCGACCTCATGTTATAGTTGGTGTGATGGTGACCTCATGTTATAGTTGGTGTGATGGTGACCTCATGTTATAGTTGGTGTGATGGTGACCTCATGTCATAAGTGTATGTCTTAGTTTTTGTGTGTATGTTGTAAAGTCTCGAGAATGGGTGAGTAAACTTTTATTAAGAGTGAGTAACTTGATGAATGAGATACAATTTCAGTTAATGAAATGTGTGATTGAGAATGTAATTTGGTGGTTGAGTAAGAAATGTTAAATATTATTTGGAAGTTTTTATTCGTGTTTTTGGAGTATTTATTGTTTTCTGGGAGTATTCAATGGTGTTTTGAAGGTACTCAATGGTGTTTCGGTAACAATTTCTTGACAGGTTTGGGAAGTATTCAAACGGTGTTCATAGCTCCTGGCCCCGCCAGACATGTGTGTGAGTGTGTGTGTGTACTCACCTAATTGTACTCACCTATTTGTGGTTGCAGGGGTCGAGTCATAGCTCCTGGCTCCGCCTCTTCACTGATTGCTACTAGGTGCTCTCTCTCCCTGCCCCATGAGCTTCATCATACCTCGTCTTAAAACTGTGCATGGTTCCCGCCTCCACTACGTCACTTTCTAGGCTATTCCACGGCCTGACTACTCTATGACTGAAGAAAAATTTCCTAACATCCCTTTGATTCATCTGAGTCTTCAACTTCCAATTGTGACCTCTTGTTTCTGTGTCCCATCTCTGGAACATCCCGTCTTTGTCCACCTTGTCTATTCCGCGCAGTATTTTTACATGTCGTTATCATGTCTCCCCTGACCCTCCTGTCCTCCAGTGTCGTCAGGCCGATTTCCCTCAACCTTCCTTCGTAGGACAATCCCCTTAGCTCTGGGACGAGTCTTGTTGCAAACCTTTGTACTTTCTCTAATTTCTTGACGTGCTTGACCAGGTGTGGGTTCCAAACTGGTGCTGCATACTTCAGTATGGGCCTGACGTAAATGGTATACAGAGTCTTGAACGATTCCTCACTGAGGTATCGGAACGCTATCCGTAGGTTTGCCAGACACCCGTATGCTGCAGCAGTTATCGGATTGATGTGCGCCTCAGGAGATATACTCGGTGTTATACTCACCCCCAGATCTTTTTCCTTGAGTGAGGTTTGAAGTCTTTGGCCACCTTGACTACATTGTGTCTGCGGTCTTCTTTGCCTTTCCCCAATCTTCATGACTTTGCATTTGGCAGGGTTAACCTCAAGGAGCCAGTTGCTGGACCAGGCTTGTAGCCTGTCCAGGTCTCTTTGTAGTCCTGCCTGATCCTCATCCGATTTGATTCTTCTCATTAACTTAACATCATCTGCAAACAAGGACACTTCTGAGTCTATCTCTTCCGTTATGTCATTCACATATACCAAAAACAGCACAGGTCCTAGGACTGACCCCTGTGGAACCCCACTTGTCACAGGCGCCCACTCTGACACATCGTCACGTACCATGACTCGTTGTTGCCTCCCTGTCAGGTATTCTCTGATCCATTGCAGTGCCTTTCCTGTTATGTGTGCCTGATCCTCTAGCTTTTGCAGTAACCTCTTGTGAGGAACTGTTGCGAAGGCCTTCTTGCAGTCCAGGAAAATGCAATGTATCCACCCATCTCTCTCTTGTCTTACTTCTGTCACCTTGTCATAAAACTCCAGTAGGTTTGTGACACAGGATTTTCCTTCCCTGAAACCTTGCTGGTAGTCAATTATACACTTGTTTCTTTCCAGGTGCTCCATCACTCTCCTCCTGATGATCTTTTCCATGACTTTGCATACTATACACGTTAGTGATACAGGTCTGTAGTTTAATGCCTCATGTCTGTCTCTTTTTTAAAAATTGGGACTACATTTGCCATCTTCCATAGCTCAGAGAGTTGCATAGTTTCAATGGATGTGTTGAAGATCTTTGTTAATGGCACACACAGCATCTCTGCTCCCTCTCTAAGGACCAACGGAGAGATGTTGTCTGGTCCCACTGCTTTTGAGGTGTCGAGTTCACATTCCAGCTTCTTCACCTCCTCCTTGGTTATGTGTACCTCATCCAGCACTTGTTGGTGTACCTCCCTGTTCTGATTTCCTGGATTCCTACCAGTTTTCACTGTAAATACTTCTTTAAATCTCGTGTTGAGCTCCTCACGTACCTCTCGGTCGTTTCTAGTGAACTCCCAATCACCCTTCCTCAGTCTGATTACCGGGTCCTTGACTGTTGTTTTCCTCCTGATGTGGCTATACAACAGCTTCGGGTCAGACTTGACGTTCGATGCTATGTCATTTTCATATTGTCGTTGAGCCTCCCTTTTTATCTGTGCATATTCGTTTTTGGCTCTTCGGCTAATCTCTTTATTTTCCTGAGTTCTCTGTCTTCTGTACCTTTTCCATTTTCTAGTACATCTAGTTTTTGCCTCCCTACACCTTAGGGTGAACCAAGGACTTGTTCTGTACTTCCGAGTATTTCTGTTTCCCTTTGGAACAAACCTTTCCTCTGCCTCTTTGCGTTTTGTTGCCACATAGTCCATCATTTCTTGTACTGGTTTTCCTGTCAGTTCCCTCTCCCACTGAATGTCTTGCAGAAAGTTCCTCATGCCTGAGTAGTTCCCCCTTTTGTAGTTTCGTTTTTCCCATCCTATTCCTGCTACTCTCTCTACTTGGAGCTCAACTCTGTAGTCAAAGCACAGAGCCACAGGATCACTAGCTCGTAGGGGCCTTTCATACATGATATCCTCGATGTCCGAGCTACTCAAGGTGAATACAAGGTCCAGTCTTGCTGGATCATCCTCACCTCTCTCTCTGGTGGTGTCTCTAACATGTTGATGCATGAGGTTTTCCAGAACCACATCAATCTCTTGGCTCTCCATGTTTCGGGACCCCCATGGGGCTCCAGGTTTTCCATGTCAATCTCCTAATGATTGAAATCACCCATAATTAGTAAATTTGCTCCCCCCATGTGTGCTCTTCTGGCCACCTCGGCTAGTGTGTCGACCATTGCTCTGTTGCTCTCATCGTTTTCTTCTCTTGGCCTCCTGCAGTTCTGTGGTGGGTTGTATATTACTGCAATTATCACCTTATGTCCGTCAGACTGGATTGTTCATACTAAGTAGTCCCTTTCGCCCGTGCCATCCATTACTTCCATTTTCTCAAAACCCCTCTGGTTTTTAATGAGCAGTGCAACTCCTCCTCCCCCTCTCCTCCCTCTGTCTTTCCTGAGTATTTGATATCCAGGTGGAAAGATTGCATCTGTTATCATTCTGGTGAGTTCTGTTTCTTTGAGTGCTATTATGTCTGGGGATGTCTCCTTGATTCTTTCATGCCACTCCTCACACTTATTTGTTATTGCATCTGCATTTGTATACCACACCTTCAACTTCTTTTCTAAGACTTTGGTCTGGGGGGTATACTGAAGTTGGGGAAGTGGGAGACCTGATAGGGAATTATAGGTGGTTGCTGTGGGGGTGGAGTTTGTAATGCAGTGGGTGGGGGCATTGGATATGGCATGGGTGTTTGGGTTTAGAATGTTTGGTTGAACTTGGGTTGACGTGGTTGGGGGGCTTCTATCGGAAGTTGTGAGAGAGGCTGTATTTGATCTTCTTCCTGGGTCTGGGATCTTCTCTCTGCCTCCTCCATCCACTTTCTTTCCTCCTTTCGCGTTTGTACCATCTCTCTCAGTTTCTGCCTTTCCTCTTGTGTTCTGTTGCAGTCAAGATACACCTTCCTGTATGCCGGCATGTCCCTTAGTCTTGCTTTCTCCTGCAGGATCCTGTTCTGAGTCAATTCTGCCCTGAAAGTCACTTTCACTGGCCGGGTTCTTCTTTTTGCAAACCCCCCTATTCTCCGAAAATTTTACAGCTGGGTCATGTCATATTCTTCTATTGCTTTAATGATGCTTTCAGTTGTTATTTTTTTCCTTTGTTTTCTTGCTCCATATGTTTCCCCTTCAACTTCCTGGAGCCCATACACAAAGACTGACTTCTCCCTTTCATTCTCCCACTGCATATCCTTGTGTATCCACTCATTCAATTTATTTTCCTCCATTGCAGCTTTCCTTTCTTCAGTTTCACTATCTATTGTACTTGGGCTCAGTGGCCTGTCATTTTCCTTTCTCGGCTTTCCCTGGGCTCTGCTGTGGTCTGTTAGGTCCTCCACATTTAGCTTAGCTCTTTCGTTTACTACAATTCCCTCTGATAGAGCTTCTACATGCAGTTTTGCTCCTTCTTTCCCTACAGTCCTCTTTTTTGTGACTGAGGTAGCAGTCTCTGATGTCATTCCGAAAATGTTCTTTAGTTCTTTAGGCTGTTTCAGATTTTTCAGTTCCTATTCTAATCTTTGTATCCTAGCCTCTGCTGGTATGACTTGCCTCTCCCACTTTTTCCTTTCCATATCTATCCTCTCTTCCATTCTCATGCTAAGTTCTTCTAGTTTCTTTTCCCATTCTTGTTCCCTTTTTGTGAGATCTGCTGCCCAATATTCCTTTGCAGATTCCTCCTCATGTCCCTTGGTTTTCCTTCCTGCTCTCTGGCAACCGATTTTTTTTATTTTGATTGCCTAAGAATGGAAAACTTACGTAATTCTGTGTGTTAGGTTAGTAGTGTGTTTGTCCAAGTGTGGGGGGAAAGGTAGAGGAGGAACTGTGGACAGGGGCTATATGGGAAAGGGGTGGGGAGGGAGATTTAGGGGGGAGTATGGGGAGTGACAAGGAGGGAGAAGCAAGGGGGAGAATGGAGAGAGAGAGGGGGGAGGAGGGAGAGGTGGGGAGGAGGAGGGTGAATGAGAGAGGGGGGGATCAGGGGAAGGAGTGAGAGGTTGGTGGGGGAGAGAGGGGAGTGTATGTGTGAGTCTGTATATGTGGGTGGGAGGGTGGGTGTGTGTACTCACCTAGTTGAGGTTGCAGGGGTCGAGTCCGAGCTCCTGGCCCCGCCTCTTCACTGATAGCTACTAGGTCACTCTCCCTGAACCGTGAGCTTTATCATACCTCTGCTTAAAGCTATGTATGGATCCTGCCTCCACTACATCGCTTCCCAAACTATTCCACTTCCTGACTACTCTGTGGCTGAAGAAATACTTCCTAACATCCCTGTGATTCATCTGTGTCTTCAACTTCCAACTGTGTCCCCTTGTTACTGTGTCCAATCTCTGGAACATCCTGTCTTTGTCCACCTTGTCAATTCCTCTCTTCTGTCCTCCAGTGTCGTCAGGTTGATTTCCCTTAACCTCTCCTCGTAGGACATACCTCTTAGCTCTGGGACTAGTCTTGTTGCAAACCTTTGCACTTTCTCTAGTTTCTTTACGTGCTTGGCTAGGTGTGGGTTCCAAACTGGTGCTGCATACTCCAATATGGGCCTAACGTACACGGTGTACAGGGTCCTGAACGATTCCTTATTAAGATGTCGGAATGCTGTTCTGAGGTTTGCTAGGCGCCCATATGCTGAGTGAGGTTTGTAGTCTCTGGCCCCCTAGACTGTACTCCGTCTGCGGTCTTCTTTGCCCTTCCCCAATCTTCATGACTTTGCACTTGGTGGGATTGAACTCCAGGAGCCAATTGCTGGACCAGGTCTGCAGCCTGTCCAGATCCCTTTGTAGTTCTGCCTGTCTTCGATCGAGTGAATTCTTCTCATCAACTTCACGTCATCTGCAAACAGGGACACCTCAGAGTCTATTCCTTCCGTCATGTCGTTCACAAATACCAGAAACAGCACTGGTCCTAGGACTGACCCCTGTGGGACCCCGCTGGTCACAGGTGCCCACTCTAACACCTCGCCACGTACCATGACTCGCTGCTGTCTTCCTGACAAGTATTCCCTGATCCATTGTAGTGCCTTCCCTGTTATCCCTGCTTGGTCTCCCAGTTTTTGCACCAATCTCTTGTGTGGAACTGAGTCAAACGCCTTCTTGCAGTCCAAGAATATGCAATCCACCCACCCCTCTCTCTCTTGTCTTACTGCTGTCACCATGTCATAGAACTCCAGTAGGTTTGTGACACAGGATTTCCCGTCCCTGAAACCATGTTGGCTGCTGTTGATGAGATCATTCCTTTCTAGGTGTTCCACCACTCTTCTCCTGATAATCTTCTCCATGATTTTGCATACTATACATGTCAGTGACACTGGTCTGTAGTTTAATGCTTCATGTCTGTCTCCTTTTTTAAAGATTGGGACTACATTTGCTGTCTTCCATGCCTCAGGCAATCTCCCTGTTTCGATAGATGTATTGAATATTGTTGTTAGGGGTACACATAGCGCCTCTGGTCCCTCTCTCAATACCCATGGCGAGATGTTATCTGGCCCCATTGCCCTTGAGGTATCTGGCTCACTCAGAAGCCTCTTCAATTCTTCCTCGGTTGTGTGCACTGTGTCCAGCACATGGTGGTGTGCCCCACCTCTCCGTCTTTCTGGAGCTCCTTCTGTCTCCTCTGTGAACACTTCTTTGAATCTCTTGTTGAGTTCCTCACATACTTCACGGTCATTTCTTGTTGTCTCTCCTCCTTCCTTCCTTAGCCTGATTACCTGATTAGCCTGATTACGTCAAGCCCATACTGGGGTATGCAGCACCAGTTTTGGAATCCACACATGGTCAAGCACGTCAAGAAATTAGAGAAAGTGCAAAGGTTTGCAACAAGACTAGTCCCAGAGCAAAGGGGATTATCCTACGAAGAAAGGTCAAGGGAAATCAGCCTGACGACACTGGAGAACAGGAGGGTCAGGGGAGACATGATAACGACATATAAAATAAAGCGTGGAATAGACAAGGTGGTCAAAAACAGGATGTTCCAGAGATGGGACACAGAAACAAGAGGTCATAATTGAAGTATTTCTTCAGTCACAGAGTTGTCAGGCAGTATAATAGCCTAGAAAGTGATGCAGTGGAGGCGGGAACCATATTCAAGACGGGTTTGATAAAGCTCATGGAGCAGGGAGAGAGAGGACCTAGTAGCAATCAATGAAGAGGCGGGGCCAGGAGCTATGAATCGACCCGTGCAACCACAAATAGGTGAGTACAATTAGGTGAGTACACACACAGACACAGACACACACACACACACACGCACACATACACACACACTACATAGTAGGTATAATTCAGTCTGGAGAACATAAAGTAGTCATTTAAGTGATATATAACCCACCACAAAACTGCAGGAGGCCAAGAGAGGAGTACGAAGAAAACAGAGCGATGGTGAACACACTGGTTGAGATGGCAAGAAGAGCTCACTAGAGCAGAGCAAAGTTACGGGTAATGGGTGATTTCAACCACAGGGAGATCGACTGGGAAAACCTGGAGCCATATGGGGGTCCCGAAACATGGAGAACCATGATGATGGATGTGGTACTCGAAAACCTCATGCATCAACATGTCAGGGACACTACCAGAGAGAGAGGGGAGGATGAACCAGCAAGACTGGATCTTGTGTTCACCCTGAGCAGTTCACACATTGAGGACATCACTTACGAGAGGCCCTTTGGAGCAAGCGATCACGTGGTTCTGAGTTTTGATTATATTGTAGAGTTACAAGTGGAGAAGGTAACAGGAATTGAATGGGAAAGCCATACTGTAAAAGGGGGGACTACACAGGTATGAGGAACTTCCTGCAGGAGGATCAGTGGGACAGAGAACTGGTAGGAAAATCAGTAAACGAGATGATGGAATATGCAGCAACAAAGTACAAGGAGGCAGAGGAAAGGTTTGTTCCCAAGGGAAATAGAAATAATAAGAAGACCAAAGCGAGTCCTTGGTTTACCCGAAGGTGTAGGGAGGCAAAAACTAAGTGCACCAGAGAATGGAAAATGTACCGGAGGCAAAGGACCCAGGGAAATAAGGAGATTAATATAAGAGCCAGAAACGAGTATGCACAGATAAGGAGGGAGGCCCAGCGACAGTACGAAAACGACATAGCATCGAAAGTCAAGTCTGACCCGAAACTGCTGTATAGCCACATTAGGAGGAAGACAACAGTCAAAGATCAGGTGATAAGGCTGAGGAAAGAAGGTGGAGAACTCACAAGAAACGATCAAGAGGTATGTGAGGAGCTCAACATGAGATTTAAGGAAGTATTTACAGTGTAGACAGGAGGGCCTCTGGGGGGGACAGACCAGATGGGGACACTAGCAAGGAATATACCAACAAGTGTTGGATGACATAAATACAAATGAGGAGGTGAAGAAGCTGCTAAAGGTCATTGATACCTCAAAGGCAATGGGACCGGACAACATCTCCCCGTGGATCCTTAGAGAGGGAGCGGATATACTGTGTGTGCCAATCACCACAATCTTCAACACATCCCTGGAAACTGGGCAACTACCTGAGGTATGGAAGACGGCAAATGTAGTTCCTATTTTTAAAAAAAAGAGACAGAAAAGTGGCACTAATCTGTAGACCTGTGTCACTGACAAGTATAGTATGCAAAGTTATGGAGAAGATTATCAGGAGGAGAGTGTGGAGCACCTGGAACAGAACAAGAGTATAAACGCCAGCCAGCACGGATTCATGGAAGGCAAATCCTGTGTCAGAAACCTTCCTTTGTTTTATGGTAAAGTAACAAAAGTAAGACACGACAGAGAGGGGTGGGTTGATTGCATCTTCTTGGACTGCAAGAAGGCCTTTGGCACAGTTCCTCACAAGAGATTAGTGCAGAAGCTAGAGGATCAGGCGCATACAACAGGAAGGGCACTGCAATGAATCGGAGAATACCTGACAGGGAGGCAACAACGAGTCATGGTACATAATGAGGTATCATAGCGGGCACCTGTGACGAGCAGGGTCGCACAGGGGTCGGTCCTAGGACAAGTGCTATTTTTGATATATGTGAACGACATGATGGAAGGGTTAGACTCAGAAGTGTCCTTGTTCGCAGACGATGTGAAGTTAATGAGGAGAATTAAATCAGGCGAGGATCAGGCAGGACTTCAAAGAGACCTGGATAGACAGGACACCTGGTCCAACAACTGGCTTCTCGAATTTAACCCCGCCAAATGCAAACTCATGAAGATAGGGGAAGGGCACAGAAGTCTGCAGAGGGAGTATAGGCTAGGTGGCCAGACTGCAAACCTCGCTCAAGGAGAAAGATCTCGGGGTGAGTATAACACCAAGCATGTCTCCGGAAGCACACATCAACCAGATAACTGCTGCAGCATATGGGCTCCTGGCAAACCTGAGAACAGCATTCCGATACCTTAGCAAGGAATCGTTCAAGACATTGAACACCGTGTATTGAACGATTCCCTTCTTAGGTATCGGAAAGCTATCCTTACGTTTGCTAGACGCCCGTACACTGCAGCAGTTATATGATTGATGTGTGCCTCAGGAGATGTGCTATGTGTTATACTCACCCCAAGATCTTTTTTTCCTTGAGTGAGGTTTGCAGTTTTTGGCCACCTAGACTATACTGTGTCTGTGGTCTTTTTTGCCCTTCCCCGATCTTCATGACTTTACATTTGGCAGGGTTAAATTCGAGGAGCCAGTTTCTGGACCAGGCTTGTAGCCTGTCCAGGTCTCTTTGTAGTCCTGCCTGATCCTCGACCAATTTGATTCTTCTCTTTAACTTCACATCATCTGCAAACAAGGACACTGCTGAGTCTATCCCTTCTGTTATGTCATTCACATATACAAAAAGCAGCACAGGTCCTAGGACTGACCCCTGTGGAACCCCGCTTGTCACAGGCGCCCACTCTGACACCTCGTCACGTACCATGACTTGTTCTTGCCTCCCTGTCAGGTATTCTCTGATCCATTGCAGTGCCTTTCATGTTATGTGTGCCTGATCCTCTAGCTTTTGCAGTAACTTCTTGTGAGGAACTGTGTCGAAGGCCTTCTTGCAGTCCAGGAAAATGCAATGTATCCACCCCTCTCTCTCTTTTCTTACTTCTGTCACCTTGTCATAAAACTCCAGTAGGTTTTTGACACAGGATTTTCCTTCAAGGACGATAACATTGTATCAATCCCATCTGCTAGAAAAATGACAGGATGGATAATGAGAACCTTCAAAACTAGGGAGGCCAAGCCCATGATGACACTCTTCAGGTCACTTGTTCTATCTAGGCTGGAATATTGCTGCACACTAACAGCACCTTTCAAGGCAGGTGAAACTGCCGACCTAGAAAATGTACAGAGAACTTTCACGGCGCGCATAACGGAGATAAAACACCTCAATTATTGGGAGCGCTTGAGGTTCCTAAACCTGTATTCCCTGGAACGCAGGAGGGAGAGATACATGATTATATACACCTGGAAAATCCTAGAGGGACTAGTACAGAACTTGCACACGAAAATCACTCACTACGAAAGCAAAAGACTTGGCAGACGATGCACCATCCCCCCAATGAAAAGCAGGGGTGTCACTAGCACGTTAAGAGACCATACAATAAGTGTCAGGGGCCCGAGACTGTTCAACTGCCTCCCAGCACACATAAGGGGGATTACCAACAGACCCCTGGCAGTCTTCAAGCTGACACTGGACAAGCACTTAAAGTCAGTTCCTGATCAGCCGGGCTGTGGCTCGTACGTTGGTTTGCGTGCAGCCAGCAGCAACAGCCTGGTTGATCAGGCTCTGATCCACCAGGAGGCCTGGTCACAGACCGGGCCGCGGGGCGTTGACCCCCGGAACTCTCTCCAGGTAAACTCCAGGTAAACCATGCTGGTTGTCAATTATACACTTGTTTCTTCCCAGGTGCTCCACCACTCTCCTCCTGATGATCTTCTCCATGATTTTGCATACCATACACGTTAGTGATACAGGTCTGTAGTTTAATGCCTCATGTCTGTCTCCCTTTTTAAAAATTGGGACTACATTTGCCATCTTCCATACCTCATGGAGTTGCCCAGTTTCACTGGATGTGTTGAAGATCTTTGTTAGTGGCACACACAGCATCTCTGCTCCCTCTCTAAGGACCCACAGAGAGATGTCTGATCCCACTGCCTTTGAGGTGTCAAGTTCACATAGCAGCTTCTTCACCTCCTCATTGATTATGTGCACCTCATCCAGCACTTGTTGGCATACCCCCCTAATCTGATTTCCTGGAGTCCTACTGGTTTCCATTGTAAATACTTCTTTAAATCTCATGTTGAGCTCCTCACATACCTCTCGGTCGTTTCTTGTGAACTCCCCATCACCCTTCCTCAGTCTGATTACCTGGTCCTTGACTGTTTTCCTCCTGATGTGGCTATACAAAAGCTTCGGGCAGTTTTGCCCTTTTGATTATGTCATTTTCTATTGCTGCTGAGCCCCCCTTTCAATTTTGGGGGCTATTCGTTTCGGGGCTTTGGCTAATCTCTTTTTTTTCTTAGTTTCTGTCTTCTGTACCCTTTTCCTTTCTCAGTACACCTACTTTTCCCCTCCCTACACCTTTGGTAAACCCCAAGGACCATTCTGTTCTTCCCATTATTTCTGCCCCCTTTGGGAAAACAAACCATCCCTGCCTTCTTGCTTTTTTGCACAAGTCCTCATTTCCGTACGGGTTTTCCTGTCATTCCCTCTCCCACTAAATGTCTTACAGAAAGTTCCTCATCCCTGAGTAGTCCCCCTTTTAGTATGGTTTTCCCCCATTCCTGCTCCCTCTTCCACTTAAAGCTCACTATGTAGAAAAAGCACAAACCCATGATCACTAGCTCCTAGGGGCCTTTCATGCATATACCTCGATGCCAACTTCAAGTGAATAAAAGGGCCCATCCTGCTGGATCACCCTACCTCTCCTCTGGTATGTCTCAAACATGTTGAGCATGGGGGTTTTCCAGTACCACATCCATCACCCTTTCTCCCATGTTTTGGGACCCCCATCGCTCCAGTTTTTTCCCATCAATCCCCTTGTGATTAAAATCACCCAAAAACTATAATTTGCTCCCCCCCATATGGCTCTCTGGCCCCCCTCCTAGTGTTTACCGGAGTTTACCTGGAGAGATTTTCCGGGTCAACCCCCCCGGGGGCCCGGTCTGAGCCCAGGCCCCTGGTGGATCAAGCTGTCAACCGGGCTGTTTGCTCTGGCTGCACGAAAACCCAACATACGAGCCGCAGCCCGGCGTCGGGAAAACTGACTTTAGGTGCTTGTCCAGTGCCACTTGAAAAACTGCCCGGGGGCTGTTGGTAATCCCCCTTTTGGTGCGGGGGGCGTTGAACAGTCTCGGGCCCTGACACTATTGAGGTCTCTTAACGGCTAGTGAACCCCCGCTTTTCATTGGGGGGGTGGTGCACGTCTGCCCAAGTCTTTTGCTTTTATGGGGGATTTTCGTGTGCAAGTTCGGTACTATCCCTCTAGGATTTTCCAGGGTAATAAATGATCCTCCCTCCTGCGTTCCAGGAATACAGTTTGGGAAACCCTCAAGCCTCCAAATAATTTGAGGTGTTTTATCTCCTTTTATGCGCCCCGGAAAGTTTCTGTACATTTTCTGGGTCGGAAATTTTCCCACCTGCCTTAAAAGGGGTGCTGTTATGTGCCAAAAATTTTTCCACCCTAATAGAACAAGTGACCTGAAGAGTGTCTCGGGGCTTGGCCCCCCAGTTTGAAGTTCTCATTTCCATCCTGTCTTTTTTCTAGCAATGCGTTGATACAATGTTATGGTCCTTGAAGGTGAGATCCCCGACATGATCACCCCCGGTCTTTGAGGGGGGGTTTTTTGCCTATTTTGGGGCCAGAATTTGTTTTTTACTCTGTTTGAAGATTTAATTTCCTCATTTTTACCTATCTGAGAAATTTAAAATTTTTCTCATCGTTGAACTTCAATTTTTTTCTGCAGCCCACTGAAAGTTTTGGGTTATTCTGCCGGGAGTTTTGCAGTGTCTGCAATGGAAGACACTGTCATGCAATTGGGGGGCACTGCAAAGGAAGACAGGGTGCTGTGGCGACATCCTTGTCTATGTCGGATTTAAGGATGAGAACAAGATGGAGCGGTATTGTGCCTTTGGAAACAGAGTTTTATATATATATATATATAATATTATATATAAATATATATATAATATATATATTATATATATATATATATAATATATATATATATATAATACATTTATATAAAAAATTATATATAACATGTATAATAAATTTAATAATAATAATATATATATATATATATATATATATATATATTATATGGAACGAGCTTTTCACCGTAGCGCCTCGACTTTACTCTGTTGACGACTACCTTTTTCTGTTAGTGAGGAAATTATAATCCTCGACCGACTTTTCGGTTGCCTTTTGCTCTTTGCTCTCATTTTATTCTTCTCTTGGCCTCCTGCTGTTCTGTGGTGTTTGTACATACGAATTTCACCTTAGGGTCCTCCAGACGGATTGTTCCTACTAAGAATCCCTTTCCCCCGTGCCATCAATTTCTTCATTTTCTCAAAAACCCCATTGGTTTTTAAGAGCTGAAACTCCCCCAACTCCCCCCTCTGTCTTTCCTGAGTTTGATATCTGGGAGGGAAAAAAATTGCACTGTTTTCATGCTGGGGTTTTGTTTTTTGTGAGTGCATTAGCCTGGGATGTCTCCTTGATTCTTTCATCCACTCATACTTACTTGTTACCATCTGCATTTGTATACCACACCTTCAACTTCTTTTCTAAGACTGTGGTCTGGGGTGTACATTGGTGTTGGGGAAGTGGGAGACCTGATAAGGAATTATGGGTGGTTGCTGTGGAATGGTGGAGTTTGTGATACAGTGGGTTGGGGCATTGGATGTGGCATGAGTGTTTTGGTTTAAAATGCTTGGTTACACAGGGGTTGACCTGGTTGTGGGACTTCAATAGGAAGTTGTGAGGGAGGCTGTATTTGATCTTCTTCCTGGGTCTGGGATCTCATGTCTGTCTCCTCCATCCCCTCTCTTTCCTCCTTTTCCCTTTGTACCATCTCTCTCAGTTTCTGCCTTTCTTCTGTGTTCTGTCACGGTCGAGATACACCTTCCAGTATGCTGGCATGTCCGTTATCGATTCTGCCTTGAAAGTCACTTTCACTGGCTGGGTGCTCTTTCTTGTGTGTGTATGTGTGTATGCGTGTGTGTGTGTGTGTGTGTGTGTGTGTGTGTGTGTGTGTGTGTGTGTGTGTGTGTGTGTGTGTGTGTGTGTGTGTGTGTACTCACCTAGTTGTACTCACCTAGTTGAAGTTGCAGGGGTCGAGTCCAAGCTCCTGGCCCCGCCTCTTCACTGGTCGCCACTAGGTCACTCTCCCTGAACCATGAGCTTTATCGTACCTCTGCTTAAAGCTGTATATGGATCCTGCCTCCACTACATCTCTTCCCAAACTATTCCACTTCCTGACTACTCTGTGGCTGAAGAAATACTTCCTAACATCCCTGTGATTCATCTGTGTCTTCAGCTTCCAACTGTGTCCCCTTGTTACTGTGTCCAGTCTCTGGAACATCCTGTCTTTGTCCACCTTGTCAATTCCTCTCAGTATTTTGTATGTCGTTATCATGTTCCCCCTATCTCTCCTGTCCTCCAGCGTCGTCAGGTTGATTTCCCTTAACCTCTCCTCGTAGGATATACCTCGTATCTCTGGGACTAGTCTTGTTGCAAACCTTTTTCACTTTCTCAAGTTTCTTTACGTACTTGGCTAGGAGTGGGTTCCAGGCTGGTGCCATATACTCCAATATGGGCCTAACGCACACGGTGTACAGGGTCCTCAACGATTCCTTATTAAGGTGTCGGAATGCTGTTCTGAGGTTTGCTAGGCGCCCATATGCTGCAGCAGTTATTTGGTTGATGTGCGTTTCAGGAGATGTACCTGGTGTTATACTCATCCCAAGATTTTTTTCCTGGAGTGAGGTTTGTAGTCTCTGGCCCCCTAGACTGTATTCCGTCTGCAGTCTGCTTTGCCCTTCCCCAATCTTCATGACTTTGCACTTGGTGGGATTGAACTCCAGGAGCCAATTGCTGGACCAGGTCTGCAGCCTGTCCAGATCCCTTTGATGTTCTGCCTGGTCTTCGATCGAATGAATTCTTCTCATCAACTTCACGTCATCTGCAAACAGGAAAACTTCGGAGTCTATTCCTTCCGTCATGTCGTTCACAAATACCAGAAACAGCCCTTTCTTAGGACTGACCCCTGTGAGACCCCACTGGTCAGGAGGTGCCCACTCTGACACCTCGCCTCGTACCATGACTCGCTGCTGTCTTCCTGACAATTATTCCCTGATCCATTGTAGTGCCTTCCCTGTTATCCCTGCTTGGTCCTCCAGTTTTTGCACTAATCTCTTGTGTGGAACTGCGTCAACTGCCTTTTTGCAGTCCAAGAAAAGGCAATCCACCCACCCCTCTCTCTCTTGTCTTACTGCTGTCACCATGTCATAAAACTCCAGTAGGTTTGTGACATAGGATTTCCCGTGTCTGAAACCATGTTGGCTGCTGTTAATGAGATCATTCCTTTCTAGGTGTTCCACCACTCTTCTCATGACAATCTTCTCCATGATTTTGCATACTATACATGTCAGTAACACTGGTCTGTAGTTTAGTGCTTCATGTCCATCTCCTTTTTTAAAGATTGGGACCACATTTGCTGTCTTCCATGCCTCAGGCAATCTCCCTGTTTCGATAGATGTTATTAAATATTGTTGTTAGGGTACACATAGCGAATCTGCTCCTCTCTCAGGACCCATGGCGAGATGTTATCCGGCCCATTGCCTTTGAGGTATCTAGCTCACTCAGAAGCCTCTTCACTTCTTTCTCGGTTGTGTACACTGTGTCCAGCACATGGGGGTGTGCCCCACCTCTCCGTCTTTCTGGAGCCCCTTCTGTCTCCTCTGTGAACACTTCTTTGAATCTCTTGTTGAGTTCCTCACATACTTCACGGTCATTTCTTGTTGTCTCTCCTCCTTCCTTCCTTAGCCTGATTACCTGATCCTTGACTGTTGTTTTCCTCCTGATGTGGCTGTATAACAGCTTCAGGTCAGATTTGGCATTCGCTGCTTTGTTGTTTTCATATTGTCGTTGGGCCTCTCTTCTTATCTGTGCATATTCATTTCCGGCTGAATGACTGCTCTCCTTATTCTCCTGGGTCTTTTGCCTTCTATATTTCTTCCATTCCCTAGCACACTTGGTGTGTGTGTGTGTGTGTATATGTGTGTGTGTTTCTGTGTGTAGGTAAAAATTATATTGAGTTGGTGAACACGATTATTTTGTGTGTGTTCTGAAGTAATATGTATAAAAATGTGAAATGTTCTGAACATTATGAGTAAAAAATCCTTTACATGTCTTAGCTTAAAGTTTCCCTATGTTGACTTTGGTCAATGACTTATATTACTGAAACAAGGAAATATTCGTGTTATATTGTATTTACCGAAAATGTGTATTACTGAACATTTTACTTAAAAAATGCATTGTTATTAACAAAAGAGTGGAGTGTAAACCTCTAATACCTGGGACTGGGAGACTGTACACACATGATGCAATATGTATGAGCACCCTCATGATGTCACATCAACTAGTTTTACCTACTCAATCCTGTTTCGTTGGGTGTGATGTCACACCTCTCTTGATTCAACCTGTTATACTCCTGTAGAGTAGACGTATTGCACCATGTTAGAAAGGTCCAAGTCAATGCCCAACTTATTAAGGTCATGTCACATTCCCTGAAGGATCTTCATAGACTATGACTACCATTTTTGAATGATTAACTCTGACGCTCATAGGAGAAAACCTTACGCTACCCCATAGGGCAGTGGTTCCCAAACTTTTTCAGCTTGTTACCCAATTTAACATGCCACATAAAGCATGTTACCCCTTTCACAAAATGTTGTTATTATTGATATATATGGCTAAATTAAAACACTTGAAATATTTTCTTTTATTTATTGTATTTGAACATTGTGCGTCTCTAATGACTATTACCAAAGATGTCAAGAACATCAGTGGGATGGATGGAGTTGCATACTTGAAGCTAGTTTAGGAATTCTTGGCTTCGTGGTTGAAAGTGCCAGCCTGGCATCGTTTGCAACATTCAAGCGAGTCCTCTTTTTTGTTTTCATACCCAGCACAGTTGAGAAGCCCTTCTCGCATAGATACGTTGTTGAGAATGATACCAACAACTTCAAGGCTCTCTTGGACAGAGTTGGCGAGTCAGGTAGTCGTGAAATCCAAAAGGAATCTGCATTTTGGTTTTGGAATTCGATTTTCAAGGCTTCATTGGCTCGCATTGTGATCCACTCCTCCTTTGCAGGGAAATCATCATCATGAATGGCATCATCAGGTACAGAGAAGGGATGAATGATCCACTGAAGAGTGGCTGTTTCTTGGTCACTCTCTGGAAAGTAGTGATGCATGCTTGTTTCAAGCCCCTTCAAATGGTCGCTCATTTCTTTGTTGATGGTCTGTAGAAGTGATCCAGTATCATGACTGTTCTCCTCAACAAACTGGTCTAGGGTGGGAAACTGGGCGATCACTCCTTGCTCCAAGCGCCGAATCCAGAGTCTCAGTTTCCCCAGAAATGCAGTCACAGTGTGATGGGCATCAATGACAGTCGTGTTTCGGCCCTGGAGTTGCAGATTACCACTGTTCAGCTCCGCAAATATGTCAGCCAAGTAACAAAGTCGAGCAAGCCACTCCTTATCGGTGAACTTGGTAGCAAAAGGAGATCCTTTTTGTTCCAGGAATTCCTGAACAGCTTTTCGGAGCTCAATGACTCGACGTACAACCTTGCCTCGTGACAACCAGCGAACATCGGTGTGGTAGAGCAGAACTTGATACTGCTCTCCCATTTCCTTGCACAGCTCCTTGAATATACGCGAATTCACATCTCTGGACTTGATGAAGTTGACGATTTTCAACACATCTTCAAACACTAACTTCAGATTACCAGGCAGGCTTTTCGATCCAAGAGAGTACCGATGAATGATGCAGTGATCTACAGAAATTTCTGGATTGATAGCTTGTATGAGGCCCCGTAATCCACGATGACCACCCATCATCGACGGTGCTCCATCGACGGAGACCTGGAATAAAAAGAAAAATTATTATAGACTGCGTCAGTTAGTCATTGTTACTTATCTTTTGCGTTATAATTATATGGTTTTAATTAATTATTTCGGGACTTGAGTATTTCAGTACGACAGGCACGATATTTTTTGTGTGAATCATGTACAAAATATTAGCTACACTACAGTTACTTGTACAATAAATAAAACTGTATATGACTATATGCCGTGTAATTAATTGTATTTATACTAATTTAGACTTTATATAAACATCGTTTCCTACCTGTTGAACGCTGTTCCAATCCAATCCATTCTTGGTAAAGAAACTGTTGATGATATTGAAGACATCTTCTCCCTTTGTGGCTGTCAGCAGATCCTCGCATAATAGGAACTCTTCTTTGATCTTATCCTGGTGGACGTAACGGACGAACCCAAGGAGAACAGCACAACTGGCTACGTCACACGATTCATCAAATTGCAAGGAGAATTTGCCATATGAGCTTTCCTTGATCTCTGTTGTAACTTGGACAGGATATCTGATGCCATGTCATCGACTCGTCGGCGGATGGTGTTGTTTGATAGAGATATGACACTCAGTTTCTTCGCTTGATCCTCCCCACATACCTTGCTTGCCATCTCGTATGCACAAGGCATAATCAGATTCTCTGCAATGGTGTGGCATTTCAGTTGTTCGGCAATTTTATATGCAACACAGTAGGATGCTTCGACCGCAGCTTGAAGCTTTTGGGCTTGAATTCCAGATGAGCCGAACTGGATATTCTTCAGTGCTACATCCTGGCGCTGAAAATAAGCCTGATCCTTATTTTGAAGATTTGGATGGCACTTCTGGAGGTGAGCTGAGAGTTTTGATGGCTTGAGGCTTTCATTTGTCAACACTTTGTGACATGCCACACATTGTGGCCGATCCTCTCCACCAGAAGTTAAATTCACAAAGCCATGGCGAAGACAGGCGTCAGTGTAGGTGCGCTTTTTGGACATTTTCTTGTTCAATCTGCAGAAAAAGAAGAATATCCATGCATACACTGCAAAACGCAAGGTACATAATTTCTCGTATGGCAGCTAACACAAGTTCACTGATGCAAGCACACACGCATACATTCAAAATTGTCAGGCTGCAAGTATCATGCTTGTCAGCACAAGAGCACCGTGTAGCGCGAGACTACAGTGAACGTATACAGCCTCGCATACTCTGCTAATCCTAGCAAAACCATTGAAAATGTAAGAACCACACATACATTATAATAAAAAATTAATAATAGCTACAAATTCACAGTAACAGTGGGTAAATACTAACTATATACTGCACAGGCAGTACACATACATACCAGCTTATGTCTACCTCGGCTGATGCTCACAGATAAACTGACAGTGTGAAATAGAGGCAGCCTCAGGAAGTGAGTGACGCGTACTGGACAGGTCGATCTGGGCTACTGAGTGACTTTTGTCCTGAAGCATACTTGTCAAAATACTTTTGGGTTTCCACACACTTAGCTATATATTTCTTCTTTTCTAATACTGTATATTAGTTTTTGATGTTTATTGTTATTTGGTTTAACTTTATTACTTACTTATAATAGGTTTACTTTACAACTTTATATACTAAGACAAAGTTAACAATAATCCTCATACTGGGTACCGCATTGTTTTCTTGATTTTCAGAATTCATAACTTTTTTTGTCACCCCTCCATTACCCCCCAAAAATGGTTAAATTACCCCCAGGGGGTAATTTACCCCCAGTCTGGGAACCACTGCCATAGGGGATTACGTTCAGTCTTGATCCAAGAAAGTGGAGGGGTAAAGGCAAATCTTCTTGTTTGTATTACCATTATCGAAATTTTAATGGGTATCCATAGGGAGGAGTGAAAATGTACCTTGGAGTAAATCTTGATCCATGGAAGTGAAGGGTGACTCAGAAATATTCAAGAAACCCTCAAAATTTGATAAATCTCCCCAAAATTCGAAAAATAAATTTGGTAGCATACTCTAAAAAGGCAAATCTGGCATGCCTGTAAAATTTTGGAAAACTTGGCAACATTTCTGGAAAAAAATAAAAAATGAAAAATTGGCAACCCCATTGGTCCTTAAACCTTAAACGGTCCAAATGTACATATACGTTCACTCGCGCAGTGCCCCGAATATTTTGAAAAAAAAATCCTTTTTTTATATATAGAAAAAAAAGAGCACATTTTTTTAAGTGTTTTAGCACAAAAAAATTGTTGTTAGGGTCAGTACTTACCGAGATATGAGGCCGAGAAGTTGGCACTTGGCGATCACCTGACGGCAACATGGTAGGCACTGCCGCTTGCAGAAATTCAACATATTTACCGTTTTCTTCCATTTTTTTTTTTTTTTTCATTTTCTTAGTTTTCATGATATGATAATTATGTTTACAGTAAATCATTTGATATCAACGCCAATTTTTGTTTATACACCTATATTACATACGACATTATTATCACATTGTCATAAAGACACATGTACACACTGACAGGTGATTTTGCACACCTGGCTGAATCACACGTTTTTATCTACAACTATATACAAGTATTTACATGTCCCATTTATGTTTCTAGAACTCCACAAATGTATGATACTCCATGAAGCATGGATTCATACAGAGTGCCACCCCACACTGGTGACAAATGAATCGTGTGTCCTTCCGCTTTTGGGGTCGTTTTTTGGTGGTAGCACACACAATATACTTTTTCTGGGCATTCTTCTTCTTTTGGGTAGGTGGTATTGGTACCAGATAGTGACAGTTAGAAGTGATTCGGTCTGGCACTTTCCCCACTGGCTGTGGTTGGGGGACAGGTTGTGGCATGACAGGTTGCTGTTGAGGGGGCAGGTACAGGTGTGGTACCATAGTTTCTTGCTATCTTTTTGACGAGATTCAGAGATAAATCTGCAAAACGTTGTCGTTTTCCAATCTTTATTTCGTACATATTGAATGCATTGAGCACTGCAATGTCTACAAGGTGAAAAAAAGTTTTATATACCACTTGCGACTCGTCAACAAACCCTATCATCATGTCACACTTGTCAACTAGTCGCATATTGTTCGTATAGTCCAAGACAGCAGCTGGCTTTACAATAGGTTCTTTGTTGAACTAGCTCAGTCTGTCTGTTTGTACCATCTCGTTTCTGTGGATGGTTGATAGCAATGTCACGTCCCGTTTATCATGCCACGTCAGTGCCATGATGTCATTAGCATGAAACGCTTGCACTTCACCTTCAACACTGCCTCCAGTGAACCTTGGCATATGTTTCCTATTCCTTTTCACTGTTCCACATATATCAGTATTGTTCACACGTAGGAAATCAGCGAGCATAGGGCTTATATATCAGTTGTCTGTGTACAATGTATGGCCCTTGCCAAGGTATGGTTCCATCATCCTGCGAACATCACCGGAAATGCCCAACATCCGTCTGCCATCATCTAGTGTGTTTTTCCCGGTGTATACAATTACATCCAACACAAGACCACTCTCACAGTCACACATAACAAAAAGTTTTATACCAAAGCAATTACGTTTGCTCGGTATATATTGCTTGAATGAGATGCGTCCCTTGAACAGAATCAAGGACTCATCAACAACAATGTTCTTGAAGGGATAAAAGTATGCACCGAATTTCTGCTTCAAATACATAAACACTTTCCGGATTTTGTATAGAAGGTCATTTCTGTTTGGCGTATTTCTGTCTGAGAAGTGCAACATTCGTAGCAACAGAGTGAATCTGTTGCAGGGAAGGAGGTCACGGAGAACTGGAGTACTGATGAAGTGGTCTGTAGACCAGCAATTACGTACATTGTTCTTATAGATATGTGGCATAAGCATGACACTGGCAAGGAATAAATACATTTCAGCCCCTTTCAACCTGTGCAGCCGTGACGATTCTCCAACCTCTACTGTGTTGTCCATGACATATTGGTAATAATTGTTTGTCTGAGTCACTGTCAAGCTCATTATAGGCTCGTCAAAATACAACTGGAAATAGTCTAACTTTGTAGACTCATTCGTTATGGAACATCCTGGCTGGATATCACTTCCACTAGCATCAAAATCACAAGGCTGTGGCACGAATATACTTTGTGTCCAGTTCCACTCACGATCACATGGTGCAGGGTGGACCTGTGGCATGGGGCGAGGGGGGCAGGAGGAAGGACAGGAGTGGAGGCAGCTCATGGTTGCGGGGATGCCGGGCGGTCCTATGTCTGTCCACCCACTGCGCTATGCCGTGCCACCCACCACTACTTCCTCCATCCCCGCATACTCCCCTTCGTGATCACTTTCACTATCAGTGGCTGGGGTTTTGGATCGTGACCAGTCACGACCCTTGGGGATTGCATATGGCACACTACCTGAACGTAGATAACGACGCCTAAAAGTACGTTTCACTGGGGAATAATGAACTTCACTATCACTAGACGAATCCTCGATTGGCATAAAATCAATCTCATTGTCACTTACATCACTTTCACTATCACTAAAACACCGGGAAAATGATAGTTTCCTCTTGCGAAGTTGCCTATGGGTAACACTTGCCTCTCCAGAGGTGCTTGGCCCAGGGTCTTCTGTGGCCACACTGGCCACCCCAGAAGTGCTTGGCCTAGGGTCCGCTGTGGCCACACTGGCTACCCCAGAGGTGCTTGGCCCTAGGACAGGTGTTGCTACCCCAGCGGTGATGGGCTGGGGGTCATCTGGTTTATCATCGATATTTTCACTAATTCCTTGAATATTACTGGCCCCATTGGTGTCAAATCCACTAAACTCACGATCTGTATCACTTTCCTCGAATAGTAGAGTGTTAATACGAAAAGGCGTGAGTGAATCACGAGGATGTGCTATGATGTTGACCCAGGATGGAGCTGAATGTAACTGGTCCTACAATGTGGTACCCAGGCATCCCAGATTTTTTGTATACCACGCACACTGAGTGCGCACACCCATTCTCTCATATCTAGGTGACTCAGGCCTATCGCACCAATTTTGAATGAATGAAAAATAAAACGTATATATACGCTTGGGGCGCTACGTACATGAATGTATATATACTTTTGGACCGTTTAAGGGGTAAAGGACAGAGGGTGAAGTCAAGGGGAGGTGCAAAAAAATGAATTTGGAAAAATAAACAAATTTTGTAACATTCTCGAAAGTAGGTAAAACTCAAAAATTAAAAAATCCCCCCAAAATTTGCAAAAAAAAAAAAAAAACGAAGCATTCTCGAAAAGTGAGTAAAATTGGACCTTAGGGGATAGGATGTGGTAGGGGGAGCTGGGAAAAAAATAAAAAAATCGAAAATAAATAAAAATTTGTTCCGAGTAGCAGGGGCAATCTCGAGTAAGGGAACACAGGTGTGGACATAGACTGGAGGCATGGGTGTGGGCGGAGGATTGCAGACAGGGGGCACAGGGGGTGGGGTGGTGGTTCAGGGGCCTTGGCAGGGGGTGTGGTCATGGGGCGCAGGCGAGGGGCATGGGCTGGAGTCATGGGAGGGAGGCATAGGTTGGGGCAAAGGCGCAGGTGGAACCCTGGCACCACAAGGGTCAATAATACCTAGGTGAGAAATTTCACACCTAGGTATTAAGGGGGACCAGAAGTTGGGGGGATCCCTCTGCCATTTTGCATTGGTCTGGCATACACCACTCAGCCATACAGTATACTGCTTATAAGTAATTCATTCATGGTTGAATCAATGTAAAAAGTGTCCCACTAAACCTTTACACCAAATTATCCTTAAGGGAGGGGTGAGCCATTTTTCAGTGATCAGGAAATTAAGATTGAAAAATTATGTAAAAAAATGTTTCCTAACTGAAAAATAGTGCAAAATTCTGGCAACATTTTGATGTAATCAGCTGGTTTCTATCATATTCCTAAGCATGTTTTTCATTAAATGTATTTTGTTTTTTTGTTCCTGCTGTCATCAGAAATACATGTTGGCAATCAGTATTTTTTTTTCCTCCAAAAGTTAGGATTTTTGTGATTGTTTCGTTTTAAATACTCTACTTGGCAACTTCTGTGCTGACTAAAGTGTAGAAAATGGTGAGTCTCTCTTAGTAGCCTGCAGGCTGTCTTGAAGGAAGGATGAGTGTAACACACTGAGAGTTGGCATGTCATAACCATAGTTTCAAACCAAACAAAAAAAAAATAATAACTCAGAAAAAAGTTATTGGCGGTGTTTTCCTTTTTCTCCAATAAGTATTAATAGGATTGACATGAATTTTGCACATGTTATTGAGGAATGATGGTTCTACAAACAACCAGGGAGGTTTTGTGATATTGTTTCAGCTTTGTTTTTAATGATTTTTTTCCACAAAAGAAAAAAAATTACTACAACATTTATTTTATGAAATCTACTGACGTTATCGCTGAAATAGCCTGAGTGAACAATAATCTAGCCTTTATCTTTTATCTGATGTTAACTAGAGCATTGTACATCTTCCCAATTTCGCAGAAAAGGAAAATTTTATGACCCATAAAACTGTGCATATTTTTTTTTCTAACTTGAAAGCTAACAGTCAAAACAAACACATCTTATACGTTTTTTATTTATGCTGCTTACTCCATTCTTAGAATCTCACTGAAATCTGACAAAAAAATGGTGATTTCTCTCGCCCATCTCTTAATACAATCAATGGAGAAAATATAATCCCAAGGCATTCTCTGAGTAAAACCTACAACCTATTATTGAGCAGGTAAGTTTCCAGTAAAGGTAAATCAAGAAAGGTTTTCACTGGGTAACAAAGAACAAACAGTATTAGAGGAAAGCTTCAAAGTGGTAAGTATCGAACATTATAGTTTTAATTCAAAACAGAGGTAGTTATTTATATTTCATGATTTAGGACAATCATTGGTTATCATTGAATAGAAGTATGAGCTACAAACTACATACTTAAATTCAAATAGTTATTTAATAGGTAATCTAATTCACTTCTTTTATGGTCAATATAAGATATAACCAGGATATTCTTTTTACAAATTTTACAAATCTTTAATTAAATAAAAGGCACAAGAAACATAAGGTAAACACAGGAAGACATTTTCACTGCAATGTCTTTAACCATATTAAGGTAAAAATACTTTGCATTTTACAATATTTCATTTACTTTAATCTGATTCTTTGTATGAATCTCATCTACTTCATACAAACACATCATCTCTACCTTCATGACTCGCACAATCGTCACTGTGGTGGTATTCAAGCCTCCAGATGCAACTTCCCAGCAATTCCAGGAGCAGCTTGTAAAAATTGATCACTGACTGGAAAATCTCCCAACTCCTGCCCCAAACATCGTACTACTAGGAAACTTCAACTTGAGACACATAAAATGAAGGAGTATAGCAATGTTTTAGCAGAGATCACCCCTGGAGGCAGCTCAGATGAAAATTCACACACACACACGAATTATTAAATCTCTGCACCAAATTCACCATAAACCAACAAATATTAGAGCCTTCAAGACTAGAAAATATGCTGGACCTCATCTTCTCTAACATCGACGACTTGATTCGTAATATTACCGTTGACTTATTTTGGTGAGGCACTCATTGACATATATCAGGGTGGCTTAGAGGATTTCTGCAGCTGAATTATGTCGTTTTGGGTCTCCACATCATTAGTGTTATGTGTGTATTTGCTAGGCCATCACAGGGTTGACAAAATCCTCAGGTGGTTGAAAAACAGAGGAGCAAAGCCCTTGTTGTCGTTGCCGCTACCAGTCAGTCAGACGGGGGAAGGCAATTCAAGACATTGGAGCATTCTCTAGGTGTGAACTTACTTGAGTCTCGTACAGAGTTTTGCAGCCTTTACTATCATGCAGGTCTTTGTGCTGTTAGCTTATTGGCTGCATTCCTTGGAGAAAATGTCGTGTATTTCCTCATAGCCAGTTTAGAATCAAATTTAACCCCGAGAATATCAGCCAAAACAATGGACCAATCACACTTTCTTGAGGAACACTGACACTGAGTGCCTTGTTAACCCTGTCCCACTGAGAGCTACTCTACGAGAGCCACCGTGAAGGTAATCACTAAGGAGTTGTAGCCAGGAGCCAGAGACTCCAGGTGCCAGCAAGTTTACCAAGAGTACCTAGTCTCATTCTTATTCGAAAGCAGCACCTGCAAGTCCAGTGCTGCTATCAGTTGATCTTCGATTCATCTAGCGACTGGTGCCACACAGGGGAATATCAGCAGGATATCAGCAGCACAGCGACTTTTTTCAGAAATCGTGTTGACGGTCACAGAGAAGTAAGTGGTAAACGAAAAATGATATATTGCCGTGAGATTCTCAAGAATTTTGCCATTTATTGACGTAAATATCGTTGATCTCTAGTTGCTGCTTTCCGCTCATCTTAATGTTTTTGTGAACATGGACATATATTTGCCTCATTTCCACAGAGAAGCCATTTATACTGTGACACTGACAGAGTTAGGGTGATGCTAGCTGGTTTGCATATCTACTCATGAATATTTTGCTCGCCTTAACTAGGCCCATAGCTTTTCTTGTCCAGAATTTTAAGAATTTGCTTCATTCTGCCTTATTGTCTCCTCTGACAACTTTGACACAAAGCAAGTGTTCAGCAAACAGTAAACTTTCTCTTTATTGCTATAGAGGCAGTTAAAATCCTATCTATTTAGAGCTAAGGGACCTCAGCGCCCTTAACTCTCCTACAGTGCAATTTTTCTTGTCCTTAGACTGACCTCATTTTACTACTATTATTGTTACTACCATTATATTGCTTCCTTTCACACCTCCCTCCACTTTCTATCTCTTGCCATTAAACTACTCTGACCGCTTTCTACTACTTCTACTAGTATTTACACTACCAGCCTTACCGGTTTTCTCCCCCTCGACTATATGTACTGTCTCCTCTCTCTCGTGTGTGTGTACCAGACGTCCGAGTCACGAAAGGAAAAGTCCACGATTTCCCAAGGACTCAACTCAATGACTCGGATTTGGAAAAGGAGGCGCAATTCTGACAAGCTGCGAGATCACTCCCTGGGCTCATAATACAGCCGCCTAGCCAGTGAGATAGGTATGGATGAAAAAATGTTCATCCCAACCAGAGAAATACTGTATGGATCATAGGTATGACATGGAGTAATGATATTCAGAATCGCAGATAGAGGCAGTAAATTCAGACTCATCTACAAAACACACCGTGACACCGCTTAGGCTGCTATAATTCCCCTGGAGAGTTAATACGGCCTGAAGATATTATTGTCCCAAAATCTGTAATGAGAGTGTATTCTCACTCTCCGAAACATAGTCCTATGTGGTACTGCAGATGGCGAACGGACGACCTCGAACCACCGCTTGTTTCTCATTGAACTAAAATCAATAGAGTGGGACGACAAAAGGCGTCCTAATGAGCTATCTGCTGGACATGCCTCTCGATACAATGTACAGTAATTAAAACATCCCGAAAGCTGAGCGGCTTTGTGGCTAGAAGGATGGCAACGTACCTACGAGGCAGATCTTGATCCAACATGTAGGACCTCTCCTAGCTCCAATGGATCTCGGTTGTTGAGGAAAATACCAGTTTAGGATATACAACCCAGAACCTTTGTTAATCTAAAGAAGTATGAGGCATCTGCAGGGAGTCTCACCCAAACAAGAACTGCCAGGATAAGCTAAAATGAAGGGAGGCTACGGAACCTCGGTCTCCAAATTGCGGTGAGAAGCATCATGCCTGGATTCTGCACTACCCAGAAAGGCTCCACCATGTCAAGGCAGCATGGAAAACCATGGTTGTCCAACCTCCAGCATCAAGTAGAGCCCTCGTCATTGAGCAGTAGCCTCATCCAAAGAAAGTTACAGGTCAGTGGTCAGTACGCTAAGGTCAGTGGTCACCTCAGTAAGCAGAGGTCAGTGGTCAGTACGCTGAGGTCAGTGGTCACCTCAGTAAGCAGAGGTCAGTGGTCAGTACGCTGAGGTCATTGGTCCCCAGTAAGCAGAGGTCAGTGGTCAGTACGCTGAGGTCAGTGGTCACCTGCGGTCATACCTGTCCTGAGCTCTCTGGGAGTTAGCGTGGGATGTTACCAAGCACCATGGCTTGTTGCAGTGTTTTAGAATCTCAGGTTCAGGTGCTGAAGAAGGAGGTTCTACTTCTTCAGGAGGAAAATAGGAGGCTGAAGCTTCACCTAGATGAGTGTGGGAGTGAGTGTGAGAAGGGTTTAGCTGGTAAGGAGGAAATGGTCACTAGCAGTGATAGTAGCAGCCGCTTTAAGTGGCAAGTGGCTCACAGTTCAGGAAGAAGGAAGATAAAGCGAGTTAACAAAGAAGATGTGAAGGTAGGAAATCGATTCTTTTTTCTCCAGGACGAGTGCACTTCAGTGGTTACTGAGGTTGTAGGTACCACTGATTCCCCTGCTAATCAAGGTAAGACTATTTTAATAGTAGGAGATTCTCAGGTAAGATATATGGACTGTGCATTTTGTAACAGAGACAGAAAGGTCAGCCAGAGAGTGTGCCTTCCTGGAGCTGGTGTTGGTGACATAGTCAGCAGGTTGGATAATATTATGTCAGGTAATGGGAACAAGCCCATTATCTGTCTTAGTGCTGGGGGTAATGACACTGGGAAGGGCAGGAGACAGAAGCTGCTGGATAAGTACAGGTCAGCCATAGAAATAGTTAGGTCTAAGGGAGGGATCCCAGTCATATGTAGCATCTTGCTTGGAAAGGGAGTGGGCAATGAATGGATGTCTAGGGCAATTGGTATAAATTGCTGGCTAGACAGGTACTGCAAGGAACTTGCAATCCCATTCATTGATAACTGGGACCTATTCTTTGGCAAACGTCATATATATGCAAGGGATGGGGTTCATTTCCCTGGGGATGGAGTGGTTGCATTAGCCAAATCGATTGAGAAGGCAATTGATGACTTGTCTAGGAATTTAAACTGAGAGATTATAGAGGTATGGGTTTTTGTGGGAACAATCAGGCTGCAGTATTAAGGTTAAAAACAGCAGTTATTACCGGGATACCTCAGGGATATGTTTAAAAGACAATATTCAAAATAAAGTTGCTAGTAATGGCAAATCAATTGATCAACAAACAAAGAGAGATAGTAGAGGGCAATGAATTACTAGCTCCCTTAAGGTTTACTATACAAATAGTAGGAGCCTTAGAAATAAGATAGATGAGCTAAGATTACTTGCAAGTGTAGGTAATATATAGGTTATTGGTATAACAAAGACCTGGTTCAACCTGAAAGATAGAGAAATTCCTTCTGAATGCAACATACAGGGTTATAAACTATTCCACACTGACAGGGTCAACAGGAAGGGTGGTGGAGTGGCGATGTTTGTCAGAGAAAATTTAATTTGTCTTAGACGTAACATAAGATCAGAAACATCAAACACAGAATCTGTTTGCCTACAGTTTCTCGAGGGTCGTGACAAATTAATTTTGGGTGTGATTTATAGGCCCCAAAACCTTGATAGGGAGTGCAGTAAGCTGTTATGGGACGAAATTCATAAGGCATTTATATATGAAAATGTTGTGGTATTGGGAGATTTTAACTTTAGACAAACTGATTGGAACAATATGACAGGAAATCTTGAGTCTAGTGACTTTCTTGATACGGTTCAGGATTGTTTTTTAGAACAGGTTGTGACAGATCCAACTAGAGGAAACAATGATGAGCTAATCAAGGTAATGGAAAGTGATCACAAGTCACTTAGTTTCAATATATCATGGAATTACCCAGTTAACTGCAATCAAATCTGTCCCAGATTTTCACTTGGCTGACTTCATGGGACTGAAAAATTACCTGGGTGGGCTAAATTGGGATGTCCTGACTATGGGTCAGGTAGGTGATTTTGGATGCCAATATGACGTTTTTCAGAGCATAGTTCTAACTGCCCAGACAACTTTTATTCCTAGTAGGGAAATTAGATCTAACAATAATGATCCAAAATGGATGAACAATGGATTAAAACATCTCATTGGTCAAAAGAAAGGAATAAATAGGCGTATCAAAAGAGGGGATGTGCAGTTAAGAAATCAATATATTCAATTAAAGAGAGTAATAAAGAAGGGAATAAGAAAAGCAAAAAGGGATTATGAGGCTAAGGTCGCAAGGGATTCAAAGACTAACCCAAAAGGGTTCTTTCAGGTATACAAAAGTAAGATTAGGGACAAGATAAGCCAACTTAAGAGTAACTCTGATCAGATCACTGACAGTGATAAGGATATGTGTGAAATTCTCAATACCTACTACCTCTCAGCTTTCACCCACGAAAATACTAGCAATATTCCTGAAATAATAGATTATGTAGAACAGGATGATAGTAAACTATGCACGATAGCGATAACTAGTGACATGGTCCTCAGACAGATAGAGAAACTAAAACCTAACAAATCCCCAGGTCCTGATGAACTGTTTGCAAGGGTGTTAAAGGAATCTAAAGAGGAACTTAGCATACCTTTGGCTAATCTTTTTAACATACCGTTACAAACTGGCATAGTGCCTGATAAGTGGAAAATGGCGAATGTAATACCTATTTACAAGGCAGGTGACAGTTCTTGGCTTCGAACTATAGACCAATAAGCCATATCTCCATAGTGGGAAAATTTATGGAATCAATAATTGCCGAAGTAATTCGTAGCCATCTTGACAGGCACAGATTGATTAATGAATCTCAGCATGGTTTTACAAAGGGGCGTTCCTGACTTACAAATTTACTACTTTTTTCCCTAAGGTGTTTGAGTAGGTAGATCATGGTAATGAATATGACATTGTGTATATAGAATTCAGTAAGGCTTTCGATAGAGTTCCACACCAGAGGTTATTGAGGAAACTTAAGGCACACGGAAAAGGAGGAGAAATTTTTTCCTAGGTAGAGGCATGGCTGACAAATAGGCAGCAGAGAGTTTGCATAAATGGGGAGAAATCAGAATGGGGGCACGTCACAAGCAGTGTTCCACAGTGGTCAGTGTTGGGCCCGTTGTTGTTCACAATTTACATAAACGACATCAATGAGAGAGTAAATAGCGTCATAAGCAAATTTTCTGATGACACCAAAATAGGTCGTCCAATTCATTCTAATGAGGATACTAGAGCACTCCAGGATGATTTGAATAGACTGATGCAATGGTCGGAGAAGTGGCAGATGCAGTTTAATAATGACAAATGCAACGTTCTGAATGTTGGACAGGGAAATAACCATGCCACATATAAACTAAATAATTTAGATCTCAATGCTACTGACTGAGAAAAGGATTTATGTGTTCTGGTTAGCAGTTATCTAAAACAAAGACAGCAGTACTTTAGTGTTCACAATAAAGCTAACAGAATTCATGGCTTCATATCTAGAAGTATAAATAATAGAAGTCCTCAGGTTGTTCTTCAACTCCATTCTTCAACTCATTTAGATTATGCTGTTCAGTTCTGGTCACCGTATTACAGAATGGATATAAATGCTCTGGAAAACGTACAGAGGGGATGATAAAGATGATCCCGTGTATTAGTAATCTTCCCTATGAGGATAGACTGAGGGCTCTGAATCTGCACTCTTTCGTAAGGCGTAGAAGTAGGAGGTATATGATCGAGGTGTATAAATGGAAAGCAGGAATAAATAAAGGGGGTGTAAATAGCGTTCTGAAAATTTCCAGCCAAGACAGGACTCGCAGCAATGGTTTCAAGTTGGAAAAATTCAGATTCAGGAAGGATATAGGAAAGCACTGGTTTGGTAACAGAGTTGTGGATGAATGGAACAAACTCCCAAGTTCAGTTATTGAGGCTAAAACGTTGTGTAGATTTAAAAATAGGTTAGATAAATACATGAGTGGGTGTGGGTGGGTGGGTATGAGTTGGACCTCACTAGCTTGTGCTATTGGGTCTGCTTCCGTGCTCCTTCCTTCAGTGGAGGTGGCCAGACTGGGTGGGTCATAGGGCTAATCCGGGGGGGACATGGGCCTGCTCCCAACGAGTCAGTAGGCCTGTTGCAGTGTTTCTTCTTTCTTATGTTCTTAACATGGAATTCTGGGCCACTTCCCCGGCCACAGCAACGATGGAAGCCAAGGAAACATCAACGAAGTCGCACCCTTGCTCAAGAATCTTCCGATTCTCCTGCTCAAACTCCCGCTCAAAAACAGCAGCCAATGGATTGTATGCTGCAAGAATAGGATACAGTTAACGCATCAAACCTAACATTACAACAGCCACCAGTTAAGTGTACTGTAGCCCAAGAGAGCATAACAGTGCATCCCTTATTACCCCTGAGCCATCAAATGATGTCGACTATCACGTGCTTCACCAATATCATATGCGACCTGATAGATTCAAACGAAAACAAAGACATTCAGAACTACTGAGAAGACCTTCGTGGACATACGAATGATGGATAAAACAGAGTCCATAAGTTTATTTGCAAATATACCCGACCACCCACCACAGATCCCAAATGCAATGATGGGGGGGGGGTTATGGTTTCAGCCCTTTTTTGTACGGAAAATATTTTGCCGTGAAACGCATAGGCACTACAGCAAGACCTCTGATCGAGGCCACAGAACAGCTGATTTATATCGACATCCTCAGATTGGTAATCTTTGGATTAAGATCCATGTCAAGCAGTTTTTGATGAATCAATACAATCACGCAAAATTCTCGTGTGAGTGCAACATTGTAAAAGGTCCAAATCGGACTGAAACACCGTTGTAAATTTCTCACTCCTATGTGCGGGTTATTTGTGTATTGTTCCAGTCACGATATTGCGCCTTTTTGTTCGCTGTGATCATTCGTTACAAACTGGTGGTGAGAAATATACTTGTCTTGCAGGTTAATGATATGTTTAATGAAGGCGTTCACATGGTTATCAACATCATCTTGGATAAGAGCATTTTAAAAAGAGTTGGTAAACTCCGAGCAAAGGATCGGCAGTTTTCTTTTCTTCCACAGCCAGATTGTGCGTGATGAGTCTTAACTCATTCTGCTGATATCAACATTGTCGTAAAGACTGTCTTGCGATCAGATGAGCCAGCATAACCAATAAGTTTGTAAGTGATTGTGACTAGAGATTGATCACTAACCACTGGGTCAAAGAAAGTGCCAGAGATATGAGTAGAGAAGTCAACAAAGTTTGTCATGTAAAACATGGCAAGAAGTTCATCGAAATCTTTTTGTAAAATGCTAGATGAGGTCATCAACAATTTTCATATGTTGACAATATGTTCAAGTGGGTGTCCACATTTTCCATCAGGAAGTTGATCAAGTCCGCTTTCTGCCATTAAGGTCTGTTCATTGCACATGCTAGTACGGAAGACAAGATTTTATTTATAACCTGAATAACATTATGTTTAAGTTATTAGGAATGGCAGCATCAGTGTTATGGGTATATAAACCATTTATCACACACTTTAAAAAGCACACGACAGCACCTCCTCCCTGATCCTGTCTCTTTCTTCGCATCCATATAGATCAACTTGCAATTCTAGCAAAATTTTATGGAGTTATGTCGTCCTTAAGTGTCTAGACATCTGAGATCGTATCAGGACGATGAGTATTCACGAAACTTCGTAAGTTCGCCTTCATAGGTAATGAAATCATTAATGTTTGCAGACAGGATGTTAATGGTCTTCTGATTTTGTTCAATTTGACTAAATGGTTGTGTCTTTGAGACAGGTAGGTAGCACGTACAAATAGGAAGAACCTCTTTGTTCTTAATTAAGGCACAAAACCGCATAATGAGCCGAAACAAAAGTAACCGGGTGAGTGATGTACAAGGGTGTTCACCAATTTTGAGATCCTGTAAGTTTGTTCCAAGAATTAATCTCAAAAGACCTACCGAATATGCCTGTGCTGCATCTTTCTGTTTCTTCTATGGACTTCTTTATGTTCCCTCTCGTGGCAGTAATTACACAAGATATCTTGCAGATAGTTGTCAGCGAAGTGTCCCCATCTCTGAGAGCGGGGCCACTAACTAGGTGCCTCCAGGACTTAAGTAAGGCTAACCAGTTTTCCTTAATCCTTCCATAAATGTTACTTTCCTCACACTCCATCATCATGTCATCTTATACAAAACATTTGCCCCCACTCACACCTATCTATCGAGCTCACATACGCTTAATGGATATCTAAGACTGTCGCACACAAAACCTCCTTTAAACCTTCCCACAAAGTTTTCCTAGGATGATCTCTATTTCCTCGTCCCTCCACTACAGATTTATACGCCCTCCAAGTTATCCTATTTTAGTCCACCCTCTGTAAATGTCCAAACCACCTCAACAACCTCTCTTCAGCCCTCTGGATAATACTTTTAGTAATCTTGCACCTTCTAAAATCCACGTTACGTTCTGCATAATAGTAACACAGTATATTGCCCTAAGACAAAATATCTCCATTGCATCCAGCCTCCTCCTTGCTCTAACGTTCACAACCCATGCTTCAGATCTAAGAGCGTTGGCAGCACTATACTATCATACGTTTCCCATTTTGTCTTCATGGATAACGTTCTTTGTCTTCACAGGTGCCTTAATGAACAACTCAGTGTTTTCCCTCTTCAATATTATGGTTCACCTCGTGCTCCATAGAACATCTGACAAGTTCAGTCACATATGTGAGCATATTCACCCCTACATACTCCCTCTTTCCGATCTGATATCTTATTTTTCATTGTATAAATATTTTGTTGCCCTCACCACTTTACTCTTTCCTTTATTCACTTTAAATTTCCAACTTTTACATACCCTCCCAGATTCACATTCCAAATTTCGCAACTTCTCTTCAGAGTCTCCCGAAAGCAAAGTCTTACCAGCAAAATAAAATGGGTGACAGTTCCATCTGTGTGTTAGATTATTTATCTTCCAATCCCACGCATCTCTGCAACACCCCTATAAGCAACACCCCTATAATCAACACCCTTATAAGCAACACCCCTATAAGCAACACCCCTATAATCAACACCCCTATAAGCAACACCCCTATAAGCAACACCCCTATAAGCAACACCCCTACAAATATATTAAACAACTATTGTGACATCACGCATCTCGATCTAAAGGCTACTCATACTGGTAAAAATTTCTTCCTCTCCCTCTTATATACCATAACCTGAGCCTCACTGCTTTTAGTAACTTATCACCTATTCAATACACTTGCAACATAATCCACATTGCTCCCATACCCACCATATCATGTGCCTTATCCAATTTCATTAATGCATTAAAAACTTCTTTACCCATCTATAAATACTGTTCATTTATATGATACAATTCGCGTACACCCTCCCCCCCCCTACCCTTCCTGAAGCCTCGTTGTTCATCTGCCATCTTGCTCTTCATCTTACTTTTAACTTTTTCAGTAAAAACTCTACCACACATCACCAGGTATACTCAAGAGGCTTATTACTCTATAATTTTTATACTCTCTTTTGTCCCCTTTCCCTTTATACAAAGTAACTATGCATGTTTACTCATAATCCCTAGATACCTTCCCTTCTTTCGAACATTTTTTAAATAAAATCACAAACCATTCCCAAACTATATTCCCACATGCTTTTAACATTTCTGTCTTAATCCAATCAATCCCGGCTGCTTAACCCCCTTTCATTCTGTCCACAATTTCAACAACCTCTTACACATTCACATCTGGTTCTTCGTCACTTCTACAAGGTGTTATAGCACCTTGGCCAATGCAAGAAATCACAGTGTCCCTATCTTTATCAATATTTAACAGCTCATCAGTATATTCCCTTCGTCTTCCCGATACTTCCAACTCTCCATCTAATAACACTCATCGCTCCAGCTAAGTGGTGATGGCGTCTGCTTGCTTCCCATTGGTTGAGAGACCCAAATGTAAACACTTCTAGCCTTGCGTCGTCCAGAGCAGTTTTTTATCCTCGAGTTTTTCTCGTATACTCTTAGATTTTTATCCTCTGCACTGTCGGTAAGTACTGATTTTTGTGTCTAGTGTGTAAATGAATAGCTTAGGCATATTTTGATGTATGTATAACTAAAGTGTGTGTGAAGCATAATACGAGTGCACCATGCACCTGAAAAAATTGGAAGGAAAAAGGCCCACTCATAAACGGGCCTGCCCGTCAAGGCCAAAGTAGAAATTTCAGTAAATAAATATTTATAATAATTTTGCTAATACATATATGAATTCTGATGTGGTTTGGGTGTGTACAGAACGTTTTTACTGTCCTTCCAGATCAATGAGAAATTAAAATTTTTGTATGTGGTTCCTCCAAGAGAAGTCTGAATTTACCTGAGTTTACCTGGAGAGAGTTCTGGGGGTCAACGCCCCCGCGGCCCGGTCTGTGACCAGGCCTCCTTAGGTCAGTGTCCCAGGATGCGACTCACACCAGTCGACTAACACCCAGGTACCCATTTTACTGATGGGGAACATAGACAACAGGTGGAAAGAAACACGTCCAATGTTTCTACTCTGGCTGGGAATCGAACCCAGACCCTCACCGTGTGAAGCGAGAACGTTAACCACCAGGAAAGTGACTCAGATCCAGAGCCAGATGACCTAGAATTACTTAACAGTGGTGATGTTGCTTATATCTTACCCTAACTGCCTTCTCCTCCATTAGTTTTTAAACCTTCACCTCTCTCTTACTTTCTGCTACCATTTTATTTGTTTCCCACCTAGCATTTATTCTCAATGAAACTACAACTAAAAAATATTTGATACAGTTGTTTCCCCTCTATAGACATGCACATTCTGAAGTCTAGCCATCAACCTTTTATCCAGCAATATATATTACTGTTTTGCTTTTAAATAAGTATTATCTATTAAGAAACCTCTTTCTATATAAAGTTCAATAAAAGGTTCCCATTATCAGTCACTCCTGGCACCCAAAACTTACTCACCACGCCCTCTATAAAAGTTTCTCTAACGTTTGCGTTCAAGTTCAGTATAACACTTTCTCGCTTAGATCAAAACTCCCTAAACAATCACCTAAAGTCTCCCAAAATCTCTCTCTCCCTGTCTGCTACATTCCTCTCTTCCAAAGGTGCATGAACACTTATTATAGCCCACTTTTTCCATGCGGCCCTACTCTAATCTACATATTTCTTGTAATTATACAATTATATTCCCTCTTCTCCCTCCATAACTTATCCTTTAACATTATAGTTACCCCTTCCATAGCTCTACCTCTTTCAGATACTCCTAACCTAATCCCAATTATTTTCCCCAACCTGTCCTGTTTCTGACAAACTTTACCTAACCAAACCTTCTCCCCATCTCACTTTGTTTTGCTTAGGGTTAGGACATCAAATTCCTTTTCATTCATAAAATTAGCGATCGTCTTTTTCTTATTGTGCAGTACATCCACTCACATTGAAACATCTCAGCTTCATAAAACTTTTCTTCTTATTTTTAGTAATCTATACAGGAGAAGGGGTTTCTAGCCTATTGCTCCCAGCATTTTAGTCTCCTCATGCGACACATGACTTACCTGGAGTTTACCTGGACAGGGTTTCGGGGGTCAACGCCCCCGCGGCTCGGTCTGCGACCAGGCCACTTCAATCCATTGACTGATATGGGAAAAGAAAAATTAGCAGCTTTTACAGCAAAATCTAAATCTACAATCTATTTATGCCCTACCTTCCTGATATTGTTTTCCAAGCGCAGCAGCAGTAAAACCACAGAGTTCATGACTTCTTTTGTTTCCACTGAATGATGTATATCCTGGGAGAGGTATGATGGCGTTTTCGTGAGGTGAAACACTCTTCGTGAGATCTCCATCGTAATATTTACGAGGTGGCCGCCAAGAATACTAAATATCAGTTTCGAAGAGAATATAAAAAATCATAGTTGCCATAAAACTTATAGTCATGGCCAGTATCCCCCACATAACCATGCTAGGTGACATATAATTTTCAATAATTTTACAAAACACACAGATCGCTAGTGTTGGATAAAATATTAGAATGGAGATTTTTAATTTGTCAAGATTCTTTAGCTCTTTCTTGTAGCATTGGCCTGTCACCAAGGTGTCATCAAAAATTAGGTTCAAAAGATCAAATACAGTTACAAGGGATTTACTGTATATTGGTGTAAGAATAACGGAAAAAATTATTGAAATGTTGTTTATATATAATGATATTATATGACTTATGTCTCCAATGCTTTTGCGTGGAAATAAGGGAATTTGGACCATAACCTCTGCAGCTACCCCTAGAATCACGACCACTTTAGTGAAGATGGACCATAGAGTAAGTAAAACACTGAACTCTGGGATGTTGCGGCTGTGAGACCTAGGCCATGTGAAGACGAAAAGACCCATGATCTGAAGACCTATTACCAGAGGCCTCAGATTAGGCGACGGTAGTGAGGGTTCCTTGAATATCATCTTCGTTTGATGGCAAACGTTTACCACCATACAATCTTCACACAAGTGATAAGCTTATGACCACGATCTGTTCACTGGAGATGATAACGTCACCCAACGATCACTTCTCAGCAGGTGATTGGCCACACTGAAGGAAAAGAGTCAAGAAACTACTGATATGTAACACTTGTGACCACGAAGTCTTCACAGTTAAGGAAAAGTTCTTGATCATGCACTCTTCACAGCAGCTGTCAAGTTGATGGTCAGGTACCAACAGTCTCTAATAAGTTACTGAGGCACAGGACCCCAACTTTTATATCCCTAGCATAATGTGCAAACAACATGTATATTCTGCAGTTTACATAGAGAAGAAACTTAACTCTACCTGTCAGTCATATCTCTCGAGCAGAGTGGAGGAATGTTTACTCCATTACATGTTTAATGATTATTTTCTTATGAAACAAACAAAGAGGAATGTTTATATAATGATTTGGTGCTAGGCAAAGGAAAAAAATATTATATATATATATATATATATAATATATATATATATATATATAATATATATATATATATATATTATATATATATGTAGTAGTACCAGTTCCTAGTAACCAGTTACCAGTAACCAGTGTACCAGTAGATGACTCACTACCAACCGTCTGCGTGAATCATGACTGTATTCATATTGTTGCTGACCTAGCAGTATTTCAAACACCCCTTCACATATGGGTACTGTGGGCGGTCAGTCTTACGAGAGTGAGCAAGGAGGCAGGTCACGGCTGTTTGGGCGCTCCACACACTATCCGTAATATACATACTTCCAGCCTACGTGAGTATTTCTAGAGTGTCTGTTGTTGTTCCTAATGTTCCAGATGGTGATAATGTCCTAGTTGACAGTGATTCCTGCAAAGTAAAAGGTCTATTTGTTGAACCATCCTTACATGTTGTAAGAGATAGTAAGATCCATTTCTTCCTAGCTAACACTTCTGGTCACAGTGTTCGTCTCAGAGCCAATACCAGTCTTGTTGACCTTGTTCACTATCCTTACCCTGTTCAGGTAGAGGACGAGTTGTCACCTGACCAGTGGGTCGGTGCTATTTCTTCCGGGGAGACCTCATCCACTTCACTGGATCAATCTGTTCCACCAGTTGAGGAGAAAGATTTAGCTCCCACTGACTTCCCAGATGAAGTCAAGCGTTTGTTGACTCTGTTGAACAAACGTCGTAAAGCCATTCCTTACCAGGTGAGAAGATGGGTATAACGAACTTATGTCCTATCGTATTCCACTTGAACCTGGTACTAGACCTATCTACATACCTGCGTACAGAATGCCTCATTCACAAGTTGCTGTCGCAGAAGAATTAATTAATCAAATGCTTGATGATGGAGTTATTGCACCTAGCAATTCACCTTGGAATGTGCCCTTGATCCTAGTACCTAAGAAGGATGGTACTTGGGCCCAGTAATTGACTTTAGGAAGTTTAAACGCGAAAACTATTCCAGATGCTTCCCACTTCCTGTACTGGGTGATCTTTTACGTAACATCGGAGATAACAAAGTTCTTTTCAACCCTGGATTTGTTACAAGGGGTTTGGCAAGCCCCTTTTCACGGGGACGCCAAGAGCTAACTGCATTCTCCACTCTCAGGTCATTATATTCCCCCTTTGGGCGTTTGGTTTACGATCCCCCCTATCACGTTCTGGGCTAAAGACTAATTCTTAGAGGTCTCTTGGGTAATGACTTATGGTGTACTAGATGAGTAATCTCAGTCTAAAGACGGGATACACACTTAAAAAGATTTGTGTAGTACTTGGAAGTTGAAGAACCCAAATTTTAAAAATCAAACGAAAATGTCAATTTTTCGATCAGAAATTAAGTTTCTTGGTCCAGTCACCCCAAAGGGGGGTTAGCTGACCAAAGTAAAGTAATGCAGAACAAAATTTTTTCCAACCCCCAAAACTGGATCCCGTAAGACCCTTTGGGGGGGCTTGGGGTTTTTATAATTTTTCATTGCCAAAATTTTTCTTCCTAGTGCTCCTTACTGAGTTGCTTAAAAAGTGCTCCTTTTTTTTTGGCCCCTTCCGTCAAGAAAGAGCATTAAAAATCTAAAAGAAAAGCAACATCTGCTCCAATTTTGAATTTCCAGATTTTTCTAACCCCTCTATCTGACAACTGGCTGTTAAATTTGGCATAGGGGCCTACTAGTCAGAAGACCGATGGAAAGACAAGCGTTGCTTTTGCTACCCCGAGCCCTTAAAAAGGCTGAACAAATTATACAGTAACTGAGCAAGAAGCTTTAGCAAAGTAGGGTCTTTAAAGCACTCTGAGACATTATTTATCAGTACTTGTTCATGTTTTGACAGACCTGCTCCCGATACCTTTATTCCAGAAAAAAACAACCTATAAAGGGTTTAGCCAGTGGACCTTGATATCAAAGTTCAATCCCACCTTTGAACACTTACCTGCAAGTCAAATGTAGTCGCAGTCCTTATCCGAATTTTATTAGTAACTGCAGACCCCCCATTTAGTGCTGAAGATGTAAAGAATGCTAACGAACAGTCCCTGTGGTTTGGTTGTGATTGATTCCTGCTCCGGGAAAAGATCCTTTTTCTTATTGAACACCAGCACCATCAGTGACTTTGTCATAAACCCAAGAATTACGATCAAACAGCGATTTGGGTACCCTACAGAAGAGTTCCAGTTAGAAATTCCACATCACTATGAATTTTGCCTTACAGTAGTTCAGAGTACCAGGTGTTGCACCCCCGGGTATGGACTTCAGTAAAAAAGCCAGATTAAAAATATTTTTGGGCCTCTTTGGGCAATGATTTTTTGGGTATTTAAGAAATTTTGTGTCTGCATGCAAAAAAAAGGTAATGCTAATGGGCCCAATCCAATCCAAGTGTACCAATCTAGCGAACCGTGGGAAAGAGTTTCACTGATTTGTTAAATAAATTTCCCAATGTTCCTCCAAGGGAACAAAAACTTTGTGTTTATGGTAGCCCTTTCACCCAAAATTGTGAGTTAGTTTCCTATTGCAGATAAGAAATGCCGAGACAGTAGCAAAAAGTTTAAAGAAGATTATCTGCACATACCACCCCAAGTCCCTAGTAACAGATAATGGAGGTGAATTTTGAATGAGTTCTTTAAAATTTTGGTGTACCTTGTACAAGATCTTTAAAACCCCATTGTTCCTCATCTCCTGCCCGCAAGGGGGAGCGGAAAAGAACCCCTAAAAAAGTACTTGTGTCTTGAGAGCCCCTATCAATCCCCAAAAGGAAACTTGGATGAAATTATAACCTGATGTGCAGTGTGCTTAAATTCTGCTTACTGTTTCTATAGGGGAAATCCACATTATGCATTGTAGGGGTAGATAAACGTTTGCCTTATGGTTGTTATATCTAAACCAAACCAAATTACAAAACCGATGATTTCTACAAATCTACCACTTACTCAAAGTGTTTTTTTGAAGAATCCGTGAAAAATATAAAAACAGCAGAATTTACAAAGTCGCAAAAACTCGAGCAAAGCCCTCCAAATCAAATTTGGTTCGAAGTTTGCTGACTAACTTTAAAAAAACTCTGCAATGCCAAAACTGATCAAAAATTTGTTGGCCTTATCGATATTGAAAATATCATGGGAATAATATAAGGGTTTGAGAAAATTTGTACTGGTCGTTAAAGAAATTTATTTTAGATCATATGAAGTTAGTATGGATTAAAAATTTTTTCCAACCCGGGCTAATGTGACAGACTTGACAATCCTCCGACCCGTACTCTCTTCCCTGATACTCAGTAGACATCAACCCGTGTCGTTATTCCACTACACGGGGAAAGGGTTTAGAAATCCTCAAGTATATTTGTAACTTCAATTCAGAATTCCCAAATTTCCATGGTTAGCCATGTACAGAGTTTGATTCCCAGAATACAACCCCCCTGCATATGTCAATCTTACCCTAGCAGAGTTGGGGTTAAAATGAAAAAAACCTGTATAGAGAATAATTAAAGTTCAACTTATTAGTATTCAAAATTTTTTTTTTTTTTTGTTCACGTTTTCCCCCGAATTCTGAAGGTTAACATTTTGATTTTAGGCACCCAATCTCCTTTTTTGTTAAAACATTTTTTTCTTTGTTAATTCCTTCCTCAGAATCCGTAGTCCAGAATACAGATCGTCGATCAAAATTTTTTTTTTTTACTTTTTTGGTAATCTCAAAGTTGATTTATCGAAGTTTCATTTTGGTTTTCATTCGATGAGTTGGTTTTTTTATACCCCTTTTATTGCTTAATTTCAGTTACGTAAGCTTCCATTCAAATTTTTACTTTGTATGTTTTTAATTTCAATTGTTGTGTACTTTGACATTTTATAAAAATCAGCCCCAAACCGTATACCTGCATCTCTATTTGATTATTGAGCGGGACACATCGTTAGCATCGCCGAGCTCTCAATATACCAGTTCCTGTAACCAGTACCCGTAACCAGTGTACCAGAGAGACTCATACAACCGTCTGCGTGAATCATACTTTAGTCAATGTTGTGACTGCAGTTTTCAAACACCCTTCCCTAGGGTACTGTGGGGGTCAGGGCTTCAAGAGGGACAAGGAGGCATCACGGGTGTTTGGGCCTCCAACCCCCCTTTTGTAATTACGTACTTCCACCTACTGGGATTTCTTTCCCTATCCACGTGTTCAACCCCACATGATATATTTTATATATATATTATATATTATATATATATAAAATATATAAATATATATATTTAATATACCTGGAGAAAAAGGGAAAGCAGGGAGAGAGAGAGATTTGGGAGATGTTAATGAATGTTAAGGGGCCTTTTAACAAGTGGAGAGAAATTGTGGTAGGGGCCCAATGCTAAAAAGAAAAGA